>CM053560.1:41468798-41604864 GCA_028646485.1 Cryptoprocta ferox | reverse complement strand
TAGGAATAAACCTAACCAAAGATGTAAAAGACCTGTACGATGAAAACTATAGAAAACTTTATGAAAGAAATTGAAGAAGACACTAAGAAATGGAAAAACATTCCATGCTCATGGATCGGAAGAATAAACATCGTTAAAATGTCATTATTATCCAAAGCAATCTACGCATTCAATGCAATCCCAATCAAAATTGCATCAGCATTTTTCTCAAAGCTGGAACAAACTATCCTAAAATTTGTATGGAACCACAAAAAACCCTGAATAGCCAAAGTAATATTGAAGAAGAAAACCAAAATGGGAGGCATCACAATCCTAGACTTTAGCCTCTACTACAAAGCTGTCATCATCAAGACAGTATGGTACTGGCACATAGACCAATGGAATAGAATAGAGAGTCCACAACTGGACCCACAAATGTACGGCCAATTAATCTTTGACAAAGCAGGAAAGAATATCCAATGGAAAAAAGACAGCCTCTTTAGCAGGTGGTGCTGGGAGAACTGGACAACAATATGCAGAAGACTGAAATTAGATGACTTTCTTACACCATACACAAAAATAATCTCAAAATGGATGAAGGACCTGAATGTGAGACAGGAAACCATCAAAACCCTAGAGGAGAAAGCAAGAAATAACCTCCTTGACCTCAACCGCAGCAATTTCCTACTCAACACATCCCGAAAGGCAAGGGAATCAAGAACCAAAATAAACTATTGGGACCTCATCAAGATAAAAAGCTTCTGCACTGCAAAGGAAACAATCAAGAAAACTCATAGGCAACCAATGGAATGGGAAAAGATAGTTGCAAATGACATATCAGATAAAGGGCTAGTATCCAAAATCTACAAGGAAGTTATCAAACTCCATACCCGAAAAACGAATAATCCAGTGAAGAAATGGGCAGAAGACATGAATAGACACTTCTTCAAAGAGGACATCCAGATGGCCAACAGGCACATGAAACGATGCTCAGCGTCACTCATCATCAGGGAAATACAAATCAAAACCACACTGAGATACCACCTCACGCCAGTCAGAGTGGCTAAAATGAACAAATCAAGAGACTATAGATGCTGGAGAGGATGTGGAGAAACGGGCACCCTCCTACACTGTTGGTGGGAATGTAAACTGGTACAGCCACTCTGGAAAACAGTGTGGAGGTTCCTCAAAAAAGTATCAATAGAACTCCCCTATCACCCAGCAATGGCACTGCTGGGGATTTACCCAAGGGATACAGAAATGTTGGTGCATAGGGGCACATGTACCCCAATGTTCATAGCGGCACTTTCAGGGATAGCCAAATCATGGAAATGTCCATCAACTGACGAATGGATCAAGAAGATGTGGTTTATATATACAATGGAATACTACATGGCAATGAGAAAGAATGAAATCTGGCCATTTGTAGCAACATGGATGGACCTCAAGGGTGTCATGCTAAGCGAAATAAGTCAGGCGGAGAAGAACAGATACCATATGTTTTCACTCATAGGTCTAACAGGAGAAACCCAATAGAGGACAATGGGGAGGGGAAAGAGGAAAAAGAG
This sequence comes from Cryptoprocta ferox, assembly GCA_028646485.1. Taxonomy (NCBI): domain Eukaryota; kingdom Metazoa; phylum Chordata; class Mammalia; order Carnivora; family Eupleridae; genus Cryptoprocta; species Cryptoprocta ferox. Next base: position 41,603,317 of record CM053560.1, on the reverse strand, counting down.
TTAGGGAGAGGGAGGGAGACAAATCCTGAGAGACTCTTGAATACTGAAAACAAACTGAGGGCTGAAGGGGGAAGGGGAAAGGGGAAGGGGGGAGATGGTCATGGTGGAGGACACTTGTGGGGAAGAACAATGGGTGTTATATGGAAACCAACTTGAAAATAAACTATAAAAAAAAAGAAAAAAATTATATGCAAATGGCACCATTTTAACATTTCATTTTCTAATTGTTGCTGATAATACAGAAACACAACTGTTTTGTATGTTGACTTTGTAACCCAACATCACTTTGCTAAATCTTAATTTTATAATTTATCTATATATAATTTGGAATTTTTATACCCACAATCATAAAATCAGTAAATAACAAGTTTATATATTTCTTTCTAATTCTATTTCCACCTCCTTGCCTTACTGTATTCGTTAAGAAATTCTTTCAAAATATTGAAGGAGTAACAAGAGGCCCTTTGTTTGTTCCCAGTTTCAAAAAGAAAGCCTCAATATTCCATTTTGGTGTTTATTTTGATTGTTTTGGTTTTGTTGGTCTTGAAATTACTTATTTGAAATGGTTTTTAGTTATGAATAGTTGCTCAATTAAAATTCAGTAAACTGAAATGATCATTAAAAAAAGAAGAATTTATCCTTTGCCCTATCAGGCCAGTAAGTGAGCAGTAAGTGCTCTGAAAAGGCCTGTGTTTTACTTGGCCTTCAGCTATAATTTGATAGGCACTCAACCATAACATTATGATTATGAAGCACTTAGGGGGAGGGCTGTGCATATGCAAGATGCTTTCTAAATATTTTCTCGTCTAGTGCTTCTCCCCTCCAAGTCTCCAGTCCTAACTGCACTGGGGCCCTTAAGTGATTCTAGGAGAGTTTCTTGAGCTGCCATGAAGAGAGAGGCAATTTGATTTTGGAATCCACAGATAGTTGTACATCTACTCTATTCTATTAATGTAACTGACAGCTTCAGCTCTTGTGCCAGATTGCTCTCTTTTGACTTGCTTCCTGTGCTGACAGCTGATGCTTTAACGCACTCGTGATCTGTGGATTTGGAGGGTTATACTGTTTGCCCTTTTCTTTGACAACAAAAATGGCATGAAATATATCATGGCTGAAAGACTGACACTGTGTTTTCCAGTGCTAGGACTTAGCAGACTATCTTCGGCTTTATCCACAAAGCAAGTTGAGGGGTTTCAGCTATAATGCTCTTACCAAGTTATAATGACATTATTTGGAATCACATCTGTTCCTAATGGGTTAGAATTTAAACTAATGACAGGAGATCACGGAGAAGTTCTTAAACAGTTACAGAATTCACCAGCACAACATTCAGGCATCAATACAAACAGGAAGCTAATGAGTGAACGATCTCTCTTATGTCATAAAGAAGGATATAAAATCCATTTGGATGTATTTATTTTAGTTCACTTTCTAGTACAAAAGCTCTTTGACAAGGAGCCAAACCTTTTTCATCTTAGTGTTTGGTTAGTGCCTAGCACATAGTACATTTTTAATTGATGTCTGTTGACTTGTTCAGAACTCTCAGACACTTGCTCACAGGACTTTGTTTAAATTCGGAATCCCTTGCCAGAGAAACTCAAGCAAGAAAGAGCTGGATTTTTTTTTACATGTGGCTCAACCCCACCCACCTATTCTCCAGCCCAATGCTCTCCATTTGAAATCATCTTTAGCATTCAATGGACTAAGGTATGTTATATAATAATTGTGATTTACTCATAGTCCTGCTGGAAACCTTATTTATAGCTCACCTAATCTCCTTGAGGGCTCCAGACTGTTCGCAGTACTTAGCACATATAGTGTATACAATATAATTTGCAGAATGACTGCAATGACTGAGTCATCCATCTTATTAGGAAAAGCTTTTCTATTGAGGTCCATCTCAGTCACAGAAGTTACTCATCAAATCCCATTTTGGATGAAACTGCTGTCCTTTGCAAATACTTAAGATATGCATGCTTTGGTGTTTGCCTTCATTTATTTTTTTTTCAGGGAGCATTAGAAGGGGTAGAGGCCGTCCCCTTTTGTCTTTTGAGGCATATTAAATGCAGTCTTCATCCAGATTGAAAGCATGCACACAAGACACAATTATCTTCTTCTCATTACAAAAAAAAGAAATACACTAGAGCTAGTATAAGTAATGAGGACGTTGTTGTAAGGGTCTGATGAAATCCTCTGAATCTGATGATATAGCTGGGGACTTATGGGAACTCAGATGTCTGCAGGCAGATCAGTTTTCTGGGTCTTTCTCAGAGTCTTGTCTTTATTTCCTTTTGCACGTCAGCTCTATCCATCTTCCCTTTGGAAATCAGCCTCTTCTACAGGCTTTTTGATGTCTGCTTTCCCATAACTTTGGCTGCAGTTAGCTATGTTTTTAATTTGGCCAAGAAGCCAATTCTATTACTAAGTCTATATGACTGTATGGCTCTGGAGTCTAAAATGTAGATGATTTGGTCTCTCTTTCAATATCCAAAATTTCTAGGCGAATTAATTTGAACAATTTAGCTTGAGTCACGTGACCACTCTTGGTCCAACTGACAAGGGGATGAGTCATACCCCTTTAGGGCTGTTAGCAGGGAAAGTTCTCCAAAAAGGGGTGTGGGCAGGAGAAAAAGATGGATATATCTAGATCAAGAACCTTCAAAAATTGCTCTGAAAATGTGTCTTTAGAAGAAGGAAATACTGTTTAGATTAACTGATACTGTTTAGATGAACTGTCATGAGAACATTTAAAATAAAAATGATGAAAATTCATTCTCATTATTTGTACCTAATACTACTTCACTTTTCATTGCTAAAATACATCTTCATCTCTGAATCTATTTTTCTCCCACAAATTATCTTTAGAGGATAATTTTGTGAACCCTGGCCTTGTAAGTCCTAAGTTAGAAGGCAAATAACAAAGATAAATCCTTCGAACATTTCTTGTTCCTTCTGGCGGTTTCATTTGTAATGATCATTTGGCCTGAACTAAAGTAGAAGATAGTGGAAATCAAACTCTAGGGAAAGGATTGAAAAAGCTGCGGACACTTTTGAAGCTTAAGAAGATAAAAGAGATTGTAAGTAGCCTTGAATTTTTTTCTGATAATTTAGTCATTTAAAAATCTGCTTTCTTCAAAACTAATACATGAATTTATTGAAGAATTAGCTTTGTAAAATATGGATAATCTTATGTCTTAAAAATTAAAATAAAGACTGACTAGCAATGCCTGTAAATTTGAACATTAAAAATTTTTTAACGATGCCATTTATTTAATTGTATAAAATTTATAATTAAAACCCTGTTACCAAGAGTTTGCTTCAATTCAGCCCCAAATATCCCATCTACATTTGGTACGTTTATGGTAACTAGTTGCTTCTAGTGAGGCACACTCTACTTGAGAGAGAGAGAGCAAGAGCAGTTGGCAAGTCATGTTCTCTATCATTTGACTCTTCCTCATCACCATAGCTGACAGGACCAGGAGAGACCACCCAGCTTAAGGCTGACCTGCAATTGTATCCCCTCTCTCAGGAATGTAAACTAAGGAATGCCAAGAAAAGGAATTCAGGAAGTATTAGTAGGAGCAGAAGCAGAATCATTATAACATGGAGAGACTTGATTTCCAATGTGTTCTGCAAAAGTCCAAGTGGGAACAAATAGAAGTTGGCAGAGGAAACGAGAAAGAGAAAAGCAATAACACATTAGAAATCAGGCATCTTCTGAAGGATCTACCCTAGAGCTGCCCCAATTCTGTTTTTAATCCCTGTGGAGACTGACAGCAAAACCTCCTTTTTTTTCTTAGAGAATCATGAGTGGCTCTCTGTTTCTTGTAACTCAAAAGGCCAAACTTCAACACCATCTTATCCTGGGTTTATGTAAAAAGGCCAAGGGCTGCCAACTTACATTAGACCGTGAAACTTGATAATATGATATTTATTACACTGACATTGATCCTTTCAATAATGAAATTTGAGAAAATTGGGGGTTAGCAACCATGCAAAGCATTTTAATGTTGGCCTGCTTTCCCAGAGCAACAAGCGTGGACCTCTCCCTCACCCATGCTGGTGCAGGCAAACTTACCATCTGGCTGCTGTAGTCCCTCTGGCAGCTAGGGCAGAAGTGATCTGGGAGAAAGGTTGCAGGCCTTCTGTAATAAAGAGGAAAGCGCCCACCCTGAGTGGAGAGCGTGCGAGTCTGTGTGCGCGTGCGCGTGTGTGCGCCCACAGGCAGTGCCGAGGTAGTAGAGCAGTAAGTAAAGACTGAGCCTGTCGTTACTGGCATCCACCAGGAGAGAAACGGCTCTCCTTCTTGCTAAGGGGGAGTTTGCAGGGCCTCAAATGGCTCAGAACTCCAAGCTCTTACTGGAGGGTTGACCAGGACAAGGTATGAGTCCCCCTTCCCCCCAACCCTCCCCACAGTGTGTTATGCATAGGCATCTTTGGCCTTGTGCTTTTGGCCACTTTAGGAGAAGGAAGTATATCCAGTTAGTTAAATGGTCCTACATGCTAGCAGTGTATGTATGACACCAACTGTTGATGACTGTGGACATATAAAAGGACATTCAACCAATATTAACAAGAAGTATAAATTAAAATATTTTTTAATTGAAAAAGTAAATTTTAAGACACCATAGCATATGACATGGATTCTGGAACCAGATATTTTCAATCTAAAGCACAGTTTTGCTGCTTAGTACCTGTATAACCCTGGTCATGACACTTAAATTCTCTATACCTCAATTTCTTCGTCTTTATAATGGGGATAATGATCTATCTCATCTGGTTATTGTAAGGATTAAATATGTTCATTTGTAGAAAACCTGTACAACTGTGCCTGGCAATAATATACACTCAGTCTGTGTTATTGATTATTATTACCTACTTCAAGACTAAGGCTTAGAGAGGTAGAGACTTATGAAAGGCCGTGTGATGATCAGCTACAAAGTTCCTGTTTGACACTGGGTTTTTGTTAACACTCTAAAATAAAATCAAACTTTGCATTTGTCATGACTCTGTGGAAGAAGTATAACATTACCCATATTTATCTTTAATTATAGGCAGAGAAAACTAAAAATGAAAAGTGAAATTTTATACTAAAGGTAATGTTCCTTTCTAATTTGCTGTGTGTGTGTGTGTGTGTGTGTGTGTGTGTGTGTGTGTGTCATTGAGCTGTCCTGACTTTACCATCATTCTCTCTGCAATGACACGCGAGAGTAGAATCCTTTGGCAGTCCTCCAGGCAGGGTATACCCTTCAGATGCTCTAGAACCACACCACTCAAACAATCCCAGGGTTCAGCCCAAGGTCGGGCACACAGGCACATAATAGACACTCACTGTCTATTCACTTATTTTAAGTGATTGGATGTCAATATCTCTCCTGTCATTTTGACCTCACCACCTCCTGTCCCAAAATCTTCAAGAAGATTTGTTTTTTAAGTTTGAATTACGCAGCCTGTATTTAAAATCTTTCCAATATCTCACCTGGGATGAACTTCCTTCTCTCCTTTTATGTAATTAGCCCCTTTCACTACTCCTCGCCTACTTCGCTTAATGTGTCTTCTTTGGCTGTGTTCTTCCTCATTTTTATCTCACACGTAGTACTAAATAGAATGCCTTCATACTTTAACATTTTGTTTACATTCAAATGTTTCTGCTCTCTTTCGACTGGAATTATAGTTGTAGGAGACAATTGGAGGTGTTTTCTCAGCCCACATCCTGCCTTCTCACTTGCTCCCGTAATAGCCGTGTAAGAACTTCATGGCCCTCACCCTTTAACCTAAGCTGATGGGACCAAAGGTGGTTTTTTGGTTTTTGTTTTAAACTGCTAAGTTTCAGGGTGTTTTTTTGTTTTTACAGTAATAGATAGCTGGTATATCATTATCCTCAAAAGTTGCTGAATAAAATCTCTGATTGTGAATGAAAAACTATGCTTAGAGCTCTCGACATTTCAACTTAATATCCATATGATTTTATTATAAAAAGATTATAGAGTGCAAGAAAATTCTGTATTGAATATGATGTATAGTAGCAAACATATGGTGAGTCTGTGATAAATGCCAGAAAGATTATGAATTTTAAAATGCCTAGAGAAGGAGGGGAGGGCAAGGGATTTGAGTTTTTAAGGGTTGTTTTTTGTTCTTTTGTTTTTACTATCTTTCAGCATCTGTTGGTCTGGACATAGACAAGGACACAGTTAATAAAATGCTTAACATGCAATAAAACGTTCATTATTTCATAGAAGAAATAAATATGGTTAGTTCCGTTAAGATTCTTTGCTTATCTTTTATCTATTTATGGCTTGTTTTTGGTGAACTGTAGATCTTTTCATATTGACTTTAGCTAATCACAACCTAAGGATTGAGTACAAGAGGAGAAAGACCCCTCATAAAACTGACTGGTAACCAAGCAAAGAGAAAGGTTAATAGGAACTTAAATTCACCACGCATGTGGATTTTTGTGAATTGATACTTTTGATTTTGTGAGTCTTAATGTGTTTAATTTCCCCTTTACCATGAATAAACTGCAACCTTGGTTTAAGGTCTTTCAAAAGGAATGGAAAATGTCATTTTGCCTTATTATTTAGCTTAGGGGAATAGTCATAACTTCCACCTGTTATCTGGTGCTCGTTCCAACTTTCATTGTTGACTGTGGGGATCAGTCCCGTCTGTGCTGGGCTGTCTGTATCAGGGTGCCCTTGGATTTTTCATGTGAACTGGCACGTGCTAGTGGAGATTAGGTCACTCTGTCTCATGTGTTGATTCTGCAGCTAAACACATCCAGTCACTTGACATAAGCAATTGTAATGGCGGAATTTAAAAGATCATGAAAAGGGAAGAATAAAACAAATGCATCCGGTATGATTCAAGGTCAGATGGACATTCATAAGCAAGTTGGAAGGGGATAAAACATTAGATCAAAATTTTAGATTTGCTTTCTGATATCAGCTGATCTTTTAGTACTCCCTCATAGCTGCTACTCTAGAGCACCTTACAGTGTAGAGAGCATTCTCATTTGGATTCGTTTCTTATTTAGATTCTAAGGTTCTAGTTGCTACAACTGGAACATCTCACAACTAGCAGGAAAGCCACAGGCTGTTCAGACTGTGCCACCCAGAGTCCCATACCTTCCCTCTGTCCCTTGTTTTGGGGTTAGGAGTTTACCTCCAAAATATGAGCCCCTGGGACCCCTGGTTTCCTGCTGCCTTTCATGCAGGTCTATCATTTGCTTTATCTATCATGGGGCCATAAAATAATAGGTCCCAAATAAATATTTATCAAATTGACTTATTATTACAGGCCTGCACAAACAAGTACAGGATGTTTTTAACACATTTATTGACTCATTTTTATTTAATATTTCCACATCCTCTGCCCCACAAAATTCTTCCTGTAGTTTTATTAAAAAAAATGACAACACGATACATGTTTTATTTTGCAGCACACAAGTTACTGTCACGTGCATTATCTCATCTGATTTTCTCAAAAATTTTGTGAGATATATAGGCAGGATATTAGCATTCCTATTTCACAGATGGGATAAGTAAGACAGGAATAAAGGGATTAAGTGATATGGAACTGAGGTCTCTGTCTCCTAAACTAGCCCTTCCTTTACTCGTTTAGGATGCCTTTCTTCTGCCTCAGTTTAACCTCTTTCCTTGTGTCCCTGTCTCAGTGTTGACTGACAGAAGGGAGGCTCTCTTCCAAGGCTATCTCAATGTTAAAATTATGCTTCATTGTTCACAGTAACTCTGCACTTGGGCTAAGAATGGAAAAATGAATTCTTTAATCATCTATCATGGAGCTTCTAAAATGTGTATCTTGATTTTTGCATTCTATGGTCTCATGATATCTATATAGGTAACATTGTTAGGTGATTTTGTTTTTATTGTTTCAACAGCATCCCCAACTCTCTAGTGATTTATAGTATCAAAGAGAAACAAATCAAATGTTCACATCATTATCCTGATGACCTGTGTGATCTGGCTTCTACCTACGTCTCCAACTTAATTTTATGATACTTGTCTGCTCATTCAGTAAGTTCAGACAACATGGAGTTCATTCTGCTGCTAATATACGCCAAGCTCATTTCTATCTTAGGGCATTTGAACTTGCTATATCTTCTAGATGAAATAGCATTGTTCCCTCAGATAGCCAGAGATCCTGCACACGTGACTCTGTCTTGTCATAATTCAGCTATCTGCTCAAAGGCCTCCTTAAAGGGGTCTTTACTGGTCTCTTTGTTAAGTGGAAGGAGGTAGGTATAGAAGAGTGTGTTTAGTGTGCCTCCATTTATTTGTGTTTTCTTAAATATTATTTACACAAATATATAGAAGGAATAGCAATGGGAAGATATGCAAGAAGTTGATAATAGTGCTTTCCACTAGGGAGAAGAATGGCAGGATAAAAATGGGATTAAAGCATTTTTCACTCTTTTGTATTATTTGAGTTGTTTACTACCTGTATATATTACTTGTTACAATAATTAAAGCCTCTTTAAAAGAATGAGGGAAAAAAAGGACGCATATGATTGCCTAAACCTAATGAATTGGAAATATGATAGAAATAATTATTTAATAGTTCACTTAGATTCAATAATTCAGTTGTACGGGTCCTAGTGAGATGTGTCCTGCTTAAAAGCAGTTTACCTGACAAAAAAGTTAAAATTTTATTGACCACATGCTCAACATGACCCAAACGTGTGTCTGTTTAAAAAGTGACTACCTCCACTCAACAACAGCAGAACGCATATCTTTCTCAAGTACAAACAGAACATTGTCCAGGATAGATCACACGTTAGATAACAAAACAAATGTTAACAAATTTAAGGAGAGTGAAATCATACTCATATTTTTTTTCTGACCACAGTGGAATTAATCTAGAAATCAATAGCGAAGAAAATTAGAGAATTCACTAATAATTGGAAATTAAACAACATATTTTTGAATAACCAATGGGGCAAAGAAGAAATTGAAAGGAAGTTACAAAATATCTTGAGACAAATGAAAATAAAAGTACCCCATACCAAACTTATGGGATGCAGCAAACAGTACTAAGAGGGAACTTTATAATGATAAATGCCTACACTACAAAAGACATAGAATCTTAAATAAACAACCTAATTCTACACCTTGATGAACTAGAAAAAGAAGAACAAACTAAGATGAAAGTTAGCAGGAGAAAGGCAACAGAGATTAGAGCAGAAATAAAAATAGAGAATAGGAAAAAATCAACAAAACTAAGAGTTGTTTTTTTGAAAACATCAATGAAATTGACAAGTATTTAGCTAGACTAGCTAAGCATAAAAGAGAAAGACTCAAATAAATAAAATCAGAAATAAAAGAGAGGGCATTATTACCACTTCTTCAGAAATAAAAAGGATTATGAGAGTATGAAGAATAATTGTACACCAACCAACAGGATAACCTAAAAGAAATAGATGAATTTTGCTAGAAACATGTAACTTACCAAGACTGAATTGTGAAGCAATAGAAAGTCTGAACAGACCTATAACTAGTAAGGAGATTGAGTTATGTGGGGCTCTATGATCTCATGTTTCTCTTTCTCTATGTGGAAGATCTCACCTTCCTGGTGTCTGGGTTTACACAGCTTCTTCTTCTTGAAGCAAGCATCGGTGAGATAGTTGGGGATTTTTCACACTGCTGATACCAGTAGTGGAGATGCCAATGACAAATTTCTAGTGTGTTCTACACAGAGGAACTCGATTGAAGGCTAGTGGTCCAGTCACAAGTAGCAAGCCACTGCTCTGCTGCTTCAGGAAAACCACCCTCTTGCCCTGGTGGTGCCCAGGATCAAGATGGTCCTGGGGTGATACTCGCTTGCAGCTTCCTCACATGCTGACTGAAAGGTTTCTTGCCGTGGCTCAACAGCTTTTGAGGCACATCTTCAGTAGGATGATACCTAGGCATTCTGTGAAGTTTAACTACTCTGGTACCCCCATTCTTGTCACCACCAACTAACTGGTTTTGTGACAGTAGCAAGAACCCTCTCCTTCTTTTTCTTTTCAACCCTGTATTTAGCTGCTGAATACTTCCTCACGCACATAGCCTTTCTGGAATACATAGCTGATCGGGAATATCTGCTAATTCCTCTGACTAGGACAGGATTTCTGCTACAGTAGGACTTTCCCTTTTGAGGTATTTTAGTCTTGAGGTTACCTTTTTTTAAAATGTTTATTTATTTTTGAGAAAGACACAGAATGAGAGTGGGGGAGGAGAAGAGAGAGAAGGAGACACAGAATCTGAAGCAGGCTCCAGGCTCTGAGCTGTCAGCACAAAGCCCGATGCGGGGCTTGAACCAATGAACTGTGAGATCATGACCTGAACAGAAGTCAGACGCTTAACTGACTGAGCCACCCAGGCGCCACTTGAGGTTACCCTTCCTAACCTTGCCATCAGCATCAGCCTTCTGGGCTTCAGGTTTCTTCTTCTTCTTCTTCTTCTTCTTCTTCTTCTTCTTCTTCTTCTTTTTTAATTTTTTAACATTTATTTATTTTTGAGAGGAGAAAGAAAGAGTGCGAGCTGGGGAAGGGCAGAGAGAGGGAGACACAGAATCCGAAGTAGGTTCCAAGCTCCTAGCTGTCAGCACAGAGCCCCATGCAGGGCTCAAACACATGAACCATGAGATCATGACCTGAGCAGAAGCTGGACACTTAACCAACTGAGCCACACAGGCACCTCGGTGTTTCAGCTCTAGTATTGAGCTTCTCAGCATTTTCACCTGCCATCTTGCAATCTGAGAAAGAGCAATTCCACTAAACATTTAAAGAAGAATTAATACCAATTCTTCTCAAACTCTTCCAAAAGACTGAAGAAGAGGAAACACTTCCAAATTCATTTTATGAATCCACTATTACCCTGATACCAAAGCTATAAAAAGAAAAACAGGCCAGTGTCCCTGATGGATATAGATGAAGACATTCTCAACAAAATACTAGCAAACTAAGTTCAACAGCTTATATTAAAAGGATCATACACTATGAACCAAATGAGATTTATCCCTGGTATATGAGGATGGTTGAACAAATATTAGCAGAACAAAGGATAGTAATCTCATGATGCTCCTAATACATGGCAGAAAAGCATTTGACAAAATCTAGCACCCTTTCTTGATTGAAACAAAACAAAACAAAACAAAACAAGAAAAACCTCAAACCAGGAATAAAAGGAAATTATGTCAACATAAGAAAGACCACATATGAAAAGCCTACAGCTAACATCAAACTCAATGGTGAGAAACTGAAAGTGTTTCCTCTAAGATCAGGAACAAGACAAGGACGACCATTCTTACCTCCTCTATTCAATATAGTACTACAGTTTCTAGCCAAAGCAGTTAGGCAAGAAAAAGAAATCAAAGCCATCCAGACTGGAAAAAAAGTAAAATTATCTTTGCTCACAGATGACACAATCTTATATGTAGACATGCCTAAAAATTCTACCAAAAAAGCCATTAGAGGTAATAAAAGAATTCAGTAAAGTTGTAGGACACAAAATCAATATACCAAACGTAGATGTGTTTCGATGCCCCAACAATGAACTATACGACAAGGACACTGAGTAAACAATGCCATTTACAATAGCATCAGAAAGAATAAAATACTTAGGAATAAACCAAGAAGATAAGAGTTTTACACTAAGAACTACAAAACATCAATGAAGGAAATGAGAGAAGACACAAATAAATGGGAAGACATCCCCGTTCCTGATTGGAAGACTTCATGTTGTTAAAATGTTCATTCTACCTAAAACAACCTACAGATTTAATGCAATCTAACAAAATCCTAATTTTTTAATAGAAGAGAATAGAAAAAACAATTTTAAAACTCATATGGAACCACAAAGAACCCCAAACAATCTTAGAAAGAACAAATAGGAGGTCTCACACTTCCTGATTTCAAAACATGTTACAAAGCTACAGTAATCAAAACAGTATGGTAATGGCATAAAGACAGATTTATGGACCAGTGGGACAGAGTCTGGAAATAATCATACACAAATACAGTCAACTGATCTTTAACAAGTGTGCTAAGAATACACAATGGAAAAGGAGAGTCCCTGCAATAAATGGTGCTGGGAAAACTGGATATCCACACATAAAAGAATGAAATTGGACCCTTATCTTACACCATACAAAAAAAAATCAACTTAAATGGACCAAAGACTTGAACATAAGATCTGAAATTGTAAAACTCTTAGAAGAAAACAAAGGGGAGATGTTTTATGATATTGGTCTTGGCAATGATTTCTTGGATTTGACACCAAAAAGCACTAGCAACAAAGGCAAAAATAGACAAACGGGATGACATCAAACTAAAAAGCTTTTGCACAGCAAAGGAAATAACCAACGGTGTGGAAATGCAACCTATAGAATGGGAGAAAGTATTTGCAAACTGTCTGATAAAGAGTTAATATCCGAAAAACATAAGAAACTCAGATAATTCAACAGCAAAAAAAGAAAGAACCCAATTTAAAAGTAGGCAAAGGAACTGAATAGATATTTCTCCAAAGAAGATAAACAACAGATATATGAAAAGATGTTCAACATCACCAATTATTAGAGAAATGCAGATCAGAACCACAATGAGATATCTCACACCCTTTAGGATATTCATGATCAACAAAACAAAATAAAACAACCCAGAAAATAGCAAATGTTGATGGGAATGTAGAGAAATCTGAACCTTTGTGCTTGCTTGTGGGAATATAAAATGGTGCTGCAATTATGGAAAACAAAAGGGAGTTTCCTCAAAAATTTAAAAATCGAACTAACTATATTATCTAACAGTTCAACTTCTGGGTATTTACTCAAAATAGCTGAAATCAGGAACCCAAAGAGATTTGCACTTCCGTGTTCATTGCAGCACTATTTACAGTAGCCAAATAGTAAGGACAACCAAAATGTCCACTGGCAGATGAACCTATAAAAAAACTGTCGTGTATACATAAAACGAACATTATTCAGCCATAACAAGAAGGAAATCTTGTTATATGCCATGTCATAGGTAAACCTTGAGGACAGCTTGCTAAAAACTGAGCCAGCACAGACCGAGAAATAATGCACAATTCCACTTATGCGAGGTATCTAAAATCGTCAAACTTACGGAAGGACAAGGTACAATGGTGGTTGCCAGGGGCTGCGAGGAGAGAGAAATGAAGACTTGCTGCTCAATGAGTATAAAGTTTCAGTCATGCAAGATGAAAAAGTTAGCCAGAGCTGGACAACACTGTGTTTAGAGTTAATACCATACAGTACTCTAAAAATTCTGTTGAGGGTAGGTCTCATGCTATGCATTTTTTACCATGATAAAAAAAGAAGTGGGTACACCTCACAATAGCAATCAAAGAAATGCAAATAAAAAATTATCACCTGTCACATTAGCGAGGGTTTTAAATGCTGGTGAGAGTTCCCTGAGGCAGGCTCTCTCATTTACTGCTAGTTACAGTGTAAATTGGCAGGCATAACCGTTTTGGAAAACACTTTGGAAATATGCATCAAAGGGTCTTAAAAGTGTTTATATCCTTTGATGTCATAATTTTACTTGTAGGAGTCTGTTGTCATGCAGTAATAACAAATGCAAATACGTTTATTATTTATAAGACCAAAATTTAGAAATCTTCCCAATGTTCCACGAGAGAGGAATGGTTAATAGAGGCTGACATATATGATAAAACAACAAAAATGTTTATGGAGTTTATTGACAAGAGAAAACTGCTCACAATATAATGTTAGGTGAAAAATGGGAGGATAACAAGGTGTATAAAGGGTGATTACAAATTATCACTACTATGTCAAAAAATTAAAAATAAAAAAGTTGAAGGAAATCCACAAAAAATGTTTCTGGGTAATGAGATTATGGATGACTAAAACAAAACAAGACTTTAAAGTATCTTTTTACTCTTTAAGTCTGCAAACATAAACATGTAAGGTAGAATATAGAGTGATCAAAAATTAGACTCTTTCTTCTAGAAATACTGGAAGGTTTTTGACTGGCTTTATTCAAGGCGTGGTTAAGACAAGCAAACTTCCTAAGTGTTTTCTTTCTAAACTTAAAAGAGGTAGACATCACAGGGAGAGAAATCAAGAGAAAGCCTTACATTATTTATTTGTGTAGTAAACATATGGCCTTTAGTAGCACAAGAAATAGCATCAACTCCCTCTGGGATGCAGTGGGTGGGTCATCCTCTTTAGGAGAGTAATTTAGGAGAGATGTAAATGGAATGGTGAGTGGGGAGGGGATGGGCGGGTCTGCCCTGGCAGCTAGGTCGGTCAAACCCACCGTGGCTTTCAGTGGGTTGGCAGATGGCACAGCCAGATTGTCCCACCAGCCTGAAGCTACAAACTAAAACAATTACATTCAAGAAGAGATAACTTTATGCTACAATCAGATTCCTAATATTAGCGAGGGATGGGAGGGGTAATGTTCTAACAGGCTTAAGTTGTGAGCAGAAAACTCTAAAAAGGATGGGACAGAGAAAGGTGCAAGCTGCCTTGCAAAGGGACATACGTAACCAACTCTCTGAAAAGGTTAAATTTATGCCCCACTGCTCTGCTCCCCTCCCAGTCCTGCCATTTGATGCCACTTAAAAGTGTTTCTTTACCTGGGCGCCTGGGTGGCTCAGTCGGTTAAGCATCTGACTTCGGCTCAGGTCATGATCTCAAGGTTTGTAAGTTCCAGCCCCACTTCCAGCCCAACGTTGAACCCCCCCCATGGAGCTCTGTGCTGACAGCTTGGAACCTACTTCAGATTCTGTGTCTCCCTGTCTCTGTTCCTCCCCCGCTTGCACTCTCTTTCTCTCAAAAATAAAGATTAAAAACAAAAAAAAAAATGTTCCTTTACCTTTATTACTTTCCTTGAAATCAGAGAATGCAAATTTAAAGACCTTGAGCCCAATGGAGAAAACAGACATAGTTCTGGTGGGCCCATGCTGAGTTTTTTTTAAATCAACTTGAATGAGTTGCTTGACAGTTGAAAATTGGGAAATTTGGCATAAAATTTGGGATGTAGGCTTTAAGAAAAGTTAAATTTAGCAATAGTGACCTGTTATTGTCACATGGTAACCATGAGCTGGAGAAGACTGATGCTCATTTTAGATAGCACAAGCAGGCTTGCCCCTTTGCCACAGTCCTCACTCAGCCCATGTGTGCATTTGGATTTCCACTCTTGGCCACTGTATACATTCCTGAGGCTTTCAGGTCTGGGAGTGATTTACAAACCTGGTCTGCAAGCCCCGAGCTGCCTAGGATAAAAGTCTCCACTGATACAAAACTTATTCAAAGCAATACTTCCTAAATAATGCTGATAAAGACAGACCTGATGTAGAACTATAAACATGCTCAAAGACATGCTGGGGGAACAGAGAGTGCTGCCCCTCTGAAAATCAGGGGCGCCATGGGCAGACAGCTAGAATGAAGAACCTTCGAAGACTGGGACATCCTATGGAAAACTCTCAGGCTAGTGTTTGGAACTTAGTAGGAGGTTAATAAATATTTGTTTCTATCTTCCTAAGAGCAGATGCAGAGCACAGCAAGGAGGAAATGGAGCCAGAATAGTGTAATGCAATGCACAAAAGCACAGCATGCCAAGAGAGAAGGAGGGAGGAGGTAATTGTAGCCTAGAGAGCAGTAGCAGCAACAGAACAAGCCTGGAGAAGTTAGAATGACAGGGCCAAGTACTATAATAACAGGTGACTGTGTAACTATAGCATGATTCCGATAGATCTTTGCTAGTCACACATCTATATGGGAAGTAGAAGCATCGAGTCCACAGATGAAGGTAACATTAATCAAACAGAAATTCAGACAGAAATGCACATCAAAACACTAGTGAGAAGACATTCAACCTGTTAGTGAAGGATTGCTGGTTTAAAGTATAACAGAATATATATTTAAAAATACAGAATATATAAAATGTGCAGAATAGCTGTATTCAGTTGAAATATAGAATTTCTGTACTTAGCCGAAACAAGTTAATAGTTTAAGTTTTTTTGTGTGTGTTTGGCTTACTAACGGTGTGGCTATAGTTATTGAAGTAATTTATTTCTAATGCCTCAATTTAAAAAAATCAGTTAATAACAGAAGTAAAATTTTCTGAAGTATCATGTCACTGTAGTAATAACCTGTCAGAGAATGTTAGGCAAAGGGTGCCAAATGGCAGGGTGGAAGATTATAGATGTAATTATTTTCTTCTAGCCTCAGTCACTATTTATACATAGGGTAGCTTTTGCAGTATTTATTTCTTTAAATATTTAACAGACTTGGGAGGCAGTGACTGGCAATAATATGCAGTTTCCAGCATGTTACCAGTGCTTAATAAATGGTAAAACAATAAAATCCTGCATGATGAAAAACAGCAGTGAGTAACTCTATTATATATATATTATACCCCAAACCGTTTTAAAGCCATTGCATAGTGCATTGTTTAAATTATGGTAATAAAGGAACATTTATATTCACTAAAAGTTCACCCAGGAAAGTTCCTCTTAAATTTCTTAGGGGAGTGAGAGAAGGTATGAGAAAAGTGGATGGAGTAAGGATTTAAAATAAAAGCAAAAAAACAACTTTTTCTTTTTTAATCCTGTGGAACTCTGCTGACCACAAACCGGGTAGCTGTATCCTATACACTGGCAGGGTGCTCCAAGTGCCTTCAAAACTCAAAACTTCCTCTAATCCAGCACCAATTAGCAAAACCCTCCAGATCTCTAGATACCTTCGAGCTTTGAAAGCTTTGATTTTGGAAGAGGAGGAGGCACCCAGGTGCGTGTGCTACAGATGCGCGCCGTTACACAATGACACCGGGTAAGCAAATGCTCTCTAACCCCGAGAGGAAGTTCTTTTTTTTTTTTTTTTTTTTTTTTTACATCTAAGGAAACCTGGGACCGCTAGGCTAGGCTTGGGAACCTTGACCACTGCGTTTCCGGGATCCTGTGCAGCTTTCAGCAGCTAGAGAACTGGGCTGCAAGGGCTGAGAACCCCGCGCTGTTAAGTTTGGGGAAGGAAGCGAGAGAGAGAGAGAGAGAGAGGAAAAAAAAAAAATAGAGCTGCTCCTTTAAGAACTTCCTTTCCCTTTTACTCTATGTTTACATAACACGGGGGCCGATCCGCCGTGGGGCCCGAGGGGGGCGGGAGGGGGTGCGGGCCGCCCCACGCGCCAGAGGGAGGGGGCGCCAGGCGGGCGGAGGGCAGTGCGGCTTCGGTCGGAGGGCTTGGCTGCTCCCACCTGCCCGCGCGCCGGCGGGGCGGCTCCGTGGTCCTGCCCCCGCCCCTCCCCCGCTCCCGCTGCCCCCGCCCCTCCCGTGCTGGCTTTCTCCCTCCCTCCTTCCCTGGCGGGGCTCCGGCGGCGGCGGCGGCGGCGGCGCTCGGCGCGGGCAGGTCCCCCTGCTGCCCGGTCCCATTTGTTGCCGAGTCCTGCTCGGAGCGGCGGCGGCGAGCGGAGCTCCGGGGAGCCCGGCGGGGCAGCCGCACAGCCACGACGGAGCAGCCCCGGGACTGGCCACCCCGTGCCCCCTTCGCCGCCGTGCCCTTCCCCGGCGCGCTCACCCCGTTCTCAGGATGGGATTGTAGCGGCGGCGCGGACTCCGCGGGCATCGCGGCGGAGGAGGCGGCGGCGGCGGCCGATCGGGGCTCCATGTTTTCCCCCGGCCAGGAGGAGCACTGCGCCCCCAATAAGGAGCCGGTGAAATACGGGGAGCTGGTGGTACTGGGGTGAGTCCCTAGATCTCCGAGGCGGCGGGCGGCGAGCGCTCCGGGCTGGGTTACTGCCGGGCGCCCGCATCCCCGAGCGGGGCCAGGGGGGTGGCTCGGGCGCTCTCTAGGGACAGCTGGGGCGCTGGGGGTGGCTTGGGGGGCCGGGGCGGCAGGCGCCCGGGGAGCGGTGCCCCCCCATCAGCGCGCGCGGGGCTCTGCAGAGACCGCTGAGACGCGCTTTCCCGGCGGAGGACGGCGGCGGCCGAGGAAGTGGCTGAGCGAGGACGGCCCAGGGAAGGGAGGGACTGTGGCGACACCGCGCCCCGAGAGGCGCAGCGCTCAGGGACCGAGTCCCGGTCCATACCGCGGGGGACCCCTGCTCGACTTCCCCGCGCGTCCTGGGTCGGGGAGGGAGGCTAGGGGCCGGGCCGAGGCGCCACCGTCCCAGGCACCTCGCGATGTCGGAGGAGACCCCCCAGTTGGCGAAGCTGAAAGGCCGGTGGAGCCCGTTCCCGGGGGCCCCTCTGCCCCGGTGCACTGTAATCTCGGGTCCCGGAACTCCGAGCGCGGCGCTGTGGGCTTTGCTGCCACGGGCAGCGGGATCTGCGCGGTGGGCGTCCGCGGGTAGCGCTTTGCATATTGTTATGGTGACCGCCGCGGGTAGCCGCAGCCGGGGGCTGTGAACTGTCTGTGACCTGGGCGGGCAGGCGGGCCCTCGGCTCTCCCAGCAGTCAGTGCCCTGGGGGGGGGGGGGGGTGGCAGGGTCGCTGCTGCGCCTGCCGGGGCTCCGGGACGCGGGGCCGCATCCCCTCCGTCCCGGGCCGCGGCCTCGCTGATGTGCTCCTGGCGGCGTGGAGCTCGCCCGCCTCGGCTCCCTCTCCGCGGTGAAAACCACAGTTTGAAGATAGTAATTATCTACAATCGTTAAACGGCAGCAATTAGAGACTTCATCTACTTCCTGAGTTTCCTTGTGACATTTCTATTGTTTACCCTTAATAAGCCGGGAGAGAGGTTTCGCAGGATTAAAGCAGGATAAAGTGGGCAGAGAAAGGGGAGCAGAATGGGGAGGAGGGAAATGCAGGAAACTCGGGAGAGGAAGCAACTTGGATTTAGCATTTAGGAGGAGAAAGGATTATTTTCTCCTTTGGATGTGTCACTCCTAGGAACCCGCGCTTTTGTCCTTCTTTCTTGAAAGACCTGTTGTTCAGACCATCATCTGTGCTGATAGGTAGGCTTCACACACATATGAGGAGCCACGGGTATGGAAAAACTCAGGAAACTCTGAAAAAACGTGTTTTGATAACTGAATACCTTGAAGTAAGTGTGGGCTTAAACATAATTTCGAAGAGAAGAATTTTTAAGAGAAGCTTCCAGACACAGTACAGCTGGAAGTTGTCTATTCCTCCTCACTCTGTTGGTATAATATTAAGTGAAATATTATTGGAAATCTCATTACCTACTTTGAAGTTTGCAGATAAGCGGTTTTTCTCACCTGCATCTTAATTGTGCTGAAAAGACAGATGTCATGGTTCACTCAAGGAGGGCGGAATGACAGGGGGAGAGCTGGAGGTTAGCAGGTCTTAGGTAACCTCAGCCCAACCTAATTTTGTGGAGTTTGATTTTGTTTGTGTGTGTGGCTTCAAAGTATGTTTAACATACTCTGTGAACCTGACAGGAAAGGTTAACTTCTTCCAGAACTTTATTTCATTATTTCCTTTTGAGGAAATCATTGTTGAGATGTTTCAGAAAAGCATAGCGTGAGTGGGCCTGGAGAGGTTTTGTGTTTCTAGCTGGAAGTGCAGGGCATTCCAAAGCCGTGGAAAGGATTTATACCCAGGATTGTCTTGGTATCATAGGCTTACTCTAAAGTAGGCTATGTAAATGCATTGCTCATTACGAGTGCTTTGTCCCTGACTAATGGTTTTCCAGGAGACACTCAGGCAGGCATAGTTGGCACTTTAGTATTTTGGGCCAGACCCTTGGCAGTTACTGTGCACCTGTTATGTGCCAGCACTGCTTAGGCTTTGAGGATCCAGCAGTGAACAAGGAGCTTTCATTTTAGGGTGGAGGGGCAGGGTTAGCAGAAAGAAACATGTAAACAAATGGATAATAAATCACAAGGTCAGGTGTTGCCAAATTCTCAGCAGAAGGTGGTTCACTTGGTGACCGTCTGCCCCAGGTAGGTATTGCTTTCTTTGGCTAGGGGGTCAGGGCAGGTCTCTCTGAGGAAGTGAAATGTGAGTTGACATCAGACTACTGAGAAGATACTGGTCAGGTTTTTGAATACTTGAGAAGAATTGTGGCCTTCTCTTCTCTTCTCTCTCTCTCTCTCTCTCTCTCTCTCTCCTTTCTTTCTTTTGAGAGTAGATGTCTGACTCTCTAGAAATATTGAACACACTGAAGAATGCTGGGGAAATAGTAGTAGATAGACTTTAAAGAGACCCTTACTAATTCATATGCTATTCGTAGGATTCAAGACATTGCCCTCCCTCTTAAAACAACAGTAGCAATCAAATAATTAATATCAACTCCATAATCAATATCAACTGATCATCTGGGATGTAAATATTGATAGAGATTTTCTAGTAGGTTTTCGTATTGATAAAGTTAGTGTTGATGTCTAAAAATGACCAGTATTGATATTGATGGAAGCTTTTGCCTGTAAAATACAGTGCTTCTTTTTTAACTGTTGTATAACTACCTTTTTGTTTCCTTCTAAATTTCTTCTTTTGTTTTTCTCTTTTAAATTTCATAGTAAGCTGTTAGTGAGAAGTCCTGCAAGCAGACTGAGGACCTATATATAGGTATATATGTATATGTCTATATATGTGTATACATATATATGTATGTGTGAAGAGGTTTATACGTATAGCTATTTGCATATAGATATATGTCTAAATCCATATCCAAATACGGTCTTTTCACATACTATATAATACTAAGAGCATTGCCAGGTAGTTAGGATGTTAGTTGGGTCATCACCTTCTTGCTGGATTAATGGAATTTCATTATTCCTTGATTCCAGCCACTAAATGCATCATGCCACAACCCTTTGTTGTGCCTATTGCGTAATTCAAGGTAGAGAAAATGATTAGTCTAACTGTCAGGGCTTTCTTGCTCTTCCTTTTAAACCTAGCTGACGTGTTGAAGTTAGGGAAGCGTGTCTGGATTTGAGAGGCAGTTCAGCGTAGTGGGGGGAGCATAAAGGTACTACAGTCAGGAGTCCTGGAGTGAATCTCTGCTTTCTTGCCAACCAGTGTTGTGACTTTGGATTAGTCTCTTACTGTCTCTGTCTAAAGTGATAATGAAATATGATTGGATTAGGTAATCTTTAAGGGCCCTTCCTGGTCTATACCCTGTAATACTGCTCCTTGGTTTAATGTGGAAAATGCATATTTAACATTCTGTGTGTTGATTTTGAATATTCTTAAGGTGATAGTGCTAGAATTCTAATGGGAACTCTCTTTAAATAGCAGAAAAGACCAACACTGTGATTACTTTTTTTGAAGTAGATATGTGCAAAACAGGCTTTTTAAAAAAGGGTGTAATGGTATGCATATATTTGGCTCATTGGTGTTCCATTATATGTGAAGACATTCAGATTTGGTCAAACTTTCTGTTCCAAACTTAAGCAAGGCAATAATGTTTTGAAATTAAGCTAAATAGGCTACAAAAGCCAGCATAAGGAAGAGATAATCCGAAGATAGGATCTTAGGCCTGGAAGGGACCTACAAGGTCATGGTGCACATTTAGCCCTTTTATTTTACTGACGAAGAAGAAACTGAGGCTCCCAGAAGGAAGGAAATTTGTTCAAGTTCACAGTGGAGCTGGATCACTGCACTGCCAGGTCACTGTTTTCCCACTTCAGACTCCCAGCAGTGCTGTCAGTTTCTCAAGGCTTCGGGTTTTCTGTAACTTGCATGGGGGGAGCGGAATCCCTTTCTGGATTCAGTTTGAAGCATACAGCTAGCTCTCTTGCTGACTAAGGGCCCATCATGTTTTTTTAGAAAAATATTGCACAGTTGAATGGATAATATGTTTTGCCAGGCTTTATTTTTAATTTGATGCTTCACCAAATATATTTTTATTGGCTCTTCCAAACCCAACCAAGGGTTTTTAGGGTCCTCAGATGGAATTCAGGAAGCCATCTGAACTTGAACTTGGATGGGGCGGGGATGCCTCTCTATTTTCACTATAGTCAGACTGAAATTTAGCATTTCACCCAATTATGAGTATAGACAACTAATAGAACTGCTACTAGATTTGTTATTTGGTGCATTAACACAGAACTGCATATATTATTGTCTCATAACTTAGAACTGCCTTGATAACTAAATATAATTACTTTTACTTGTAGTCCTTTGTATTTTATTTTATGCATTTAAAACATTTTTCTGAGAAGGGCTCAGTAGGCATTACCAGACTGCCAAAGGGATCCTTGGCACAAAAATAGATGAAAAATCTCTACAATATGGGTACTTATAAACATGACTGAAAATGAACTATTTTAATGGAAACTGATCAAGGTCTTCAAAAGGCTAAAAGGTCAGGGGTTGGGTGGGACCTGCCTTTTTTCCTTTGGATGGTACAGCATTCTATCAGATAAGACAAAGAACACTGTTGCCTGAACAGTTTATGGTCTTTATTTTTTTAAACAAGCAGCTCCAGATTTCTATATGCTGTTTTGGTTTTAACCTTGGCACTATGCCTTGACTACCCCTCACCTCGGTAGTAATAAGAAACCTTAAAATACGCCCTAATATTTTTCTTATCCTCCTCTCTAATTTGGGCCCAAAGACTTCAAACACTAGTATCCTTTATAAAGTTAAAGGTTTTTTTTTTTTTTTTTTTTTTTTTTGTAAAACAAAATCTTTACTGCCACTCAGTGTGTGGGGTGATCTGAAGAGCTCAGATCTGTTTGTGCGGATGGAGTGTCTAATTCTGTAGGCTATTAAGGGTCATGATGTTACTAGCTTTGGGTTGCTATATTTTCCTTTACTAACTTTAGCCTTGTTTGGAGTATGTGGCTGTCTGTGTGGTTTCTCGTCTGGCTGTCTCAGATTTATTTCTCTTTTTAACACATCAAGACTGACACCTTCGTTAGGACTTTTCATTTTTGGTTGTATTTCATCATGTGATCCATATTTGCGGATACTTTATATAAACAAAAATAAAACCAGGCTGATCGAGGGCCCAGCAACTTTACCAGACATATTTTATCCAAGAGGTAAAACGCATACGCCCAAAACACCGGAAAGCCAAAAACACACCAGTTGCCGAATTTGAGGGAGACCAGTATTGTCACACTCGTGCAGGGATTTTTGTATCTGCTGTGCAGGGATCAGCAACGTGACCTCCGGGAAGTCAGCATGTGGGGCTGTGGGCTGACTTCTGAATGGAGACAATAGCAACTTGGTGGACCTCATTGGTATGGGAGAAAAATAACGGAAAAGGAATTTTTAACGTCGTTTCATTTAAAGAAAGATTTCTCCTGAGGTGTGCAGAACCTATTTTACAGAGAACAGTGAGGGTAAGAATGAGTCAGTTATTATTTCTTACTGAGAGAATTGTCATCTTCCGCTTCTGGAAAATAAAATGATAAGAGCAGAAAGTGCTTCATATGTCTTAGCTTTGTCTAAATCAGCTGTTCTCAACCACTGTCTCAAACTGCCTCATTTGTGATGATCAGTTTTGAGTTATGTGTCCAGTAACTTATGACAAGTGATAGAGTGTTGATGTTTCAAATGATTCTGAGATGTCTCTTTAATAATGTCATTTTTCACCCACTTGCATTCTGATATGTTTTCTCAAATGGGAGAGAAAAGGGGTGGAGTGATGGGGCAAGCCAGGAATTTATTCATTCAACAAATATTTATTGGGTGTCTACTTTTCCAGGCACAGGGGAGTGAGACAGGGCAATCACGTTCCCTGTGCTCGTGAACTGCTGTCTTAACTCTTGTCACAGCTCCTTCCTTGGTGAAAAGCCATTACCAATATATTGATCATTTATTTAGCCTACAAATATTTGAGCATCTTTTAGTGTGGGATGCTGTGCTTGGCACCAGGGGGTGCACTGATGAATGAGACTGGTACGGTCCCTGCTGCTTTGGGGCCTGAAGTCCAGTTAGAGACATAGAAAGCAGTCTGCAGAGCGAGGGTCCCCTAACACCTTGCTGTGCCCAGAGGAGAGCATGGCCAGGAGGAGGGGAGAGGGACAGAGTGCTCTAGGCACTGTGAAGAACTAGGGTTCCCAGAACCAGAGGCCAGGTGTGCATGAGGGAGGGGGGGGGGGAAGAGGGGACAGGGACAGGGACGACAGGGGGAAGCCCCGCATTGCTACAAAGAACCATTGACTGAAATCACAGGTGAGGGTGGGGGCAGGTCATAAAGCACTTATATGTCATTGGTAAGATTGGGGGCCTTATCCTAAGGACATGGGAGCCCACCACAGGATTTTCAGCTCTGAAAGGGGAGTGGAGAAGGCACTTTTACAAAGCGGGGGTGTGATGCGGGCTTGGGAGAAGGAACAGAAGGTGCGAGGAAGAGTGGAACCCAGAGTGAGCAGGCTTGCAGCTGTTTTGGTCCCAGATTCTGGTTCCTGCCCCTCTCGAGACCTAGTTGCAGCCCCTGCCCAGAGCTGTGTGTTAGGCTCTTCGTTCAGCGTCCAAAGTTCTAATGAGGAAGCTGCACTGCCCCACCTCGGCCACAGACAGAAGCCAGGGATATGGACCCTGCCAGCGGGGAGCTTACCTTTTTGTGGGAGGGGTGGGCCGTGTGCAGAGCCAGCAAACACAGCTAAAACATGCCATTACAGAGGGTGCAATGGGGAAAAGAAAGCGGGCTAAGGGGGAAGAGAGTGAGCGTGTTGGCGTGGGAGGCCCTTGTAGGCTGAATAATCAGCCAAGGGCTTTTCTGAGAAAATAATCCCATGTCCTCTGAGAGCACCCACCTTCTTCGATATTTATTTACTCTTTTCTGTTTAAGCCACCCTGGGTGGGTTTGCTCTTACAGCCAAAGCGTTCCGCATATTATATTAGTTAAGGAGGCAGAAAATATAAACAAACTACCACAGGGAAAATAGAAGTGTAAACAAATATAAGGACATATATCTGACATCCCTAGAAACAAATGTGGTTCAGTCCACTGTGCTCTTGCTGTGTGCCCAGATTGGCGATGGCGTTCCACTAGCATTCGTTGAAGTTACCTGGTTTTCCCTTCAAGTGTGCCCTGGAGGGTGGAGACCCCGACCTCTACCTGCCTTGGAGTGCCAGGCACACCTTCTCAGGTGCATAGGAGGTACTTACCAAGTATCTGGAAGGAGTGGATTTCTATGGCCCACTCCAGTGCCCCACTCTCGTGGCACAGAGGAGTCCGGGGCTCAGGGAAGGTTTTTGGATTTGGAAAGAACACTGCAATTCTGTAGCCCAGCTGCGCTTTTGTAAACAATCTTCCCAACCATAAGGGCCTACAGTGAAGGCTCCCTGCAATACTAAACACCCACTTTACTGACAGCAGATATTTCAGTTTCCACTTTTGTTTGTTTCTCTTTTTGTCAGTCACCTAACAGTCATTTTGTCACCTGCAGAAAGTTCTGCCTTGAAGGGAAGCAGGCCATCTGTTCTAATCCCCCCAGCTGCTCTGAGCTGCATTGCAGTGTGCCTTGGTGGCGTTGAAAGGCTGTGGTCATTAGTGCCTGTTAATGATGGCTGGCAATACTATGGAATACAAGCCTCTTGGACGGCAAACCTAATAAATATGCATCAGGGGTGTTTTTCAGCATCAGGTTTAAGACTATCGCAAGTCCTTCTTGATTGAGGTTTCATTTCCAGCCATGCACATAATGCTTCTCACTCTCAAACATTTAACTCTGTTCGTTCCCTGCTTTTGTGCTCATGCAGTATTTCTTTTTAGGATAAGAATCATTATTTCCAGCTTTGTACTTCCGTTCTAATCGGTGCTGGCTTAATAGAATCCAACCAAAGCAGGCAGTTGTGTGTTTGGCTTCTAAGCTGTTGGTGTAAAACTGCTGTTTACTATTACCAGGGGCCCCTCCTCTTTTCCCATTCCTTTCCAGAATTCTTGTGCTTCCTGCTATGCGGTTAGAGAACACTTTTTTGACAGTCAGAACCTGTGAGGGGTAAGCAGTTAGGATTTCTGGAGCACTTGACTGATAAACTGATTACCTGCACAGGGACCATAGACACAAAAGAGTGTGCTTCCCACCAGATCCCGGAAAATTATACAGACCAGGTCTGTGCTGTAGTACATTAGATTACACTACCGTTTGGGTGCTTTCATTAGTACGTGCTGGTGGATAGAATTCATAATTGGAATCTGTAATTTTTTTTTTTTTTAAGATTAGTCTTTATTTTTGAGAGAGAGAGAGCAAGGGAGGAACAGAGAGAGAGGGAGACACAGACTCTGAAGCAGGCTCCAGGCTCTGAGCTGTCAGCACAGAGCCAGACACAGGGCTCAAACTCATGAACTGCGAGTTCATGACCTGAGCTGAAGTCGGACGCTCAACCGACTGAGCCACCCAGACACCCCGGAGTCTGTACTTCTCCTCTGTAGCAATATCTAAGGTTTACAGGAAAGTTATAGTACAGATAGCCATACGATTTGTCAGCATGTTACGCTTCTCAGTGTAGTTTCTCATGAACCTGAGTTGTTTCATTTAATAAGCATTCGTTTGACGCTTTAACCTGTCCAGTGAAGCACTGTACCTTACAGCCGTGTCGCTGAGGTGGACGTTACCCTGCCTTCCGAGCTGGTCTTGTCGTCAGCTGGAGATCATGAAAGAGAACTCAGTGTCTTGACTTCATCCCATGTTCTTCTCCTGTTATCTTCAAATACGGCCGGCAGTGTCCTGCCATGTGTCCTGGTGCCTGTGTGCTGGACCTCCCCATCAGGACGCGAATCCCCACCCCTCGAATCTGGGCTGGCTTGGTGATTTGCTTTGACCAGTCCATGTGAGGGAAGTGACAGTTTATGACTTGTGGATGTTGCCTTAGGGGGTGTTGTAGCTTCTGTTTTTGTTCTATTAGCTTGCTAGGGCTGCCATAACAAAATACCACAGACCTGGCACCTTAAAAAACAGAAGTTCATTTCCTTGCAGTTCTGAAAGCTGGATGTCCAAGATTAAGGTGTTGGCAGGTTGGGTTTCTCCAGAGGCCTCTCTGCTTGGCTTACAGATGGCCGTCTCTCCCTGTGTCCTCAGATGGCCTTTTTCTCTATGTGCTCACCCCTGATGGGCCTTCCTTTTCTTATAAGGACACCGGTCATGTTGGATTAGGGCCCACCCATATGACCTGATTTCACCTTAATTACCTCTGTAAAGAGCCTCTCTCCAAATACAGTCGCATCCTGAGGTGTACTGGGGTTAGGACTTCAACATGTAAAATTCAGTCTGTGATACCCTCTTAGAAGGCAGCCTCCAGATGAAGTCTGATTGCCCTGCTGGAGAGTGTGGCCCTAGTGGGTGAGGGATTACAAAAGGTCTGGCCAGCCTTCAGCCGTTCCAGCCACCCAGCTGAGGTAGCTGGCCTGGGAATGAAGCTGTTTGAGATCCCCTGGCCCATCAGGCTGCCCAGTCCACGCCACGTGGAGCAGAGATGAGCTGTTTCCACCAAGCTTTGCCCATATTAAAGAACTGAGGGTGTCAGCTGTTTTAAGGCACTGCGTGTTGGGGTGGTTTGTTATGTGGCGGTGGACAGTTCGGACACCACAGTGCTCCGTTGCATGTGGTTCTGCTGTCAGATGTGACAGACTGATACGAAATAACTCAGTGGGCTTGTGTCAAGTTGTGTTTTGTTTCCTTCAGGTTACTGATTATTTTAATAAGCACAGTTTCAGCCTTTTCGATGAGTTATTCCAGACATTAAGTACCGCATGGTCTGAAAATCTTAGCTAACAAAAGCATTTGTGGAATAACTTTACCATGCATAAGTCATCTGCGAGTCTGTCTTCATTCGATAATCTCCATAATCAATATTATCTCCTGAAATTCACTGAGAGCACGGCAGGTGAAGAACAGTGCTTCTGGCACACTCGAACAGAAGTCGCCTGAACCCAGAGAGCTAATGCGTGACACAGATTTTCAGGCTTTTAAAGGCCACCTGACATGAAATAATAGAACTAACAGAGATTTGAGTGGGGGAGGTAATCTATACTAGCATTCTGCAGGGTACAGGACGATGGATGGGCCCCAAGAATGTTTTCACGCTGCAGTCGGGTGGTGAAGTGACAGGGTGAAAAGCTCATTTCTGTCAGTTGTACCTGTCTGTGACTGTCAGCCTTAAGAAGGAAGCACAGTTCCTGAAATACTTTACACGCCTCATTCACACCTCCGAGACCCATTACTTGCCGGATCAGAGGCAATCAGTGGTGAGAGATCGCTGTGGCGTGGCACGGTCTGGGGTGGGCCTGCGTACTCATGACAGAAAGGGACGAAGTGTGACGGCAGCCAGCTGGCAGCCACCTGCATGGTCCTCACACCACCACACCTGTAGAATCCACTAGTTACCACCTCCAAATTGAGCCCATTGCTGTAAAAGAGAGAGCGAGAGAAAGAGTCCTGTCGTAGCTGAAGTGAATATAACTGTGAATTTCCCTACATGCTGTTTAGGGAATTTTAACGTTTGCCTTTTTAATCAGAGGGACTGAAATGTGTAAAGTTCAGAGTCTTGCATTCAAAATGTAGAAACTAAGTGTAAAAGAAATTTAAATTTCTAAACGATCTGTTTTGTAAAAACTGCTATAATTCTGTGGTTTTTAAAGCTTAACGCTACACTACCAAATACAGAGATAGATGTGTTTTACTGCGTGTGTTTCCTGTATGGATCTATTTAATTAAAAATGGGAGCCACTGTACAAACTAGAAGTGAAGCTCTTATAAACATACGCACTAAACATTAAGCACTTAGCAAGGGTGAGTTGATGCTGCTATTTTTGCCATTTTGAAGATGCTGATTTCATATTGAGGAACCCCCATAAGGAAATGCCCTCCGGGGGCATACAACCTGAGGTCAAGACGAATAACTTAGCAACAAACCATACGTAGCCTAGAGGAGGGGTGGATGGAGGCGGCTGTTTTCTCAGATGCTCTGTGTTCCAGATTCCGTTAGGTGTTTTGCTTGATCAGCCCCAGGAATTAGACTTTATTATTTGGAAAGTGAGGCCCCAGTTCTAGTCACTCACCTCATCAGTGGCAGGGCCTCACTGGAAGGTGGGTCTGTACATATTGCCCTGAAGCTTTGCTTCTTTCCTCCAGGGTGAAGGTCAGTGGCTGGTGTATTCCTGAAAGACGGGGAAAGATATCCTGGAAGAGGCGACCTGGGAGCAGAGTTTTGAAGGGTGACCTGAGGTTTTATAGGGCAGTAGTAGTAAAGGCAAGGGGGGCGTTTGCCTAGAGGCTGAAGTGCTCGGGGAAGGAGAGAAAGTTGGAGTCCCATCAGCTAGTCAGCAACTACTCATGCTAGGGATCCAGAGGGTAATAACTGAGTGGTCCCTGCCTATGTGGAGCTTATAGTCTACTACGAAAGAGGGACTTTGCACAAATTAAGCCTGGCAGGGCGCAAGCATGCACAGGGTTTCATGGGCGCGTAGGTTCCGGGGAGAAACCTTGGGTTTGTGCAGAGGGAAGGATTCCATTTAGCCTGCAATGAGGAGGGTGAGTAGGAATTAGCCAAGGGTCCTGGGGGAGATTGGTGTGTATAAGACACATTTAGAAGCTGAGGAGCTGAGAGACATCCAGTGAGTTTGAAATTAGGGGGTTGGAGGGCCAGTGTGACAAGATAGATGTGATGGGAAGGGTGCCTCTGGGCCCTGTGAAGATTCAGGCCTCTGGGGATTGGGAAGCCTTGACATTCGGGGAGGTATTCTGTGCCTTCTGAGCAGTTGCCTTAAAATTCTCAGGAAGGATTTCCAGCTGTTCTGCATTTTCTCTTGTAGATTATTCCCCCCTCCTATGTCTCCTAGGGACAGTGGCTCGTGCTGCGTCTAGGGATGAGAGACGGAGGTGGTAAGATAAAGTGAGCAGTCATCACTCAGAAATGTGTTTGGGAAACTTGGGCAGAACTCACGCATTTTTGTTTTGGACCCTCCCCGTTAGAGGAGATCTAAGAGCATTTACATAGTCAGCCAGCTGTCCTCTGGAGCCTCGCTTTTCCTCAACGCCCATGTGATGGCATCCCTTCTGTATTGTCCACCGGGTGGAGGGGACCTGCAGACCGTGGCCGTCCTTTCCCCGTCCCCAGGGAGGCCGAGTGTGCCAGCCTTCCGGCGGATCACCCTCAGGGAGCAAACTGGGCGCTCTTCCTCCAGGCTGTTACTGTAGCTCAGGGTCTTGACTGTCTCCGGCTGAGCTGTGCCAGCAGCAGAAGTGTGGGGACGGCTGGGACCAGCGTCACCCAGAGAACAGCCCCTCTGCTGGTGTGTGGATCCTGGTGCTGGGAGCAGATTTTTATTCTTGCAGTAGGTACGGGGTCTCTGATTTCTGCCCTGAGTGCTTGCTTTGCTCTCCCATTGCTCCCACCTCCACTTCTGCCTCAGCTTCAGAGAGCTCTGCACCTTTTGAACTGGAGTGGAGGTCCCAATCAGAAACGCACTTTAAAATCATCATTAAAGAGGGAGCATCAGGATATGAGCTCTTTCTTTTTTTCTTGCGTGGATGAGGAAATTCTGGCTAGGCTGTTGCTTCTTTGCGGCTGGTTCTTTCTTTAGGGGAGGTGCACAGAGGGCTGGTGCATCGGTTCTGATGGTGGTGTCTCAGCATCCTGTGTTAAGTGCTTACTCTTAGTCCTGTGCAAAGTGCTGCTCATGCATTTAAGTTCTGACCACGGCAGTTGTACACCATCATTCGTTATTCTATAGATGAAGAACTTGACCCATGCATGCTGTGAGAAACTCATCTGGGATCCCTGGGCTGTCATGTGATCCAGACTCAGGGCTTTCTGACTCCAACACCCTGGTTCATAAATCCTGTCTCTACTGTGTGTGTGTTTGTGCAGTTTTGCACCTTATTTATTTAGATAGAGAGTGTGTGCATCCGCGGAGAAGGGGCAGAGAGAGGAGGAGAGAGAATTCCAAGGAGGCTCAGTGCTGCCAGCCCAGAGCTCGATGCGTGGTTCGAACTCACAAACTGAGAGATCATGACCTGAGCCGTAATCAGGAGTTGGACGCTTAACCTATTGAGCCAAACTGACCCTCTGTTTATTTATTTTCTAACCAAACCCTTCCCATACTGCATATTCTCACTAAACACACAGTGACAGAAAACCTCACTCATTTAATGAGGTTACCAGTAAGGTTAAGTGTTTGTTTTTTTTTTTTTTTTTTTTTTAATGTTTGCAGCTTATATGAACCTTTTGGGGGAAAAATTGCCTACCTGTGTGCTTTACCCACTTATGTACTGTGTTCCTAGTGTTTTTAAAAAATACACTTTCCTAGTGTATTTTTTTTTTTAAAAAAGTGATCTCTAGGGAATAAAAACATGAATCCTCCTATCTGCCTTCTTATTTGCCTGAATATATTACAGCTAAATTCAAGAAAGACTGGCTTTTATAATCCAAAATAATTCTAAGTTCATTTCCCTAGTTTTAAAGCCACCTCGTCGAGTTATTCTTCCTTCCTTGAGAAAAAGCCCTTTAATCCTGTTAGTTGTGGCATGCACTCCTGAAGGCTTTCTTTTTTTCTTTTGCTATTGTTGGCGATAACATAGGCTAGCATTTATATTTTGTTCATAGCTTGGGAAAGGGGCTTCAAGCCCTTGTCCTCTCAAGTAAAGGTCTGTTTGTGCTTAGATACTAATGTCGCTGTGCGCTGATGTTTCCTTCCCTGTCTGCTGATCTTCCTGTTAGTATCGATTAAGGGAAAAGACCTGCACAGCTTTGCTCCGTCTCCTCACTAACAGTACTTAATACA
The DNA here is from genome assembly GCA_028646485.1 of Cryptoprocta ferox. NCBI lineage: Eukaryota > Metazoa > Chordata > Mammalia > Carnivora > Eupleridae > Cryptoprocta > Cryptoprocta ferox. Next base: position 41,571,700 of record CM053560.1, on the reverse strand, counting down.
ACGTGCTCCTGCAGCGGCACTAGTTCAGCTAATCCGAGAAGCATTGGCCAGCAGCCGTCCAGGAAAAGTGTCTTTTATTTGCTCTTCTACGTGTTAACTTAGACCAGATGCCAACTTGAAGGCTTGGATGAAATTGTTGGCTTAGACCCTTCTGGAAGCTGGTGTAACTTTATGCGGTACAGTTGCAACCTTCCTGTGAGGGCAGTTAAGCCTTTTGGGTCACAGATGTGGTGAGGTGCATATGACCCAGCGTTTCTGAAACAAAACAACAAAAACAGAAACCAAAAAACCCCCCCCAAAACAAACAACAACAAAAAACGTTCTTAACTAACACGCATTCTAAGATACCGGGTGGTAAAATACAAAAGGACAAATATAGCATCTTGATAAGCAACATTAGATATTACATGGGGGAAAAGCAGAAGCACTGCAGGAAAGTAATCCAATCAGGCGGTTCTGATAATGTAATAAACTACACAAGGGTGAAACTCGTGGCTTACACACACTAGAATGTCCTTCAGTTGAATTTATTGTCTGACAGTGGTTGTCTGCCTGTGTTCTACTGTTTTAAATGTTAAAAAATAACACAACTCCCATTTTCCCCAGGTGGGAGACAAAAGACACAAATCTTCATCCCCTTGATAATTTGTGGGTCCTCCTTCCCACTGCCTCCCCCTCCCCCAAGCTTCTCGTTTTGGGCTATTAGTTGGAATTCCTGTCCCGCATAATGAAGCATACAGACTGGGTCGTGTAAGAAGTAAAACTGCTCCTCGACAGTGCCAAGCACAGTTTAGCTATGGTGACAAACCTGCAGGCTTCTTCAGTCTTTAGCTCGAGGCCCCCCCGCCCCCAAGAGAAGAACGGGGCTCTACTCTTAACCCACGCTTCAGGAACAGCTGTGGAGAGCTGCTTCTTCTCTGGGAGGCGAGGAGGGCCAAGCAGGGGGCTTTCCCCTTAGCTCCTTCTCCTGGCTGCTGTGCAGCTTACTGACCAGAGGAGGCAGCGGGAACTTGGGGTCCCTTGTGTGGTGTCGGAGGCTCGCAGGGGGCCCCAAGCCCCTGCCAGATGCTCGATTTCAGCAGAAGTCAGAGGATGGACTGTCATCTCCATCAGAGAAATGGGCATGTAGAGAAGTCAGGAGATCCAGTGACTCCTGTGAGCCTGCACAGCCTGGAAAGGCTTCTGAAGCTTAGGAATTTGAATCCGGATCTCAGATTCTCAGAAGCTTGTGTGTATTCTATTTCTCAAAGCTGGTAACTCACATCACATCATCACATCTATAATAACTTTTTATAACCACCTGAAGGGTCACACTAAGGGTGTAACTCTTTGTGTTTGCATTAGGTTGTGAAGTTGTGATTATATTGAAAAAACTGGCGAGCCTTCCCAGGACCAGCTGGGAAGGGTGGACAATGGTGCTGGTGACAGCCCTGCAGGGAGCTCGCCCCTCCTTACTGCCTGAGGGCTTTGCCTGCTAACCCTTCCCTTTCAGCTCCTCTCCTTCAGGCCCATGGAAAGGGTCAGAGGATGCCTGCCCTTGTTTTTCCTGTTACCTCCATTCAGATCAAATTCAGACAATGGAGCTCTGCTCCCTCGGGAGAAGGGCTCTGCGTGGCCCCTTAAGTTCAATTCAAGTGAATCTTTCTGTGATCTAATTGGTTTTTTTTTTATCCACTTGAATACTTACCATGTTAGTTAACATGAATCACATACTCTTTGATTTGCCTGGGTAATTATTTCACCCCAATTTCTCCTAGGGTTAAACCAGTGTTATGTGTCATAGATTCTTGTAACTTAGATGTTAGCAACTAATCATTAATGCTAATCATTTAGCTTTCCTCCACTGATAAATTTGTAAATGCAGTTTTCTTTTAAGGCAGACCATTTATATTCAGGTAACATGGAATTAATCTTAAAAGCCATGTGCTAAAAATATGATTATGAAAAGAGTATTAGTGAAAATATTGGAAAGAGGAGGAAAAATCATCCATATGCTAATACTGTATTTTGCATAGTCACATCTGGTCATTGTCCATGTACAAAAATATTTTATGTACTTCATTTTATACATGGTATGTATGCTGGTTTATAAAGGATTAGCTAACTCACTTTCATTTTAAGAGAATTTGATTAATACTAGAAAAGCATTTAGAGTAAGCCAAATCTATGTGCCACATCAGGGCAGTTATGTGCTAATAGGTTACGTAACACAAATTCTGTGGGTTTTTTTTCTTTTGAGGCGGGGGTTGTTGCGAAATGAGGAAGTGCCATGTGATTTCTAAGGCTTCTGTTCTAATGAAATATATGGGAGGAGAAGAAATACAGGGTCATTCACTGTTTGAGATCCTTAAAAGACCTCTGAAAGACCCATAGTTATGCTAAGGGCATGACTTCTGCAAATAAGTTTCTTAGAGCTTAGAGAAAAGGCCACGTTGAAGGACACTAAATTCTAAACGTGTGTCCCAGTCAAGCCCAAGGTAACTAACTTCTTTGCCCTTGGCAAGGTCAAAGCCCACCTTCTGGCTTTTTTCTTGAACTTTCTTCCTTTTACATCTCCCTTCCTCTGTCTGCTACATCCTGCTCACCTGCTAGGATTGAGCTCAGGTGTCCTCTCCTGCCTAATTCCTTTTCTGACTCCCTTTTCCTCCTGCCTGGATTGAGCTCAGGTGTCCCCTCCTGCATAATTTCCTCCCTGACTCCCTTTTTCTCCTGCTTGGAGCAGTTATTTCTAGTGAGCTCCAGGACCTTCCTAAGGATCCCCCTCGCGCCGTGGCTTCACTCACCTGCACTCTGTCTCAGCACCTTGAGGAGGACCTGGCCCTTGGTGGGTAGCGGAGATATGGATGAACAGACGCTGGCCTGGAAATGTGAGCGTTCTCATACGAATGGCCTCTTCCCCCCTTTTCTTTGCTCCCGGCTTGGGTTTTATAGAAAGGATTATTCATTTTGAAATAGGTACTTAGCTCATTCCTGTTCCTTTAATTGGTTTCCAAAAAAATATTCTCCCTGTTTGCATCTCCCCAAGGTAAATTGCAAGGTTCCTAGGCTACATAAATATGTTGGGTACTCATTGAAAATTGACTGTTTCAGCCCCGAAAGGAGATGGTGTTGAATTTAAAATTGTCCTTTTAAACTTTAACAAAGATAAGGGGTTAAAGTCGAGGAGTATCGGGAGGTAGTCTGAAGCCAACAGTAATTTCAGCTTTAAATGATCTTCGTATGTAGTATTAAAAAAACCTCCCTTGAAAAATCAACAAATCCAAGAATATTTTGACAGTGATAAATCTTTATTTTTACTCAGACTTAGTTGCTCTGGTTTCTTACCTTTTCACTCTAAAGTCAGAGAGAAATATTCTTTGCATTATGTTTTCCTGATACTTATCATAGCTGGGTTTCGGGTTTGTACGCTGGCTGTCTATGTGCTTTTTCACCTGTACTTTTATCTTTCCAGCTCCTTTTCTTTGTTTTTTTTTTTTTTTATCCGCCCCCCTTCCCCGTCTCCCCGTTTCCCAGTCTCCCTCTCCTATCTCCCTCTTCCCTGTCCCTCTACCCTCTCCCTCTCAGAGCTTTATGCTTGTGGATGGGACGTCTGCTGTCTAGCCAATTTCAACGTGTTCTTTTTTTTCATGTCCTTACAAACATACTTGCTGTTTGTCGACTTTTTTCCTCCATCACACCACTTTGAGTACAGCTTCTTAAATATTTGAAGCAAGACAGCTGCGGTATTCTGGAAGCCAACTTGAGCTTATTTTTTCATTTTCTTATATATATATTTTTAAAACATCATCATGAGGAACCAGAGATCATGTCATTAAGAGGGTTCTTTTTACTGGAGAGGGTTGTGTATTGCAGAGGAAGATAAGCCCTCTTCTCTGGCCTGCTTTTTATTCTGCCTCCCTCTTCCTCACCTTGTCCCGTTTCTCACCCTGTGTCATTCTGTTTGTAGAATCCTCAAATGAATATTCAGCTTTTTCCATTCCCACTCGAATGCTTCTGCAGACCATAATAGATAATGAAATGTCTAAAATTCAGGTTATTCGTGGGATTTACAACAAAAAGGGAAATGTGATAGTAAAAGAAATTACATATTGGAGAATAGTATGGTGGTCTAAATTACTCTGACGTAAGGTCCTTGTTCTTTGTGGGGTCTCGGCAACCCCAAAGCTGTATTCCAAGTATCAAAGATGCCCAGATCTGATTCTGGGAACACATGAGCTCTCATGACTTTCCAACAAGTAGAAGGGAAATGGTTTGTTTCGCTCAGTGTGCACAAATCCTTGGGAGAGAGCTGCAGTCCGTATGATTTGTGAATTGCGGTTTTGTAAAGTGGCTTAATGAATTTGTTCATCTAATTTTGATTGGATTACAATAAGGGTCTGTCTTACGGCATTTGCCTGATTAGTTTTGCTCTTTAGAGTTTCCTTCTAGTGAATTATGGGCACCTGATCTCAATAACAAATGATCCAGAAATTGCAGGTATTTTGTCCATATGAGAAACGTTCAGGGATGGTTGTCCAGAGATTTTGGTGGAATGTTGGTGGTTGATGAGTCAATTTATTGCTGAGGATCTGTCTAAAGTTAAGATTTCTCCAATAATAAATATATTAGCTACACATGGTGACTATTACTAAATTGAAAACAGCCTTTGCTTTCTGATAGACTATATTTCAAAAGCTGGAACTCGTGTCCGTTCTGGATCAGAAGTAACTGGGTTAAAAAAAAAAAAAGACTAACAATATGCTGCATTTGCTGCTCACTAAGAACATTTAGCCACGTATTTAACCTCCGCTTTATACTGTAAAGATCTGTTAAACAGAATGCTTCAGGAGTGGCATACTTACAGGCCATCGAGGTTTTAGGTTAACTGGTAGGTTAAGGAGAAATCTCTGCAGAGGACTAAAAAAGCAATCACCATTCTGCTTTTCCAAATACAATACATGGAGTCTGCTTGACTCTTTTTGATGGGTTAGGCTTGCCTTGTTGATCCTTTTGGACATTAGTAACCATTGAATAACACTGTAAATTTTAAAATACTTAAATTTTTAAAAATATTTATTTTTGAGACAGAGAAAGAGCATAAGTGGGGGAGGGGCAGAGAGAGGAGACACAGAATCCGAAGCAGGCTCTGAGCTGTCAGCACAGAGCCCAACGCAGGGCTCGAACTCACAAACTGTGAGATCATGACATGGGCTGAAGTCGGACGCTTAACCAACTGAGCCACCCAGGTGCCCCAACACTGTAAATCTTAAAGGGAGAAAACGGGGGCCCAAGGGAATCCTCTGAAAATCCTTTGCTAACATTTTATCCTATAAATAAAAAATCATGTTACTGGTAATTTGGCTCTCTGTAAAGGTGGATTGTAGAGAAGGCATTGTGTTGGCCATGAGACCCACTGGTGCACTTAGGTTCTGCCCATTTGGGGTTTTCTATATCTCCTGGGGGTGTGGTGGACTGTTGGGGGTCCATAGCTTCTTTGGCTCTGCCCAGCGGCTCTGGATTTAGGTAGTGTGGCAACAAAATAAACATGTTTGCCAGGGGAGCGTATAATTTAGAAGCAGCCCTGCAAACTGCCAAATTGTATTTTTAACCTTTTAAACTGGTGGTTTCTCTTAAAGCATTAGACTGTTGAGAAGGAGGAAAAATCAGGGTTTCAGCTGAGGAGAATCAGGACCAGAGCAATGCGCTAGATATGCCCCATGTGACCTATCATTCCCCAGGGCTGCTCAGTTAGTGGGATGCCCTTTGTTTAAATAAGAATAAAAATAATTGACTACTTCAGCCCACTGACCTTAGTACTTGTGACATCCTCTGATGTAATTTATTGAGTGCCAAGTGTTTTTAATTGACGTATAAAGCGTGGAATTTATACGGGACACCTGCCAATGGTCTCTGAAGTTGAATGCATGTCTTTCTTGTTCTTGTCTTTTCCTTTTCCTCCCCACCCCCCTCCTCTCCCTCCTCTTGTACGTGTGCACTCTGAGATCATTCTTTCACTGGGAGACCTTGGCAGTTTGCCTTGGGCAACGTACCCCTAGGAGTGTCACGTGAAGAACCTACCGGTGTAGAGTTGGTCTTTGTTCCAGCTCCCCCTTAGAAAGCCGCTTCACTTTTCTTCTGGAAAGAGGTGACCATTTGCTGGGCTGGCCCTAGCACTGCTGGGAAGATTTGGTGGGGTGTCAGCATAACAAAGTGAATTTCACCCACTCAGTAAGAAGAAACTCCTTTTCATTTACTTACTGCTCTAGAGGTGAGGGCATCAGGTACACTGTGAGGAGTCTAGGATAGGGTTAGTAACCTCTTTCAAAAAGTAGTTTATAGCTTCTCATTAACACAAGAATCCCACAGTAACTTTGCTTTCCTTGGGATACGCTGTTGGGTGTGCACAGTAAGGCGATTTTTCTCAATGTGAAATTTGAAAAACTTTTCAGTCGCTGGAGTGGGTAATAGAAAAGGCTTTTGGAGCACGTGACAAGTACAATAAAACCTTGGATTGCAAGTAACTTGTTCTGCAAGACGAGCAAACGTTTCTAATAACTTTTAACTTGATAAATGATCAATGTCTTGCAATACCAGTAGTACATGATGCTGAACGTCACATGATCACAACTGTGCCCGTGGTTCTTGAAATTCGCTTTGATATACCATTGCTTTGGATTACAAGCTTATTTCCAGAACGAATTATGCTAGCAAGCCAAGGTTTTGCTGTAATTGCTTGGTATCTGGATTAAAGCGGAGGAGAAGAATCAAAACCTAAGCTGCCTAGAGTTTAGTAGGCCATTAGTCTGTGGCGAGGACAGGACACTTTCTTCCAGGTTCCCTCTGGTATATCCTGACCCTGGTCACCTACAGAAAGTTGCTGATCTGAATGTCTCAGGTTTGATTCTAATGCTGTGTAGAAAAGGTGGTTTTGTGCATGCTTTTCCCTTGTAGAGCCTGTAGCAACATAATTTGTGAAAAACGACTACTTACACTCATGTGTGATCTGTCACTTTATCATCAGTTGCTTAGCCAAGACTGTGATTGAATTTGAGGCTGATGGTTTGGGTTTAAGATCTAAAGTTGCTAGTGTGCTTTATTTAGGGAGTTAAACAGATTCATCTTTGCAGTAGAGTTCAAAAACCTGTAAGAGAGGTGCTTAGATCATTCTCCTACAAATGTTACTTGATTCCATATATTTCAATCCTGATGTGGGAGATGACGAGTGATCTGCTCTGGGCTGCAGTTTCCTGCTTACTGTCTGTTCTTTACCTGCACAGTTTCCAGGACGTGTGTTTCTGGAGGGCAGCCTTGTCTGCAGACAGCCTGGTGGGGCGGGGACCCTGGGTGCTTAAGTGCTCCTGATGCCCTGAGCAGCCAGCCCCGTGCCCCGCCCTGCTCCTCGCTGGGTCTGGTGTCCCAGTGCCCGGTCCCAGGTAGCCTGCCTCTTCTCTGTGCTCACCAGAGCATTACAATGCCCAGAAAATTGCTTCTCCAAGAACAGACTGTTATTGTTTAGAGTAATCCTTTTTCATGAGGAAGTAAAAGTAACTTCAGGAGTAGACTTTGAAATTGTACACACAGTAAAAAGCACTGAGTCCCGAAAGAGACTGTGTATTTTTACTTAAGTTTTGATACAAAGCATCTTACATTTGGAGTTTCAGTCCTGCCTTGGAAATAGAGAAAGCATTTTGTCAGGCATTGAACATTTTCTCTCTTTGGAATTGACTGCCACTTTTTAATCCAATCAAAGTATAGGTGGTTCTGTGTTTCTTCTTGTCTCTCAAAGACTGAAAAATATTCATGAATTCTATAATATCTGTCCAGGAAAAAACTATTAGATGGCAGTTGCTTAACCTAATATATAATAGGGTATCATAATAGGGCACAAATTTGAATCTGTGAAGCTCTGACTTAAACTTTGTGAAGTGATGTACTTGGCACACTCAAAGTCATCTTTATTGGACATGTGTGAATAATGATGGAATAATGAAATTGTAAAAATTTCCTCCCCTAAGTTAATAGCATTTATTTTATTTCCGACTAATTTGTGGCATAACTAAAAGAGGTGAGCAAATTGTTTTCGCAGTATTGTCCCTCTAGTAATGTCTAAATTGTTCATGCAACTTGTTTGAAGTCTTAGTAGCATGATTATGGAAATACTTAGTTCATGTTGAAACAATTATTTCTCCTGTGTTGTTGGTTTGTTTGTTTTCTCAGGTGCTTTTTCCCAGCCTGGTTTTCACTTCTTTCCTGCTGACAAAGTTGATGAACATGTGGAGAGGCGGGGGTGAGGGGTGGGATAGAGGTTACAAAAGTAATTCAAGTTGGTCTGCCCACGGAGAGCTGGAGGGGTTTGGGGAATGTAGGCTACAGGCTTGCAGGAACCGCTGGGTGGAGGTGGACTCATTGGATAAACCACAGAATCCTCAATTATCTGACTGTACTCCTTCTTGGACACCCTAAACGACAGGGCCTTACATACCCGGTCATTTTTCTGGGTTTGTGCTGGCTGGTGCAGGATGAGGGAAGGTAACGGGGACAGATGGGCCAGGGAAGGCAGAGTGGGAGGGGAGAGGGCAAGCGGAGAGCACCTGGGGGCTGCCATACAGAGTGGGATTAAAACGTACTGGGTTTTCTTTGTTATTTGGTAGTTTCAAGATTTAATTGTCATAGACTACTTACGAAAGTGTATTGCAAATTTGTATATCTGTATTTTGTATGCAGTGCTTATTCTCTAAGCAGACCCTGTAGTTTTATAGTTAGTGTCATTCAGATTCTTTATTTTTTCCCCAAAGTTTATTTATTTTGAGAGAGTATGCTTGTGTGTGCAGTTGGGGAAGGGGCAGAGAGATCGGGGGAGAGAGAATCCCAAGCAGACTGTGTGCACTGTCAACGGAATCTGAACCCTGAGATCATGACCTGAGCCAGAACCAAGAGTCAGATGCTTAACCAACTGAGCCACCCAGCGGCCCCTGAAGTTCATTTCTTACTGAGTCAACTCCTTTTCCCCTCTCTGTTCCTCCTTTCCCCTTGTTTACCATTCCTTTTTGTCCTCTCTCCGGCTATGATGATAGTTTGCTTTATGTTAAATCGTAGATTTACTTTTGAGCCTGAAGGCCTTTTTGTGTGTACTTTTTTTTTTTTTTTAACACTTCCTGCCTTTTGTGTTTCACCTTGCCATTGTTGTTCTTCCATGTTGCAACCTTTTTTTAAAAGTTTGTTTTAAAGTTAGTTTTCTAAGAATATAATTCTGGTAACCAGTGAGCCTCCACTAGCCCAGATGAAGAACAGAAAAACTAGGGCAAATAGGGACAACGATCCTCTCCTACACCTCTCCCATTTAGCAAGCTTTCTAGTTGTGAAAATCAGGATCCTTTCCTTTGGAAAGGGTGGTGCACACCGACTTCCTTATTAAAAAGGAGAGGTGGGGTTTTCGTATTCTAGGCTTGTCATTGGTAGCGCATTTCACTGCTGTGTAAATTGGCTTTCATCAAAAATGACTGTCTGAAAATGGGCCTTTCTTTCTTCCCCCTCCTGGTCTTTACTCCCTCGTGAACATGTCAGCACATGTCTGAATGAATGGAAACGCAGCCCCATTGGTGATGACTAAATCATGCATCATGCCTCAGACATGTGACAGAGTCTGTAAAGCTGGTGACTTTACAGAACTGATTCATCTTTCCCATTAATATTTTGGGACTTGTAAAGAATAGATAAGAGCACTTCCTGCCCTGCAAAATACACATAAACTCCTTCCTCCAATCCCAAATATCCATTTAAAATGATTTAAAATAGCGCCAGTGGTTGCTTTCTTTAAATGAACCATTTCGATATATTCTTACTCAGTGCCAATCTAATTTTTCAGAAGTGGTAAAAGCAACAGCAGACACAACAGGACTATATCTTTATAGCGAGGTCTAAAAAGAAAAGCATGTTAAATTTAAGCAAATCTTCGAAAACGACTCCTTTGAAGTTACGGACGTTTCTAAGTAAAGATTATTATATTAAGGGGTTGTGTGCAGACACAGCACAGCCCTCAGCAAGATCGCTAACCCTCTTCAAGAGGGTCTTTGTCAACTTCTCCTTATCAAATGACCGCAGGAAAAGAGAATGTTCAAGGCTTAAAATTCTAGTTTTTAACTCGATGCCAAGGACTCAGTTGTATTTTCAGTTGGAAATTGTGGTTCAGTTGCAAGATGGGGAAAAATGATGCTAGAACTGGGGTGGATGGGGTCTAGTGGACAAATGGGGAGTTGATTTCTTATTAGGATATGACCGTTCTCCTGCATGGGAGGGAAGGCCAGGAGAATGGGCAGTGCTTGGAGCCTGGCAGGGTGCTGGCCAGAGCATGTGGAGGTTGACCCACCAGCTGAGTGTCTTATTTCTGTCTCTTGCCCTTTGTACCTTACTGTTGTGTTGTCCTGTCAACTGAAGAGCACATTACTTCAGTAATATAAAAACCATAGTCGTGTGTGATTTGGTTGGAGCCCAAGGGCTGCTGGCAAGGCTTGGGCCGTCCAACTAGGATGGCTCTTTGTACAGTACTGACTCTTCCCTTGTGACTCTTGGCTTCCCTTGGATGGGATAAAAGTAAAACTTGATTTTTCTCTTTTGTTGGTTTTCTTCCATTTTTGAGACTGTTCACATATAGCACTGTAAGTTTAAGGTATACAGGATAACCCCTTGACTTTCCCTATATTGCAAAATGATTACCACAGTAAGTTCAGTTAACACCTATCCTCTCTTCTAAAAGCATAACTTGTTTTTATCAGTGTGAGAGCAATCATATGATTGAGAAATGAAAATATGTAACACTTCTCAGACATTGTGGAACAGCTGTTAGACGGGAGTCTTGCATGACCCCTTTGGTGAATGTACGTGAGACTGGGTGGTGAGTGAATGGCCAGTTAGGCAAAAAAACAAACAAACCAAACAAACAAAAAAAAACCTAAAACAAACAAACAAACAAAAAAAACCCAGCCATTTCTCTTCTGTTAAGATTTTTCTGAGGTGGAATTTGCCTCAGTCTTCAGGAGGTACTTTGATCCATGGACCACGTTCATGGATTTGAAGTATTTTATTACAAAGAAAATGCTTTGTAGCATTGTATCAAGGTATTGGCAAAGCTTAAAACAAATGCAGGGCATATTGGACATAGGCCTTCAGTACAGGATCAGCGTAGTTCTGACCTTTTCCAGTTCCAGAGAGTTCTTTTGTGAACAGTGATCTCTAACTTTGACATGAACTTGCCCATCCTTTATCAGTGGCCCTTTATAATAAGAGGTAGCTGTGGGCTCATGAGCAGAACTTCATGTACTGATAGTGGTCTCTGTTCTACCTTTAAAATTTTTGCTCACACTTCGAAGTTAAAAAAATTCAAGTGTTCTTCAGGAAAAATAATCAATAAGTTACCTATGTATAGATCTGTGGGGTGAAATGTGGACATGCTACATCTTGAGTGCTGGTATTTCTGACCTGGGCCTTGCACCACCCCTGCACTGCCTGAGAGTATGTGGGGCTCAGGCCAGGGATTTGCATCCTTTCAGTGGTTGTCCTCCACCATCTCACAGTAGATTTTCAGAGCTTTAGGAATTTAATGCCTAAAAGTGATAGCTTCTCTACTAACTCCGAACTTCTTAGCCAAGAGATATTAGACTTTAGAAATCTTCAGAGTATTTTTCATATAGAGCCATTTCCTCCCAAATAGGGAAAAGAAATTTCTGTTCTTTTCCTGAACACTATTCTTAGAAGAAAGGGTTACAAATAGGAAATCCCAAGGTTACTGGAAACGTACAGATAGAGCAGTGGCAGATTGAGGTAACTCAATTGTTTGTTTTAATGTTTATTTATTTATTTATTTTTTTTTGAGAGAGCGTGAGTGGGGGAGGGGGAGAGAGGGAGAGGGAGACAGAGGATCTGAAGTGGGCTCTGTGCTAACAGCATAGAGTCCCATGCAGGGCTTGAACTCAAGAACAGTGAGGTCATGCATGACCTGAATTGAAGTCAGGCGCTCAACCCACTGAGCCACCCAGGTGCCCCCTCAGGTGTGTTTGTTTTTTATAAACAAGTAATTGCCTTTTGTTAAGGCAGCTTTAACCTGTTCAGGGTTGAAGATGTGGACAACAGACCTGTATGAATGGGGAAAGACACCACTCCCAGGTTCTGCCACCCCCATCCCTTCCTGCCCCTCTGCCGGGCGTGCCTACACAGCGGTGGGAGGGCCAGTGTGGATCAGATCATGCATGTCCCATGACCGCTTACACTGTTCAGTGGCTTTCTTTGGCTGTGGCGATCTGGCATATGCTTATGTGTTCTCTCTCCTACCCCGAGTCTGTCACAACATCCTGTGTCCTTTATAGGCCATATCCTTGTTTATATTTATTTTATAGTTGTTTACTGGGTTTTTGTGTACCCTCTCTCACCAGAATGTGAGCTCTCAGAAGCAGGAAGCCCGTGTCACAATAGTATCTTCTAGGTGGCAAGTACCCGGAATGTTGTCAGGGCTCAGTAGAAATTTACTAAGGGATGAATGGATGAATCTTTCAGACCCTTCTCTTTGCATACTTACAAAGATATAATTACATGTATGCCTTTTATAAAATTCTTCACAGAATTCTCAGTTCAATTTATTTTTTTTACAAATCAGTTCAGTATAGTTTTTTTTCTCATTTCAAATAAAGAGGTTGAGATTATAATGGCATAGTTTTTTTCTTTTTTAAAGTAACAGTTGACAATTTTTGGTAAAAATAAGTACAGTCTTCCTCTTTAAATTATATCTAGACTACTGCTATATTTAAAACTTTTTAAAAATGTGGAGCCAGATTTAGATTTACAATTTTTTTAAACTGTAGCTCTTTTTTCTTTGAATGATTTTAACTTTACACACAAACTGCAGAAATTGTACAGAGTTCATGTACATCTTTCACCCTGCTTCCTCCAGTCTTATTATAACCATAGAACAATGTTAAAAACCAGGAAATTGGGGCGCCTGTGTGGCTCAGTTAAGTGTCCCACTCTTGATTTCAGCTCAGGTCATGAGCTCACGGTTTGAGTTCCAGCCCTGCATCAGGCTCTGCGCTGGCAGTATGGACCCTGCTTGGGATTCTCTTTCCCTCTCTCTCTGATTCTCCCCTGCATACGTGTTCTCTCCCTCTCTCTCTCAAAATAAACTTAAAAAACAAACCAGGAAATGAACACTGATACCATACTGGTAAACTACAGACCTTATATGCATTTCACTAGATTTTCCCCTAGTGTTTGTTTTCTTTTCTAGGATTTAGTCATGGCTCTCCCATTACAGTAGCCATCTTGTTTCCTTAGTCCCCTTCAGTCTGTGACGGTTCCTCAGCCTTTCATGATCATGACTCTTTTGAGGAGTATTGGTCAGGTACTTTGTACCTTGTCTCTCAATTTGCCTTGGTCTAGTGTGTTCTCATGATCAGACTGAGGCTATGCAGTTAAGTGCATCGAAGTAACGCGCTCGTGTCCGTGAAGCATATGTCAGGAGTACCCAAAGATGAAAGGTCTTCCCTCGATCACTTGGCTGAGGTGATGTCTGTGTGATTTCTCCTCTGTAAAGTTGCTATCTTTTCCTTTCTAATTGATAAGCATCTTCAGGGAAACACTGAGACCAATTTTTGTGTTTCTCCTTAAACTTTTGTCCAACGATTTCGAGCGGTAGATGTCAGTGGATCTTGCCTGCAGCAGTTACTGCTGTGATTTTTGGCGTAAGGGTGATCTTATATTGCCTTCATTCCTTTTACATTTACTAATTGGAATTCTTCTGTGAAGAAGACTTGTCCTCCGTTTATGTATTTATCATTTATATCAAAAGGAACTATGTAGGGGCACCTGGGTGGCTCAGTCGGTTAAGCATCTGACTCTTGGTTTCAGTTTGGGTCATGATCTCACAGTTGTGAGATTGACTACCTGCTTAATTCTCTCTCTCCCTCTGCTCTTCCTGGCTCACAAGCATGCTCCCCCTCTCTCTCAAAAAGGAAAAAAAGTTTAAAAAAGTGAATTGTGGATATCTTTAAGGGTTATAATCCAAAAGTATTACTGTTTCTTTTGCTAAAATTGTTCTAGCTTTGGCCACTGGGACCTCCTTCAGGTTTTCTCCAGTGTCCTTTCAACAGCCTTTGTCAAGCATGCTCTTGTTTGTTTTCTGACCCCACAAATGTTTCAGGCTTTTTTCCCTGCCCCAGCCCTGGAATCAACCACCTTTCCAAGGAACCTTGGTTCCTTTTATTGGAGAATGATATTTAGAAACTAAGATCTGGGTGTTAAATAAGCTCAGTGCTAGTGGCATACCGTTGCTCCTAGGCCCTCCCAGTGCCCAGACGGAGGAAAAGCCAATGTATACTAACCTACACTTGCATATACATCTATATTTCTACATCTGTGTAAATATATCAAGCATTAGTTGGTACTCATACCTGAGTCTAGTCCAACACCACACAGTCCATTCTAGACTTGTCTCTTATTTCTGACTTATTTCTTAGGCAATGAGCAACCTGGTTCCTGTTGTCTACGGTGTTGTTTGAGTTATTTGTTCAGTCCTATTAGGTCATTGAGGGCTCAATCAGAGAAACAGAACTAAGAGGACCAAAAAATAAAATACTGCCATTTGCAACAGCGTGGTTGGAACTGGAGTGTATTATGCTAAGCGAAATTAGTCAGAGAAAGACCAGTATCCTATGATTTCACTCCTATGTGGAATCTAAGAAATAAAACAGATGAACAAAGGGGAAGGGAAGCAAAAATAAGATCAAAACAGAGAGGGAGACAAACTAAGAGACTCTTAAATACAGAGAACATACTGAGGGTTGCTGGCGGGGTGTTGGGTAGGGGGATGGGCTAAATGAGAGGGCACTTGTTGGGATGAGCACTGGGTGTGATATGTAAGTGATGAGTCACTAAATTCCATTCCTGAAGGCCATTATTACACTGTATGTTAACTAACTCGAATTTAATTTAAAAATTAAAAAAAATAGTAGAAGACCTACTAAGAGATTTGTTGCAAGGAATTCTGTGATTGTGGAGGCTGGGCAAATCTAAAGTCCACAGGGCAGGCTGGCACCTTGGTTAGGAGCTGAAGCTGCTGTCCACAGACAGAAGTTCTCAGGGAAGCCTTCGCTTTGCTCTTAAGGCCTTTCAACTCATCGACTCAAGCACACAGATTATCTAGGATAATTTCTCTTATTAAAACCACCTACTTAGGGACTTCAATCACTTCTAAAAAATACCTTCACAGCAACACCTAGAGGAGTGTTTAACTGAATAAGTGGGGATTGTAGTCTAGCCAATGGATCCCTAAAACCGACCATCATACCTCCTAAATGAATGAAGCAGTTACAGAATTGTTAATCCATACCTTCTATGAGAAACAGTAAGGTATCCCAGTTTGGTTTTTTTGTTTTTTTGTTTTTTTTTTAAGCGCTCTGTTTTCTATGTAAAATTTATAGATGTGGTGATGAATATAGAATAGCACTTGCCAATCTCTAGTTATTCCTGTTATAACCTTGTTTATCACCTTCCTTTCTGGACCCCTATTCAGTCTTGCCCTGTTATATCTTCGAGATTTGGTACGGTTACTAGAACAGTGACTTGCTGTTGAATTAACAGCGTGAGTAAGATCATCCATACAATATTTCTTTATCACCAACGTTCTCCTTTGTCAGTGTTTTCATTAAGCAAGAGGAATGAAGGCGAAAGACCCAGCTTGGAAGGCGGCAGAACGAGACCAAAAGATGGGTGTTGGGTTAAATCCTGGATTCTAGGGAATTGTTGGACAAACATTCTCTTTACTTTCGGTTAATACTGAAATAGTTCACTGAAAGACTGACACCCACCCCTTTCTCAGAATGCCTGCTTCCCTTCCTCCTCCCCCCCCCTCCCCCCGCCACCCTGCCCCCGCTTCTATAAGTTCTGCTTGGTTAGTTTCTCATGCCCCGGAGAAAAGGATACCTTCCCATAGTTTGAAGCTTCAAAATAGATTCATTCAGGGTATTACCAAACAGTGGCAATTCACTTTTTTTGCTGTTTTGGAGTAGGAGCATGGTACAAGCTGTCATTTATTTGATCCTTTCTCTTTTGAGCGTTTCTCCTAGACCATGCATTTGGACTGTAGAGAGGAAAAGATAAGGACTCTGCTACCAAAGCATATATACTCTAGTGCACTGTTTTCTGTCTTCAGTAGTGCGTGTTTTTGTTTCAAAGGGGGAAAAATTGTCGGCATTGCCCAGTGTTGACTTCTATTACTCTTGTAATGTTACTTTGGCATATATAGCCATGTCACTAGGGATAAACCCCTTCTGTCTCCTGTTGTCAATTTGCAATGAAGTATAAAACTAGAGAGTCCCTGAAATCCAAATTAATTATATTAATTTAACGGGACAGATGATACTGTTTTGCTAACACAGAAACACCCTCTGCAATACAAAATACTGCATCGACTCCTCAGGGCCCAGGCTTTTGAGTTTGGCATGTCTCTGTCGCCCTGGCATGACTCAGACTTCCCACCAGCCTACAGAAGTCTTTGTTCCGGATTTCATTTGGCCTTCTGTCAACCCAAATGCATCGCCTGCATAGTAGGTCTGCCTCTGTTGGTTTCTTGTTAGCGCCCAGCAATTAAAGCGGTGCAATAGGGTGCCCCGTCTTGGTTCTAAACGCACAACAACCTGGGATGCTGAAAGAGAAGAGAGAAAATATGCGTCTTGATGTGGACCCCTGAGAATATGTGCATGAGTCCCTGTTGGAGAAACGCTGGCATAGTAAAGAGCCATGCAAGCACCGTTGCCATGCGATGACTTGGTGCTGTACTGGAGCTATGTGTCACAGGCCAGGCATGGTGGACAAGGTGCTGGCCCTTGGGATGAAACTTGCAGGATGGGCAGGAGGGAGGAACGAACAAACAGCATGTAGGAGGCCGTGGGGTCCCGGTGGCATGGGCGGTCCAGTACTGTTGGAATGTACCATAAAGAAGGACTTCTGAACTTGATTGTATCCTCCAAACCCAGTCCTTATTCTAGAATTCTGGTGTTTACATGCAGAGAGAAACTTCACTTGTGTTATGTAACACTCTAAAGTCTTCATTTTTCTGCTGATGAGTGTGAGTGTTTTTGTTTTTTTTTAACAGCTTGAGCTATAATTTCTATACCATTCCATTTTCCTATTTCAGCTTACAGTTCAATGGTTCTACAAGTTTACATAGTCACTTACATATCCAGGTGTAGAACATTTCTATCACCCGGTAGTGTTTCCTCATGCCAGTGTGTGTTGAATTCCTGCTCCTACTTTCTATGCATATAATTTTGCCATTTCTAGAGATTTCATATAAATAGGATCCTATAGTATGGAGTCTGTTGTGTCTGGCTTGTCTCATTTAACATTATGTTTTGGAGTTTGACACATGTTGTAGAAGGTGTCAGGACTTCATTCCTTTTCATGACTGAACGATATTCCATCATGTGGATGTACCACATGTCATTCATCCATTCACCAGTGATGGATGGACACTTGGATTGTTTCTGATTTGGGGCTGTTAGGAATAATGTGACTGTAGACATTTGCTTGCAAGTCTTTACATGGACAGATGTTTTAGTTTTTCTTTGGTAGGTACTTAGTGGAATTACTAGATGTAAGAAGTGTATGTTTAGCTTAAAATTTTTTTTAAATATTTATTTTGGAGAGAGACTGAGCTTGAGACGGGGGCGGGCGGGAGTGGGCAGAGAGAGGGGAAGACACAGAATCCAAAGCAGGCTCCAGGCTCCAAGCTGTCAGCACAGAGCCCAATGCAGTGCTTGAACTCCCGAGCCGTGAGATCATGACCTGAGCCGAAGTCGAACACTTAACCGACTGAGCCTCAACTTTTTTTAAGAAACTGCCAAACTGTTTTTCAGAGATACTGTACCATTTTACTGGGGATATAGTCTTACTGGCAACAAGTGACTATGTGTATGGGGCGGGGGGAAGAGAGGACGTGAAAGTCACTGTGGGTGGGATGGCTTGCTTCTTTGTCTCCTGCTAGATGTTCTGAATTCCTGCACCAGCACCAAATTGTGCAGGATGGAATTCTAGGATCTTGCTCTCTTCCTGTTCAGTGTTTTTCTCTTCATGAGCTCTGGCTTTATGTGAACTTTTCATCTGACACTGGGATCTGGGAAAAACATCCCTCTAGTGATCTCCAGCTGAGCTAAAACAACACCTTTATAACTCTGCCTTGCAATGGAGTAGTCTGGCTCTGTTTTAGAAAGTTAGCAGTGTGGAGGAGGACGAGTGGATATTTAAGTGTGTGGTTTGGGTGTGTGTTGAAAAGGAAAACTGGAGTATCTTTATGTCCTTACTAGTGCAGTGTTTTGACCACAGCATTATTAGTGTGACAGGTTGTCTTGGAATCAGATTTGATACAGGACTGGATATTTTATGTATAAATAGCCTGGGAACCGACAGGTTGAGGTTTAATGTTTTAATAGCACTAGATGGGAAGTACAGACTACTTCATACCTTTTTGGTCACAATGTGAAGCTTGCCAAGTTTGGTAGATCTCTTCCCCTTGACTCCCTCTCTGTAATTGGCACCACAAAGCCGTGATGCAAACCAGGACCTGGAAGTCAGCCCAGATGCTTCTCTCCCCTCCCACATCTTGTGGGTCACTAAATTAAAAATTTTTTTTCCTTCTTATTGGACTCCTCTTTGCTGTTCCCCTCCTCCCCCTCCACCCCCCCACCCCCCCCAGCTTTGTTGCCTCCTGTCCCTTTTTCCTCTGTCTCAGTTCCTCCTTCCCATGTCATGATGCTACTGGAGAGATCTAGTAGCAGTGAAAGCAGTTTATGTGCCCCTATTAGGGTTTGTGTAAAAATGGGTGTGGTGCGTGTCGCCTAGAGGGTGAAGTGTAAACTTCCCGTTGGGTGAAGGGATCTTCACGTGCCGGCCCCTTTGGCCTGCAGCCTCTCACGTACAGCCTGCAGCCACAGGGAGCTGCTCATAGCTGCGCTGATACCCCCGCCCCTCTGGAGCTTGTATCCTTTGCAGATCCTGCTCTGGTGGTTGGGGGGACCTGTCCTTCTCCATCCTTATCCCCACTGAACCCCCAAGTTCATCCTTCCAAGACTGCGGTGCCCAGGCAACCTGAAACCTTCCCAGATTCCTTTCCCTCCCCCTGCCCCTCTCTTCCTGCTGCCTCCCTGCACTTTTACCTGCCTCTCTGTTGGACTTGGCCCCGCAGTACGGCAACCGTGAGCCTGCTGTTCTGTCCCCTCGCTGGGCTGTGTACTCCTTGGTAGCCAGGAGCTCTCTTCAGTTCCAGAGCCTGCCATCCGGTATAGTGCGTGGCACCAAGTGTGGACTCAGTTAGAATTTGAGGACGAGGAGCTGAGGAGTCTGGACTAAAGGTGGGTGGGAGTGGTAGATATTTGTGGGAAGTGAGATGTCATCTGAGCCCTGGGAGGAGGCGTGCTCGGTCACTCTGTGACTTTCAGGTAAGTTTAGATGCAAACCCACCTGCTGGTTGAAAGAGCTCCATAAGCAGTCCCACCTCTGTATATTCTTTCGGTCATCAAAAGCCCTTATGCTCAGAAATCCTAGAATTAATATTTTACCAGATCCTTGGATACTAGGTTTTAAGTGTTCTTTTGTTGTTGCTGTTGTTGTCAGCCTTAGTACGCATGGATCCTTCTGTGAAGGCAAATGAACATTTAAACCATAGCCGTTGTAATAAAATGGAAACAAGAGTTGTGAAGTTAGATGCCAAAATGTGTGAACCTATTAAGTAAGCTTTAAACCACACAGCCCTGATTGTTGAAAAGTGAGGGCTTTGCATACAGTGTACTTTTTTTCCTGATTAAATTTCTCTTCAGGCCTAGGTCTGCTTCATTCTAGTTAGGTATTCGGACACTGCGGTTCATCCTTTATCCTTTTTTATTTCTACAACTTGCCAAATGTAATCACACGTGGAATTATGTTTTATAAAATCATGCCTGCCCATAGGAGCATGGGGGCCCAGGAAGGCAGTGCTGTGAGGGCAGGAATGTAAGAATATATCTTATCACCAAGTATTTCTCCATTTGGTTTCACTAGTTCCAGTTTCCTTGGAGATCGGAGCCCACCTCTTACTTTTTAAACTATATTACAATTGTGAAAAATATCTTGTCCTTCTGTTAGATTAATTTTTACCTGACCTTTGGGAGTTGTATGGCCTCATTTCATTTCGAGATTATATCATTTCTCATACCTTTACAGCATCTGTGAATATGGTGTTAAGATTTCTATTTAAAATTTTGTATACTTTATATTGCTTTTGGTTTAAGAGCTCAAGTATCTTTCAGAGGATGATGTAAATATTGTTATTTTTAAAGGACATTTAATGTCATTCTTCTCATGTACAGAACATAGGTTTTTCCCCTGTCGTCTTCCTTTTTTGGTGGTCGTGGGAGACTTAACCGGTCCTGCTTCCCTATAATTTTGTATGCTGGTCCCAGCTACTTTGTGGACAAGATCAATGGCTTTTCCAGAAATGTGTAGGATAGATATTACCAATATTGTTAAGGGGAAGCTTTAATATCTTAGATCTCTTTATTCTTGCTACCTTTCTTCTCAAGGCAGGTATAAGGGTAAATAAGGTAAAGTGCTTTGATCTTTTCAAAAGTAAAACAGTTTGAGGAGGAAATATAATAGGGATCATGTCCCTGGCAAAAAGCAGGTAACTGGCAGGTGTGTCTGGTGGTAGTTACCAGTAAGATCCAGTGTTAACTGCCAGAATGCCATCTTGAAGGAAGCGGTTTCCCCACATATAACCCAAGTAAAGACATTCACTTACACAGAGTTTAAGAATGAAGATGTATTTTAATGAATGCCATTGTATGTTGATCCTATATAATCTCATAATTGATTGCCTGGTACCCTTTCAATTCTTTTTTTTTTTTTTTTTTTTTTTTTTTTACCATTTTAAAATACATGCAGTAGTCACTTGAACTTTTTCAGGCCAGCTTATATATCTGACACAATACTGAACGGTGGCATGTTTACTAATGAATTTTGGGAGTAAAGATTTTGTATCAGTAAGAATGTCTAAATATCTGTTTGTATATTTTGAGGTATTTACAGTACCTGGAAAATAAAGTACGAC
The DNA here is from genome assembly GCA_028646485.1 of Cryptoprocta ferox. Taxonomy (NCBI): domain Eukaryota; kingdom Metazoa; phylum Chordata; class Mammalia; order Carnivora; family Eupleridae; genus Cryptoprocta; species Cryptoprocta ferox. The sequence continues at coordinate 41,550,597 of CM053560.1, read as the reverse complement.
CTTTTATTTCCACAACTCTAAATATCTGCAAGGCTGTTGGGTAGGAAAGGGGAAAGACTCTTTTGTGTTATTTGAAACGACTTGATACGGACACTGGGTAGACACAGTAAAGAAGCCAACTTTAACTTGAAGACCCATCTTAGAGGCCCGGCCTGCCCTGTGGCCGCGTTCCAGCAGTGGCTGGCTGGCTGGCCTTCGGTCTCAAAAAGCAGAGTGGACTCTTAGCTGCAGTGAAGATACCAAAGTTTGCTTCAGACTGAAGACTAAAGTCTAAGGAGATGAAATGAGATTACCTGTTGGAGGTTAAGAACCTAAGAAAAATGAGAGGTGCAAACACCTTGTCACATATACAGCTGGAGCTTAGAAAGAAATGGTGAGATGAGATTGAAGGTAAATCGGGTGCTGCTGGCCAGTGGCTCTGGTGGTGTTGCCGCCCACACCTGAGGTGTGGTGTGTGGCCTCTATGAAGCATCTGGGTGACTCTGAGAACAGTTGCAGGGGCTTAGGGACACATAGGCTTTGCATATACAGTCCCTTTTGCTTCTCCCTGCTGTCGTCTTCTGTTTACCGGGGGAATTTGTGCGTCCACTGCATTGCTCTACAGTTTTCTTCTCTGTGAGCCCTTTTGTGCTGTTGTTTGTATTTACCCCGTGCTTAACTGACTCAGCTGCTCCGTCCTGGGGACTCCCTTAGCACTTGACACAGACCTGTTTAGGAACAGTGCTGTCTCAGAGGGCTGTACTTGCTAAACACGTTGCATGAACTTGATCTTACCTCAACCAATGGAATGTACCTGTTCAGCTAAGACTTAGAGTGTTTGGTTTTCCACTCCAGCTCTCTGGTGGTGGGCAAGTTGCTTAACCAGTGCCTCAGTTTCTCATCTATTGGATGAGAATATTAACAAGATCCATGCCCCTACCGTCTTGTTAAGGAGATTAAATGAGTTAATACGTGTAAGGTGCTTAGAATAGTGTCAAACATTTAATAAGTTATAGCTGTTATCTGGATCAAAGCTGAGAACCACGTTATTGAGAAACAAATTACTAGTAGAGTTTATTTAAGAAAACGGAGCAAGTTTGGGGCTAACAACAAAATAAAGGTCTCTTAAATACAGTAAAACCTTGGTTTGTGAGTGTAATTCGTTCAGGAGACATGATTGTAATCCAAAGCACTTGTATATCAAAGTGAATTTCCCCATAAGAAATAATGGAAACTCAGATGATTCATTCCACAACCCAAAAATATTCATATAAAAATAATTAGTAATAATAAAAAGTAATACTCTAATACGAAGTAATACAATACAAAATATAAAGTTAACCTGCACTTACGTTTGAAAACCTTCATGGCTGGTGTGAGGCAGATAAGAGAGAAGGGTTATTGTGTAGGACGGCTTTGACTATCACTAATGGAATCACTGCTGTCTGTTGGCTCAATGCCATCTTTTTTCTTTTCATGCAGCTTTAACAAGGAACCTATCCAATGACACTTTTGCCTCCTTTTGAGGATTTCACAGAAATGTGACCTTGCATTGATGATCACCCACAATCCTCAGCGAGAGAGCAAGAGAGAGAAGAGCCATTGGCTCAGTTGTGATCATGTGACGTTCAGTATCACGTATTACTTGCATTGCAAGATGCTGCTTGTTTATCAAGTTAAAATTTTAGAAATGTTTGCTCATCCTGGTGAACACTTGCAGGATTAAGTTACTTGCAATCCAAGGTTTTACTGTATACCTAAAATAACATACCTGGAAATCCAATAGATATTTCCTCTCTCTTGAAATAGCCCACCATTGAGCTGTCCATTGTTACTGCAGTTCACAGGGACGTTGAGGAGACCAGGTTCCTTTTGTCTTATTACTCAGAGAGTTGGTCTCACATCGTACAGTCTGTCCTATTTTCCAGCCATGTTCTAGCCCTCAGGAAAGAGAAAGGTCAGGGAGAGTGGTCTCAACTGTAAGGAGAGGAGCCAGAAATTGTATGCATCCCTCGTATGGCCCTATTCTGTTGTCCCAAACAGTCACATGACCACACCCAGTGGCAAGGGAAACCGAGGGGAGTTCTAGCTTTGCCACTGAATGACACTGAGGCTTTGGGGAAGTTGCTTAGTCTCCCTGTGCCTATTTTCTTTGTCTTTAAAATGAGGGTAGGGGCTCTGGGTGGCTCAGTTGGTTAGGTGTTTGACTCTTGATTTCAGCTAAGGCCATGCTCTCATGGTTTGTGGGTTTGAGCCCTGTGTCAGGCTCTGTGCTGGCAGTGCGGAGCCTGCTTGGGATTCTCTCTCTCTCTTTCTCTCTCTCTCTCTCTTTCTCTCAAAATAAATAAACATTAAAACAATGGGGGGTAATAGGAGTACCTACATCACAGGGTTGTGGTGAGGATTACATTGAGTTGGTCTATGTAGAACATTCAAGACAGCACCTGGCAGAAAGGAAACATTATATACATGAGAATGATTGTGATGATTTTACTAAAAGGAAGGAGGGAGAATGAGTACGGAGGGACCATGCCCTGTCTCCTCCATGGGAGGAAAACGAGAGACTGGGAGTTGGGACTTCGTCATCACCCTCCTTACGGGAGGTTTCTGGGAAACTAGAGCTTTTCTTGTAATTACTGTAAGTCCCAGGAACTTGTCATCTCTTGCCCTGTACAGGTCTTGCTTAGGCCTCCCTTGGGTCAGTATGAGAAAGGTTGCTGACCGTATTTGTGGTTTTTTGACCTCCATTTTTCATTTCTAGCTCCTCTTTTACTGTAGCTCATCATTAGTCTACCTAGAAAGTAAATTAAAAGGAAACAGTGCGTTTGTGACCATATTAACTTGTAATTGTAACATTCATTCTTCTTTATGGTAGTAAAATGATGGCTATAAAGGGACGTTTCCTATATTGAAAGAGATTTCTAATTGATGTCAGTTAAAAACTGTGTATTAATTGGGAAAGGCAACATGCCGTGTGGCTACTTGGAACTCCCACTTTTTTCTCCAAGCCTTCCCGTGTGTTGGTAGTAACCATGAGCAGTGCTGTGTATCTACACATCTACCTTGGCAGCTCCTGAACTTGAGAGCACTATTGTGGAAACAGTGATGTGTGTGCCATGACACTGGGATATGGGAAATACCCACTTGCTGTGTGTTCCACTTGGAGATTCGCAGGGCGTAGTAGCATATTAAAGGCTGTGAGAAGGATGGCAGCAGAGAAGCCTGCCTTTCTTTGGTTCACTTGAAAAACTTGGAAATGAACTTTTGGGTTTTTTGGCTTGGGTAGTGTTGCTGTAACTATTCTGGAAGACCCAGTTCTGTATATACTGGGTTTGGCAGTAGGAAAAATCCTGATCTACCTCCAAGTTTAATATACACACCAGGCTCTGATTCTGTGAGTTGTCTGTAATTCCTGCTGTTACTTGTTATCTGTCAAGGTGTAAATATAAAGCCCAACTCCCTGTTGATCTGCAGAGAAAGTATCAGGACAATGGTCATAGGTAAGAGGAAGGAAAGTTTGTTGCCTGATTAGGGGTGCTGAGAATCGGAGAATTCTCTTTTAGGAATTAATCCAGGAGCGGATTTCAGATTTAAAATTTTCAAAGATATAGGCCCTAGAGGCTATTCTTATGCTCTAATGATGATTTATGAAAGGTAAAAATTTGATTTAAGATTCTACATAAAAGGATTAAGGGTGTATAGAAGGAGAGAATTTGAGAATTTCTTAACTTAAATCCCAGAATGATAGGTGCAAAGAGCTTTTTGTAGAGTAACCACTTCCCCAGCTATGGAAAAACAGGTCCAAATTGTATGCTGGAGATAATCCATGCACACGTGGTATTTGTCAATGTGACCATGTAACAATTTAAGATACCTTGTGGCCTTCTACTGAGTATAAATTTAAATCTTCCCATCCCTCGGGTTGATTTATTTTTTTATTTCTGGGTCTTGTTTCAGATCTAAATTTATCAGTACTGTGCCATTAGAAATAAAATGAGGCTACCTATTTAATATGCTTTTTAAAATGTTTAATTCTGATTTTAAAAAACTATGTTCAACATAGACCTTTGGAAGATAAAGAAAAACATTTACATAATTATACTATCTAGCAATAATCATTTAATATATTGGTATATTTCAGTTTCTCCTATGAATATTAAGTAACTGAGCATATTAAAGATATGATATGTACATTTTGTATTCTGGTTTTTATCATCCTTTTTCATTGCTGTTAAGAATTTGTGGTAAATACAATTTCATCATGTAGAATTATAGGATCGACTTAATCCATTATTGAATATTTAGGTCATTTGAGGTTTTTGCCATTATAAATAATGACATAATTAACATCTTTGTTCATAAAACTCACATTTCGAAATTATGTTCAGAGAATAGATCTCTCAAAATAGAATTACTAGGTCAAAGAACATGAGTACTCACATTATTAAATTATTTTACAGCGAAATTATTTTTTAAATTTTTTGTTTATTTTTGAGAGAGAGATCGCGAGTGCGAGAAGGGCAGAGAGAGGGAGAGAGAGAGAGAGAGAGAGAGAGAGAGATACAGAATTGGAAGGAGACTCCAGACTCTGAGCTGTCAGCACAGAGACTGGATGCAGGGCTCGAACTCCTGAACTGTGAGATCATGACCTGAGCTGAAGTCAGACACTTAACCGACTGAGCCACCCAGGCGCCCCCTTTACAGTGAAATTATACCAATTAACATTCTCACCAGAGGTGTATTAGTGTAGTGGGTGGCTTCGACAGTTTAGTAATTTTATTGGCAAATAATTTTATTTAAAAAAATTTTTTTTAATGTTTATTTTTGAGAGACTGAGGTGAGCAGGGGAGGGGCAGAAGGAGAGAGGGAGACACAGAATCTGAAGCAGGCTTCAGGCTCTGACCTGTCAGCACAGAACCCCATGAGGGGCTCAAACTCACAAACTGTGAGATCATGACCTGAGCCGAAGTCAGACGCTTGACCGACTGAGCCACCCAGGTGCCCTGGCAGATAATAATTTTAGTTTGCATTTCTTTGATTACTGATGAGATTGAACATTTAAAAAGTGTTCAGTAGCCATTGTTTTTCTGAATTTCCTATTCATGTCATTTGCCTATTTTTCTATTATGTTATCTATGGGAATGTCTGTTTTTTCCTTCTAAAAACATTTACCAATTAAAGGCAATAAGCTTTGATCATATTGTTGCTAATATTTTTTCTAGCTTTCGATGTGTATTATAATTGTTGCTATGCAGAATTTCAGATTCTTACATATTTAAGTATACTTGTCCTTTTCTTTGTAATTTTTTCCACTGTATGTAGAACATTGTTTTTCATATCCTTGAACCAGTGATCAACCTTGCTTTCTTTAGTTTTATGACTATTGTTCACATTTATCTTTTGAGAATTTCAGAATTTTGTGGCAGAAGAGAAGATGTAGCTCTAAACACCTTTTTTTCCCTTTTAAAGTAGTTGGTTTCAGTACATAATTGACTAAATAATCCACTTTTTCCCATTGACTTGTAGACCTACAACAAGTCAATGTTGTATATAGTCAACATTGTATTTTTGGAATATTTTTTTGGTTCCATTGGTTTGTGGTTTTTGTTCTCAAGTAATCCATTGTTTTAATTATTATAGCAATACCACTTAGTTCTATATCTTTTTTCCTACAGTTAATACTTCTAATTCAATGTTTTTAGTTAGGCAAGGACTTTTAGAACAGTGTTTAGTAAAGATGGTAATAATCATCCTTATTTTGTTCCTGATTTTTAACACAAATGCTTTGACTGTTTTACCTTTAAATAATGGTGGGGAGGAAATATTCTTCATAGCTCTTAAAAACATTAATCTGTAATAAGCTTATCAAATTCCTTTTCAGGATCTATATGAAGTCTGAATTTGGAAGTTGTTTATGAAGTGTATTTTTGTAAGTGAATCATACTTCACAAGAACTTCCATTGCACGTTCCAAAATGCGTCCCTAGAGAAAATGCTTAGGCCTCAAGCAAAATACACTTTTTGATGCCAGAAACTTTCCTTTCCCTCAAAGGCAGTAGGACATTTTCTTAATTATGAGGTAGAAAAACCTCTTCTTCAAGCAGAAAGATGGAGTTTGAGAATGTCTTCTAAACCCTAGCACTATTCCAAAGAGCTGTTTTAGAAAGTGTCCAAAACTTAAATTCTAGAAATCCTGAGGGCAGAATTTGAAGGATTCAGGAACCTACTACCAATATGTCTAGGTGCCTCAAAGATGCTTCTCGATTTGACTTGAACATCTATTACAGCACTGTCCAATCGAACTTTCTGTGATGATGGAAAGACTCAACAGCCCTGCTATCCAGTATGGTAGCCACTGGCCACATCCAGCTGTTGAGCACTTGAAATGTGGCTAGCATGAAGAACTGAATTTTTGAGTTAAAATGTAAATAGCTGCATGTGGCTAATGGCTGTTGTGGATAATGCAGATCTGTACAATGAGTCCAGATATAGCTGGGGTCACTTGTAGCTCTCAAACTTCACCTCTCTAATATGGCTAGGAATTTCCTAAGAAATCCTACATTTTAAGAATTAGTAAGTTGGGAGATTTGGGAAGGCAACCTTTATGTTCTGATTTCTGAATTCTTGAGAAGATACTCCCTGTATTCAGATGGTGTACCTGAGTGTTGACTGACTCCTGATATCCACTTAAAACATAACGTATTTGTGGTAACTGACAAGTTTATGTATTTTCATGGTGAATGTAAAGGAGTTTTTCCTTTTGCAGTTCATGGGTTAATATGCCAAACCAAAAATTAACTTCTAGATCATCTGCTTCTAGCCCTGAAGGTTGGTTGTTATAAAAATCATTGACTACAGCTGCTCAGAAGTCCTTTTGTGTAATTGACCTGATTCACCTACTACTGCTTTTCTAAAATGTGATTTTAGAGAGTGCTTTCATTTCTTGAAATAAACTTGATTTTTCATACTAATGTTTTCCAATCTTGTATTTCATCTATTATATGTAAGTGTTCTACAAATAAAAAGAATCTTTCAAAAATTATGTGAAAGGGTATGAATCCATGTAGCCTCAATATGCATGATGCAAAGCCACCAATGGGTTTATGCTTTGTAGCCCATTAAAGTAATTTATATTTGGTGTAAACAGTTCCTTCTCCTCATACTGTCATGGGTAATTGATTCAAGTGAATATATTGTATGCTCCTCTTGAACTTAGTTGTTACACACAATATCAATTATGTATCTCTTAATTCATCAAGGCATTGCCCAGTAAGGTTTCAAAAGTAGGGTTTGCTTGCTCTGACACGTCTGTATTTCTAGGAATTTCTAAATACCAGGTGCATTTGCTAAAGGTTTAAAGTAAACATTAGTTTATGATTCATTAGTAAAGGATATATTAGTGTGATTCTTTGCAAAACTTTAAAAAAGGAAGAGATTGGAAGTAATTATTTTAGTTGTTAAGAATAGGTATAATTTTTTTTATCTGTATTTATCATACAGAAAAGATTCCAATGCTAGTTTCAGTTTCTGGCTTTAATTCTTTGGACCAGTTATAAACTCTTTGTACATCAGGTTCTTTAGCTGAAATGCCCGTGGCTTAGTACATGTTAGATGATGGACCCAATGCTAGTTTTAGATGCTCCCTTTTTAGGCAACATTAGAGATGCTCACTTTTTAGAGGGCCCTTACTATGGTGGAAGTTGTATATAAACAGATTTAAAACAATCAGTGCTTTGCCAGATAGTAATTTTATCCTAATTCTTTTATGTCTAAATTTGATTTTTAGAGACTAAGATCTTTATATACATATGTAGCTGACTTGAGGGACCACAGCTTTTGACATAATTTTTTGAAAAGAAGACCTACAATTTGATAATTCATCCCCGTCATTAAAAAGTATACATTAAAAAAATCCATTTCTCTTAATTTAAAAAGGGATGCATTTGGAATTCTAATCTTCAGAATGAGAGAGTCTTTATATATAAAACTTTGGGTATATATTTGATGTTTTATGTGTCTTTAGCGCAAAGTCTTTCCATACTGAGGAAGCTACTTAAGTTAATTTGCTTTTGAAATTCAGAACATCATTTAATTTTTTGCCATATAATGCTGTGTAACAAATCATTCCCCAAATCTGTGACTTTTAAAACCATAATCGTTTGTCCTCATGAATCCATGGGTTGGTTGAGATGGCTCTGCTGTAGGCAGAGGTGGAGTGGCTTTGCTTCATGCTGCATACATGTGGTTTGGATCACTCTCTTCCAGGTGTCTCTCCTTCTCCTTGGCAGGCTGGCTGGGACATGGATGCCAGAAGAGGATCCCAAGTACCAAGCACATCTCAAGCCCCTGCTTGTATCACATTTGTTAACATTCCATTGGACAAAGCAAGTCACATGGCCCAACCCAAAGTCCAGGGCAAGCAAGTTAAGTGGAGCTAAATAGTCATGGCCAACGGCACATCTTCAGGGAGAAGTGAAGAACTGGGACTAGTATTTCAGTCTACCACATACAATTTATGTACCTGATCATCTTAATTTAGGTGATGAGAGGCTAAAATAAGCAAATGTTAAAGTGATAAAGAAGGAACATTTGGGATTTAAATTGTTTTTCAAAATAGTGAAATATGTAAAGAGGTGTGTAGTGTAAGGTGGTACTCATTCAGAATAAGATGAATCTTTACCTGGTTCTTGAATTGTACAAATCTTGTACTCTCAAATCTGTTTTTTGCCACACTTTTTTTTTCCTCTTTTGTGATCTTGTCTCTGTTAGGAACCAAATTACTGAAGGAGTAATACTTTAATTTTCACCTATAAGGTAAACAATTGACTCTCTGCTGTAAAACAGTAAGATTAATACATATTTAATTGAGGTGTTTTGGACTGTTGGAGCAAATGGCACAATAAAAGTAGTCTTAAATGTTGTAAGAGTAACATAGTTTTCCCTATTCCTGATGCTTTGCATATCTTTAAGTATTCAGTGAAAAAACACTCTGCTGTTGGCCCTCCAGCAATGCTTAACAATAAAAAATTCAATACAGTAAAAAAACAAAAAAAAAAACAAAAAAAAACTACAACTTGTGTGATTTAGGGAAGGTACCAATTTGATGAAAAAGGGAGGAAGAAAGACCATGAGATGATAAAGGAATGGTTTACGAAACGGACATTATTTTTTAGGTAGACTGGATTTGCTTTGCACTTTCATTTCTTTTGAATGGCCAGGTCAGGGGAGGAAGCACATAAGGAGGGGTGACCCTCCAGAGGCTATAGGAATTGAATAGATGCAAGAAAGAGTGGTGGCACAGGGAGGCTGGGTCCATGCCTCTCTCCTGAGCCCCTCTCCCAGCACACTGTGGCACAATCCAAACCATAGAATGTTCTGCCTTCCTACTTTACAGGGAAGGAAAATGAGGTTCTGAGAAGTTCAAGGACGTGTGCAAAATCCCCAGTGGAATTAGATGCAGGGCCAGGATGGCCGTACTTCTTGCTGCAAGGGGCTAGGTGAGAGCCTATGGATGAACAAACCCAGGAAGAACAGCCTAAAACCTCCTGGTGAGGGGGTAGTACTGTGTTCCTGTTATAAAAAAAACTTTTTAATATTTCAATTTGGGAAATACTTTGGAATGGGGGAAGCTAAAACACCTCAAGATAAGAAAAGACAATCTCTGAAAATACAGCTGCCATGAAGATCTGGAAGGCTTTTGGAACTGTGGCGGCTGTTAAACACAGTCGTGTCCGTAACGGCTGGAACATTCACCTTCCTTAGACAAGAGGACAGGCTTTTGGTTGGGTGTAATGCTTTCTGTGCCCATATGTACTTGAAATGCTTGAAAGAGGCTTAGGAATGTTTTTGAAATTTGTAATTTTGTATCGCTCTCTTTGTAGCTGAAGAAACAGGCCCATCTTCAATACGTTAACAAGCACAGGATGGGAAAAGGGTTGCAGCTGGAATTCCTGTCTCTTGATCCCTGTACCCCTATCATTACTGCCACACTAGCATGGTGACTGTTTTATTGAGCCCCTCCTCGGATTTAAGGTCCCACGTGGAGGTGAGGGGGCTGATGCAAAGGAAAAGAATACTTTTCAAAAGCATCCGCCAAAATGGTGTAAGATAAAAGGAAGATTAACCTGTGCCATCACACAGGTCAACTGTGGCACACAGCTGTTAAAGGTTCGTGAGTCCCATCCCATGTGTAGGGCTTGGCAGGACATGTCGCCGTGTCCTGGTTCAAAACTTAATGTTTGGATTCATTTTTTTCACATTATTTTCTAACTCAATTTCATTAGCATTCATTATTTTCTGATTCTGTTACCTTGTCTGCCTTCACCTGTTAAGAAGCAAGATGTCTAGTTAGTACCCTTAGCCCCTTCACCCCTGGCCCTGAGGCCTGATCCACCCTCCCCACCCCCCGACTCTTCCTGGGATGCATTCTTGAGTGAACATCTTCTTTTCGTATTGATTGGACCTTAAGTAGCTACTTGAAGCAAAGACCCTTTCCAACCAGAAATGGGGCGTTGAGAGTTCTCATTCTAAGGGCAAGCCCAGGAAGATTTTCTGAATGAACTGATGTTTAAAAAGCAGCAGGTTATCACCAGAGGGGATAGACTGTTCTGGTGCTGCCATAATTAGTTCTCTGGCGAAAAATGAACATCTATTTATGTAACTCTACAGTATTTGTTAGGCACAGAGAAATCAACACTGTTGGGTCCCAGGGCTTTATATATAAAGTTCATTCGGGCAAGGCAAATCCAGATGCGTTATGACAGATGAAATAATGAGCGAGGCCATGATCATGTCAGGCTGGTGTCAGGCACTTAATTGGTTTGTGTGCATTTTCTTACAGTTCCACTAGAGCATTCACGTTCCTGGTGAGTGTGTGTGTGGGTGCTGTGTCGAGGCAGGTGCCACGTTGCAAGCGTTTATCAGACTCTGTGCCCTGCCATCACCTCTGTCAGCTGTAGGGTTACTGACCTGTTCATCTGCAGTGTACAGTCCACTTTGGTTATAGTAGTGATCTATAATTATAGTTGCTTGTGATCTATCTTTGCAAGTGACAGAAGTGTTGGCTTTTGAGGGAGGGCGGAATGTTCAGGCTGCAATGGGAAGCTGGGCTGCTTCTGGAACGTGGTTCTGTGATGCTGATGATATCTCCACTTGTGTGCCCCACATCCTCTTCCCCATTTCCATGTGGATGCTGCTCTGAGCTCAGGCTGGTTGAGATCAAATGCAGTGCCTCCCAAATATTACCAGTAGCCCCTAGCACACGTCTCTTTGCCGTTTCCTGTAGAAACTTCTTTTTGACAAATGCATTTTTAGGTGGCAGGCATCTTAAGACTGTATCTTTGTGTTGTGTGCCAAGAAATGCCTTGAATTTAAAAATTGTCAGTATCTACTGAAAGGAATGATGCTTGGAGTCAGACAAAAGCAGGTGTGGATTCAGGTTCTGCCTGCCCTTTTCCTAGCTGTGCAAGTTTCTGTGTGTTTCAACCATTCTGTCCACTGGGAGTAATAAAACTTCCCTCACTGGGTTTCTTGGCACATAGCATTTGCTGTGCACTTACTACTGAGAACATATGAACTCTGAATCTTAATCCAGGGAAAACCCTCGATATGTGAGGCTTCTTAAACAGGGTTTTCATTGTCCTTCATAGCATCTAAATACTTTTACTGTTAAGACCAACTATTTGCTCTGCATATGTGAAGAGTTAACTTTTCATCACACACTTACTAAATAAGTGGATGCTTTTATTTTTTATTTATTTATTTAATGTTTTTTATTTATTTTTGAGAGACCTAGAAAGACAGTACGAGCAGGGGAGGGTCAGAGAGAGAGGGAGACACAGAATCTGAAGCAGGCTCCAGGCTCTGAGCTAGCTATCAGCACAGAGCCTGATGAGGGGCTTGAACCCATGAACCGTGAGATCATGATCTGAGCCCAAGCCAGATGCTTGACCGACTGAGCCACCCAGGCGCCCCTAAGTGGATGCTTTTAAAGTCACTAGAATTTTTTTTTTTTTAAATAGGAAGCTTGAAAAGCACCTTGTAGATTTGAATCAAAATACCCCTGTTCAGGGGCACCTGGGTCTCACAGTCCTTGGGTTCAAGCCCTGCATCAGGCTATGTGCTGACAGCTCAGCCTGGAGCCTGTTTTGAATTCTGTCTCCCTCTTTCTCTGCCCCTCCCCCACTCGCACTCTGTCTCTCTCTCAAAAATAAACATTAAAAAATAAAAAAATACCCCTGTTCAGCAGCTAAAACAGGTGTGTCAGCAGTACTTGGAAATACTGTTTCTACACGCTGACTGGCTGACGAGCTTGCCAGGCCAGGGAACAGTCTGCCCTTCTTTCTTGGAAAGGAGCCTTTTGCCTTTGTAGGCAGAATCACGTCTTTGAGCTCTCCTGCATTATACGGAAGATGGTCCTATCTTGTCACGTAGTCACGCTGGGCGGGTTTCAGTGCCTGTGAGCCCCGTGCACTGTGCACGGTGGTGAGGATGGACTGGACATTCCCTGGGATTAGCTGGGCTGGATGGGGAGGCAGGAGGTGGGAGGGGAAGATGCTGTGATGGTTTTCAGGAGGAGGTGATCATGCCTGACAGGTCAGGGGACAAAGGAGAGGCTGTGATGAGGGAGAAGGGAGTATAGGAGCTTGTTCTAGTGTAACCAACTACCCCCAGTTTACTGGCTTGATGCAGCAACCGGCTTATTTATTACGCTATCCTGCGGGTCAGGAATTTAGGCAGTGCTTAACTGGGCTGTGTTTTTGCCCCATGTAGTACCACTTGGTGATCGTCAGCTGAGGGATGGGCTGGCCTGGAAGGTCCAAGACTGCTTCATTCCTGTGACTGGTGCCGTAACTGGGGTGTTGGAAGGCTGGGCTCCACTGAGACTGCTGACCCGAGCACCTACGTGTGGCCTCCCTGGCATGGTGGTCCCAGGTCTCTTCCATGGCAGCTCAAGGCTCACAAAAGACCCAGGCAGAAGCTGTGAGGCGTTTTCAGACCTGGCTTAGGAAATCTTAGAACGTCACTTCCTCCACATCCTGCTGTTAGCGAGTCCCTTACCAGCGCAGGCCAGTGTGGGTGTAGGGAGAGGGGAACTAGACTCCTCTCTTGCTGGGAGAAGTCATGTGCATCTGTGATCGTCTCTGAACTGCTACTCTGATACAAGAGCCAGTGGGGGACTTTTGGAGTGGGGGTGGGGAGTTGGGACAGGGTGGTGGCATGACACATGACCAAATGTATTTTATTTTTTTTTAATGTTTATTTGAGAGAGAGGGAGAGAGAGAGCGAGTATGTGTGCAAGAGCATAGGGGAAGGAGCAGAGAAAGAGGAAGACAGAGAATCCCAAGCAGGCTCCACACTGTCAGCACAGAGCCCGACGCAGGGCTTGAACCCATGAGCTGTAAGATCATGACCTGAGTTGAAACCAAGAGTCAGCTACTCAACTAACTGAGCCGCCCAGACATCCCCAAATGTACTGTTAGATTTGGGGCGAAGATCAAATCATAGTGGATTGAAGAGTCCATAAGGACTGGGAACAGGACAGTGGGTAAGGAGCTCTCTTCTGAGATTCTTGGCAGTGAGGAGATGGTATGGGAGGGGAGGCTCCAAGGGAGACCCAGGGTCTGGGGCTGGCTTGTGTGCTTGTTGGCTCTGAAGCTGGGGGAGGTCACCAATGACCCGATCTCTTCCAGATCATGGTAGTGCATTTCTGTTCTATGAACTGGCCTTTTAACTGATTAAACACTGTTAGTTCTCTTGTCTGTAGTGCTATAACTTCCTCCTATTCTGGTCCTTCTGCCTGTGACTGAGAGGGGTTATTTCTTTAAAGGGATGCATTTTGTAGGCTCTGTCCTTGTCTTCCTGTCCTTCCCTTCTTTATTCTGCATTTTTCCTTGCATAATCTCATTTACACTCATGACTTTAGCTGCCCCACTTGTGCTGTGAACACACCCACGTCTGTAACTTCTCTTGTCTCCTGCATGTCGTTCCTCTGGATATCCCTCTAATTCTCATTTGTCTTCTGAATAATGCCACCACCCCACCCCGCCCTAGGCCAGAAGCCTGTATGCCACTACCTTTCTATGTCCCTCACTCTGTGCAGCCAAACGGGTCTCCAAATACTATCGATACTTGTCTTCAGAACCGGCAAGTGCGCGTCCCCTTTGGAGCTTTGACAGTGTGCACACCTGGAGCTCTGTACCTGAACTGCTGACCCAGCATTCCTTGGGACCTAGGTGTGCACCTAGGTCAAGTTTCCCTGGTGATTCTGATGCTCACCTAGCACTGGTAACAACTCTCTGCAAGTTTTGTCTAATCTTCCAACTCCTTTCCTTGCTGCTTGGGTTTAGGCCATTAAAGTGTCCTGAAGCTATCAGGACAAAGTCCCACCAACATGGTGGCTGAAGGGGGCAGAATTTATTCTCCCACTTCTGGCTGGAGGCCTCAAGTCTGGAGCCACGGTGCAGGCAAGGCCGTGCTGCCTCCGGGAGCCCAGGGGGTGGGGATGGGGGTGGTGGGGGTAGGGGAGGCAGGGTCATTCCTTGCCTCTTCCCACTTCCTGGTGGCGCCAGACATTCCATGGTTTGTAAGGGTCTAACCCCAGTCTCTGCCTTCGTGTTCCTATGGTCCTCTCTCTCTCTCTCTCTCCCTGGGTGTCTCTTTATGAAAATGCTTGCTCATGGGTTTAGGGCCCTCCAGTGACCTAGGATGATTTCATCTCCAGAGCTTTAACTACGTCTGCAAAGACCCTTTTTCCAAAGGTTCTGGGCCATGGTCCCATCTACTTGGGGGCCACTGTGCGACCCACTCTGCCTCCCATACAGATAGGCTGCTTCTGCCATCTGGTCATCGTGACTCCAGTCTGGCTGTCCCTCCTGTGCTGTGCTACCCTAGTGATTACTTTATACCCAATCATATTAGTCCTTTGCTTAATCTTACCAGCTCCCCATTCCCCTCAGGTAAAAAGCCATGCTCCTTTTGGAGTGCCAGGCTGTTGTGGTAACCTGGCCCCGCCTTTTACCCACCTGGCCCATGACTTCTCTTCCCTTGAACTCTGTGTCTCACACATGGAGTTGCCTATACTCCTTGCTTTTGTATATAGTATTACCCCACCTTTCCTATTTAGTCTTGTTCACATTTCAAAGCCATTCAAGCATTGGGGTGCCTGTGTGGTTCAGTCAATTAAGTGTCCAACTCTTGGTTTCAGCTCAGGCCATGATCTCAGGGCTCGTGGGTTCGAGCCCCACCTATAGCTCTGTGCTGACACTGTGGAGCCTGCTTGGGATTCTCTCTCTCCCTCTCTCTCTTCCCCTGCCCCTCTTCCCACTCAGGCTCTTTCTCTCTCAAAATAAATAAACTTGACAGACAAAAAAGACCATTCAAGCGTTGTGTCCTCCATGCAGCTTTCCCTCATGCCTCTTCCCACGTGCTTTGTGCCCTAGTGCATCTTGTTGCTTATGTGTCTTATCACACTTGTGTTCATGCCTTTCTTTGCTTTTAAGTGGAGGGATCTGAAGATGGGGAAGCTGATACTCCTTGCTGTAGCTCTAGTACTTGGTCATTCATTCAACATTCATAATGCCATGTCACTTAACCTAATTAGAAACTTGTCTCATTGGGACACTGGCTTTTCCACTGTTACCTTAATTATTTCCAATAGAATTTTTTACCGAGGATTGTCTAGACGGATTGAGTAAATAGGTAATCTGTGTGTAGGCTGGCATACAATTTGGTTACCCTGCAGGCCTCTATGCTTGGGGCAGCATAAATGTTTCTGCATATGGGAAGGTGACACTTCTGGGTTTTGTGGGTTTATCCTCCCCTTTATGGTAGATATGACGTTGGGGTTGTAGGTAGCAGAAACCAACTTGAGTTAGCTGAAACTAGAGAGAATTTTGTGAGCAAGGGTCAGTGTACATCTGGGTCACTAGAAGCCCTAAGGATCCTCTCTCTCTATCTCTTGTTGTTGCTTGTCCCTGTTCATCTGCTTCATTCCTCACTTCTCTGCTGCTTCATCATGTAACACGTTGTGACATCCCCACATTTGGTGCACTTCTGTTTTGCAGCTCTGGCCATCCGCAGACACTGGCAGGGTGTGTCTCAGTCCCACTGTTGGGTTTTCTGGGATGAGCACATCATTGGCCAGTGTGGGCCAGATGTTCACCTCCAGCCATTCAGCTACAGTGTGGTGGGGAGGGTGCTGGCCTGGCCATTTCAGTCACGCGTGGTACTGGGGCTCACCTGAGGGAGTTAAGGGATGGATTCCTGAGGACGGAGTGTAGTTGTGAGTGGATCCCTGAAAAACATCTGACACGGTCTTGCTAGGTTAGTGTACACTTACAAGATGCGGCAGAGAGCTGGGGAGACAGGAGGGGCACAGGAAACCCTTCCAGACCTTGTACCATTTGCCTCGAGGCTTCCGTGGTGAACGTGTCCCTCTAAATTGTTGAGAGTCCTACCTTTAATTGATTTACACATGTTTCTCTTACTACAAAATATTCATCTTGATGTGATCTGGAAATATGTTAAAACAAAGTGGGTTTATAATGGTGGTTTTCTCCTGGGTACATTCATTATAGTAGCCATCACACAAATAGGTGTAAGAAAACAATGTATGTTTTGATCTTGCCTCAGAAAAAGGAGACTTGAAATAAATCATCTCTGTATTCTGGAGACACTTATGTAGCTGATGTTCCTTTGTGATGGAAATGGGAACATTAAAAACACAGCAGGAATAACTTCAAGTGATAATTTAAATCCATCGTCAAACTGTAGCTACTGAATTGTAAAACAAAAAACCCCTTTGTTCCAACTTTTAGTGTTAGTGAGCCTGGTGTCCCCTTTGCCATATCGGCCACTAGGTACTTCTGGGTGGGGCTCAACAGAGGCAAAGGTAAGACTTTCCGGAGAGGAACAAGCCACCAGATATGCTATCCCCAACTTTGGTGTTCTGAAGGAGCTGTCCCATTTATGTAAAACTTAAAAGATTCCCTTCCCTTCTTTCTATTCTCTTATTTAAAGGAACTTCTCCAAAGAAGGAGATGGAGAATAGTCATGTCAGTGTGTCAGTGTGGCAACATGAGAACCTACAGGTCAGAACCTACAGGGACCCATTAATTGAGTTAGAAGTACAACTGAAAATGGAAACACTAACTCCAATTCTGCATTTCTTTTCAGTTTTTTTTTTAAGTTTGTTTATTTTGAGAGAGAGACAGTGCGAGTCTGGGAGAGGGAGAGAGAGAATCCCAAGCAAACTCTGTGCTGTCAGCATGGAGCCCTATGTGGGGCTCTATCCCACAAACCATGAGATCCTGACCTGAGCCGAAACCAAGAGTCGGATGCTTAACCGACTGAGCCACCCATGTACCCCGCCCCCCCCCCCGTATCTTTTAAACACTGGTGTTAACTTCAGGTATTAATGTGGGAGATCTACATTAAGGACATTGTTTTCCAGATGACTTTTTAAGTTTTTATTTCTGGGCCTCTTTATGGGCAACCCTCTTGTGAAATCCTATTTGATGTTTAATTTTCACAAGTGTTTTTGCTCACCTGACACTATAGGGTTCAAATAGCAATGGGAATGAATGTAGAGAATTCAGAACTTTTAAGACTGCAAGTAACTAAATTTGGTCTTCTTACAAATAAAGATCCTAAAGACATTAACATGATTTGGGAGTGAGAGATGAGGTTTAATTAGTATGCTATTTTCTAACTAGTTCATTTAAAAATATTTCTCGAGTGTTTCTCTGGGGTCCATTAGAACAACACTTGCTAAATTGAGCCAGCACTAATACAGCCTCTGCAGAATTCTCATTTGCTTATTTATACTGTCTCTTTCCAGAAAGATTTGAAGAGTCTGACTTTATAGAATAGGAAACCTATAATTACTTTGTACATCACCCTTAAATTAAGTTTCTGGAAGTGATTTGAATTTCATTACAGCTGAAGTCTGTTTTACAGCCATTCCTTCTGTGGGGCATTTAGTGGGCAGTTTTTTATGACCATCCCTGTTGCTTCCCTTATTCTGTCCTTTATTCTTAAAACTTTAAAAATCTACAAGTAAATGAGCTCTTTCATCTTTGTTTATAGGTACAATGGTGCTTTACCTAATGGAGACCGAGGCCGGAGGAAAAGCAGATTTGCTCTCTATAAGAGGCCAAAGGCTAACGGAGTCAAACCCAGCACGGTCCACGTGATATCCACGCCACAGGCGTCCAAGGTAGGTGGCCCCTACAGAAGGTGGAAGGCCTTGGTGGGTGGTGACTTGGGGGTACTTCTTGTCTTTGCTGCTCTTTTCTTTGTCTTTTTTCCCTGTAGGACAGTTTCTCAATCGTTTAGGCCAGATAATTCTTTGTGGTTAAGGGCTGTCCTGTGTATTGTATGTTTAACCGCATCCCTGGCTTTGACCCAGCGGATGCCAGTAGCACATCGTCCCCACTCCCGCCCCCTGTTAGGACGGCCAAACAGGTCTCCAGACACTGCCACATGTCCCCTGAGTGGTGAGGTGGGCGGACGCTCCCATCCCGCTACCCCCGATGGACCCCTGCTTGGGATATAGTGGAACCAACATATGTCACTTTAGAATAGTTGTACCGAAAGATAAATGATGTTCTTGATCTTAGTTTTTGTGTTAAGTCTTAGTGAAAACCTCACTAAGATTTGTCATTTTCCTTCTATTTATTGAGCAGTAGCTGTACACAATCTACATGTACATGGAATTTGGGTCGTGATTAGAAAGATTGGAAGTAAACAGAGCTAAGTGCCATGGGAAGTTTACTCTATCTCCTCTCATAGCTTTGAAGTCTATAAAATGTTAATTTTTAATGATTATTTTATTTTCTGATCTATAAATGGGGAGACACCTGAGTTCCCATTCTGGTTGAGATAGTTTACTTATTGAGATATGACAGTTTCTACTTTAAATTATTTAAGGTGTAATATAGTTCTTTTTCTAGAATAATTAGATTTACCTGAAATTTCCATATGGTGCATTGGCTCTACATGTTTATCATAATGGGTTTGGACCATCTGGAATAAATAAGACTTGATTGCCATTTTTACTGAAAACCCGTGGTTCAGAGAGAATCAAACAGCTTCATGTAAGCACGTGTGGTATTGATAGTCTTAGAAACAGATGACCTTTGTTAATGTTTTTATTTAAAAACCTCATGTTGCTGTTTCGGAAGCAGTGGCATGGAAAAAGTTTGCTAGAATGTACCAGTTAAGATTGTTTTGTATTAATGGGAATGGCTAGATCAGAAAATATGAAACAACAAGGAAAACAGGAAAGATAACTATTTAGCAGCCAAACTTTTGGCTAGAGAAGGGGAAGTAAACTGAGTTTTATGAAGGGAAGGACACTCGATAAGGAAAACAAAAGAAGTCAGATTTACAAAGATGCTGAGAAAAGGAGGAAGTGAAATAATAGAATCTTGGAAGGCTAAGGAAGTAGAAGTATTTTTTAGTCCAAAAATATTTGGAGGATATTAAGACGAACGTTCTTTTTCTAATTTATTTGTTTAAATTCAAGTTAGTTAACATACAGTGTAGTATTGGTGTCACGAGTAGATTCAGTGATTTGTCACTTACATACATCACCCAGTGCTTATCACAAGTGTCCTCCTTAATGCCCATCGTCCATTTAGCCCATCTCCCCACTGACCTCCCCTCCAGCACCCCTCCGTTTGTTCTCTGCGTTTGAGAGAAAAATAAGATAAAAACAGGGAGGGAGGAAACCATAAGAGACTGATAAAGACAAAAGTTTTTAAGCCAACAGTGTTCTGATATTACAGACCTGGTCCTTCCATTTGTCTGTGTTGTTGACATTTGTCTTTCTTCCTCTAGCTCTGTAACTTTACTTTCCTTAATCTTAGGTTTTATATTGATACCATGGCTTTAGATATTTAAAAAAAATTATAGAAATCTGATTGCTCAGGCTTCATGTTATGATATAATATGAAATATAGCTGGAATATGAAATAGATCTTCCAGTAGCTACTATCGGAAATTCACTGCCTTTTCCTTGACTCCTTACCCACCTCTGTGTGCTCCAGTTTTAACTTTTCATAAAAGTTTTACCTTTTATAACTGAATTTTACCTAAAGTTATTTAAATTCCAAAATCAATCTGTGTTTATGGTCTACATTACTAGGAGTACAGGAAATTGGTCTTCCGTCTTGTAAACTGGGAAAATCCTGTGTTCTCAGGGCGTCTCTTTCCTCATATAAAATGAATGAGTTGGCTATAGGCAGGAGCCATGCTGAATCAGGCAAGATACTTTGGTTATAAGCAACAAATGATTGTGGCTTAAAAAAAAAAATGGAGAAATAATTAAAGATTAGGGTAGGAACAGCTCAGCTGTTATCAACAGCTCAGTTGAGTATCAACAAGAGTTAATGTGGGTCATCTTTAACGGGTTGTAAAGTGACTTGTCTCCAACTACTGTCTCTTCTAGAGGTTTTTAATAGTCGGGAAAGGGAATCTGAGAGGCCTGGCCAGGGTCAGTCAATGATGACTAAGGGAGATGAGTAGATCATACACACTGTGAGCTCATTGCCTAGCCCTTACTGCCTTGCCCTTATGCTCGTTACTCATCCTGGTATCCGTACATTGAGGGCCTCATGACCAGCATTTGGCCCCACCTGAGCTTAGCACCTTGCTCACAAATTCCTCACTCCTTCTGTTCCCTCTCAAACTCTCACTCCTGGTCAGCTGTGCCCACCCCTCCTCCCACCTGCTCTGTTGACCCCTAGACAAAGTCTCTTATATATTTAACCTTTGCTTCAAATGTTTCTCCTCCTGCCTCACCTTAACCAAATGCTGTTGGTTCACAGGTATGGCTTTTTTCCTTTTTTCCATCTCTCCAGTTTATCAAACTTGAAATGTTTTCATTCTGTTTACATTTCAGTCTGTTCTTTAAGCCTGCGTTATCGATGTAAGCTGCCGATTGCTCTGTTTCTCCTGATCTCCCTAACCCGCAGTCCAACCTTCTGCATATTCCAGTGACTTAGTACCTAGTCCCATCTGTTTCTCCCTGACCCTTGCTAAACCATGCGTTGGCCTCCATCGGTCATATTATTTTCACTCTTCCAATTTGACCGTCACTTGTACTTTTCCCACTGATATGGTGTACTTTGGAGTCCATTGTCACTTGAAGGTGACCATACTCTCCAGTTCATTCTACTTGTGAATAAATAGGCTTTCTTATCTGATCTCAAGACATCTAACCCTTTAGCCTGTCCTTGTACTTGTCATGGCTGTTGGCCCACTTAGCTTTTCTAGTTATGTGTTGACCTCACCCTGGATTTCCTTTCTCCGGTACCAGTCAGCACCCTTCCTGGAGGGTCCTTGCCTCTGGGCCCTTCCCAGGCCCTGCTGGATTGTTTTTTTCTTCTTTATTGCTCACCCCATTTCCTGTCAGAATGCCAGGGTATTCTATGGTATACTTGACAAAAGCTGTTTGACCTGAGTTGACAGTGGTCTATTTGCCCTGAAATTTCTGATTGTGTAATACTGGTAATGAAAGGGTGGTCTTTGGAGTTGTAAACAGGAGATCTTGAAGGGTAGCTGTGGTTACCATGGTTAGTCAAGAGGCCAAGTGCTTGTATTCCATGTTGTTTCTTCCTTCTGCCCCACAGCCCAGGGGTGCATCAGGATGAACCCCTTTGTTGATGGTAGTGGCTGCTGGAAAATGGGGCCGCTCAGTCTTCCACGCATGCCACTGTCCAAGCAAAGTCAGATGAGGATGGTAAATATGTGCTACTGTTGTGTAATCTCTGTGTAATCTCTATTTGTGTGCGCATTTGCTCTGGAAATAGTAATACTCCAAGATACTTCACCTTCTATGTAACGTGTTCACAGAAAACCTGAAGTTTTCTTGTTTTGCTTTTGGCATTTAGCAATTTGCTTGCTGTTCATTTCTTTAAAAAAAAATTTATCTAGCACTTTCCTATAGCCAGGCATCATGCTAGGTACTGGATATACCGCGGTGCGCAAACCTCGTCTGTATGAAGTACATGGTCTAGGGAGGAGACAAGCGGATAGTGCTTGTGTGAACACATGCTGAACTGCATGTTGTGAGACGTGCAGTGCAGGAAAAGACAATAGAGCTGTGAGGACGGGGCGTGAGAGCTTGGACTGGGTAGACAGGGAAGGACCTCTGAGAGCATGGCACGTGAACTTGGGGTAAGGAGGAGTTAGCCAGGAGAGCAGAAAGATCCGGAACAGAGAATTGGGTTTTTTTTATTAAAGGAAACATTGAGGGGTGCCTGGGTGGCTCAGTTGGTGAAGTATCTGACTCTTGATTTCGGCTCAGGTTCTCATGATCTCAGATCTCATGGTTCGTGAGTTCTGGCCCTGTGTTGGGCTTTGCACTGAATGTGTGGAGTCTGCTTGGGATCCTCTGTCTCCCTCCCTCTCTGCCTCTCTCTCTCTCTCTTTCTCCCTTTCAAAATAAATAAACTTAAAGAGGAAACATTGAAGGGTGTTAAGTAGAGGACATGATATAATAGGACTGAGAATTTAAGTCCATTTTTGTTCACTTCCTTTTAAGGTTGTGGGACAACCATTTTGCTCTTAATCAGTAAATAGGATGGTCGTGGTGGTAGTGGTGGTGATGGTGACTAGTTTGGTAGCAATGTGGTTTAAATTTAGCAACATTACAGAGGAAAACTCTTCATCATGGTTTTCCCTTCTAGGCTGTGCTTTGTTGAAATCTCCTGTTTTGGGCATTTTTTCTTCTTAAAAGTAACTGAGTATCATTTTGTTCCAGTTGGCATATTTCAGAATGGAAAATATCAATGGTCTCCAAGTGCCAGTGTTAGAGAAAGAAGAACTATTTCATGTGATTGTTGCAACCAGGACTGTGCTTGGGCTATTTGCTCTGTGGTGGCCTCCTGGGTGATACTGACACTCTTCCTTACCTATGAATAATACAGTAGTAATATGAGGAATGATAATATAAATTGCAGCATAAGCTCGTTAGTTCAAGCTAATTTTGTAGGCTGTCCTGGGGTCTGCTCTTGAAATACTGTCTGTCCAGCCTGGGTCTTGGTGCCATGGGTGGCGTATCTCTGCTGTGCAGTCATTATGAAGTGACAGACTTCTGCGCTATAGGAGTCATCTGTTTATTATTATCCTCAGACTATTTAATGCAGCTTTTAAATAGTGGGGTTTTTTTTAAAAACTTTGTTTTCTTTCATTGTTAATGGACTATAATTCTTGAGTTTAGTGGTGTCTGGTGTTTTGATGTTTATAAGTTCAAGAATTTCATTTTATTATAAAGGGCAACAAGGTTTGGAAAAGTTTTATCCTTTTAGAGCCCATCAACATGAACATTCTGAATCTATCCTAAAAAAAAAAAAAAAATTAGTAATACACTGCAGCCCAGAATATCTTTGGGTACTATACAGGAGTATAAACCTAAAAATAATTTGTATTTATAGAATGGAATACAGCTTAATTATTTTAACAAAATACAAATCCAAACAACCTAACCCCATACCTCGGTGAACTAGAAATGGAACAACAAGCTAAGCCCAAAGTTAGTAGAAGGGAAAAGCAATAACAAAGATCAGAGCAGAAACAAACGGAGAGAAAAAAGACAAAAGATCAACAAAACTAATAACTGATGTTTTGAAAAGATAAAGATAGATCTGTAGACTCACCAAGAAATGAGGACTCAAAATTAGAAAGACATTACAATTGCTACCACAGAAATAAAAAGGATAATATGAGATTACCATGAACAAATATATGCCAACAAATTGATCAATATAGAAGAAATGGAAAAATTCCTAGAAATATAGCCTGAGACTGGACAGCCCAGTTACTATTAAGGAGATTGTTGAGGAGTTTGATTGCTAATTGAGAGTTCAGGACCAGATGACTTCACTGCTGAATTCTCCCAAACATTTAAAGGAGACTTAATAACAGTTCTTTGCAAATTCTTCCAAAAAAGTGAGGAGGAATACTTTCAAACTTCTTTTTACTTATCAGCATTAGCCTGATACCAAAACCAGACAAAGACATTACAAGAGAAGAAAATTACATGGCAGTATCCCTGATGAGCATAGATGTAAAAATTCTCAAAATGTCAACGAATTCAACAGTACAGTAAAAAGATCATGCACCATGATCAAGTGGGATTTATCCCTGGATGTAAGAATGAGTCATTAAACTTCTGCAAATCAGCAAATACACTACGTTAACAGTGGAAGATTAAAGTTGCATGATGATCTCAAAGATTAAGGGGAAAAAAAATCAACATCCATTTATTATTAAAAATATGCAACAAACTGGGTACAGAGAAATGTACCTCAACATCATAAAGGCCATATGTGGCAAGCCCACAGCTAACCTCAGAGTCAACGGTGAAAAACTGAAAGCTTTTCCTCTAAGATCAGGAATAAGACCAGGATGCCCACTCTGCATACTTTTATTCAATATAGTACTAGAAGTCCTAGGCAGAGCAGTTAGGCAAGAAAATGAAATCGTCTCCCAAATTGGGAAGGAAGAAGTAAAATGGTCTGTTTGCAGATGACGGTATATATAGAAGACCCTGAAGACTACACCAAAAACTTAGAACGAAGACGAATTTAGTAAGGTTGAGAGATATAAAATCAAAATGCAAAAATCAGTAACAAGCACAGATATCAAAGCAATCTCATTTACAGTTGCATCAGGAAAAATAAAATAGGAATAGGTTTTACCAAGGAGGTGAAAGATCTGTCCACTGAAAACTATAAAATGTTGGTGAAAGAAATTGAAGACCCAAATGGAAAGAATAACTCTTCTAACCCATGAGCATAAGCTAACATCGATGACCATACTACCCAAAGCAATAGACAGATTCAATATAGTACCTATCAGAATTCCAACAGTATTTTTCAGAGAAATAGGATAAACGAAATTTGTATGGAACCACTCAAGACCCCAGATAGCCAAGGCAATCGTGAGGAGGAAGAGCAAAGCTGGAGACGTTAGGCTTCCTGATTTCAAAGTGTATCACAAACCTTATAGTGATCAAAGCAGGA
Source organism: Cryptoprocta ferox (assembly GCA_028646485.1). Lineage (NCBI taxonomy): Eukaryota > Metazoa > Chordata > Mammalia > Carnivora > Eupleridae > Cryptoprocta > Cryptoprocta ferox. The sequence continues at coordinate 41,525,588 of CM053560.1, read as the reverse complement.
TGGTAATGTCATAAAAACATCTGATCTTATCGTAATTCTATTTTTAGAATGGAACAGAATAGAGAGTCCAGAAGTAAACCTACACACATATATATGGCCTATTTGTGACAAAGGAGCCAAGAGTAATTAAAGGGGGAAAGCTGGTCTTTTCAATAACATGTGTTGGAAAAACTGGACAGCCACATGTAAAAGAATGAAACCGGTCCCCTATCATTTTTCATACACAAAAATCAACTCAAAGTGGATTAAAAGCCTGACTGTAAGACTTAAAACCATAAAATCCTAGAATAAAATACAGTGAAAAACTCCTTGACTTAGGTCTTGGTGATGATTCCTTGACACTAAAAGCAAAGGCAACAAGAGCAAAAATAAATGAATGGCACTCCACTATGCTAAAAAGCTTCTGCACAGCAAAGGAAATGGTCAACAAAATGGAGAGGCAGTCTCAAGAGTAGGAGAAAATATTTACAAATCCTGTATCTGATAAGGAGTTAATATCCAAAGTCTAATATTCAAAGGAACTCCTACAACTCGATAACAAAACAATCTGATTAAAAATAAATGGGCACGGAATTTGAATAGACCTTTTTTTCAGAGGAGACCTCCAAATGGCCAAGAGCCACATGAAATGGTGCTCAAGGACACTAATAATCAAGGAAATGCAAATCAAAACCACAATGAAATATCACCTAATGCCTGTTGAAATGGATATCATAAAGACCAGAGGTAAGAGTTGGTGAAGATGTGGAGAAAAGGGAACCCTCATGCACTGGGAATGTAAATTCCCCCATTGGTGGGAATGTAAATTGGTGCAGCCACTGTGGAGACCACTGAGAAATAGAGGTTTCTCAAATTAAAAATAGAATTACGATAAGATCCCGCAGTTCCACTTCTGGGTATATATCCAAAGGAAATGAACACAGCATTTCCAAGAGATACCTGCATTGTGATGTTCATTGCAGCACTGTTCACGATAGCCCAAATATGGGATCAACCTAAGTGTCTGTCAGCAGTTCGAGTGGTTTATAAAGATAAGGTACACAGTTGACCCTTGAACAACATGGGTGTTAGGAGTACTAACCACCCCCACCACCAACCACACAGTTGAAAATCTTCATATAACTTTTCGCTCCTCCTAAATACTAATATCCTACTGTTGACTGGAAGTCTTACTGATAACATAAACAGTCAATTAACACTTAGATTGTACATCATGTGGATTATATACTGTATTCTTAAAAGTAAACTGGAGAGAAGGAGAGGTTAAGAAAATCCTAAGGAAAAGAAACTGCATTTACAGTACTTTGAAAAATCTGTGTAAGTGGAACTTGACAGTTCAAACCTATGTTGAAGGACCAACCGTATATGTATACACAATGTAATGTCATTCAGCCATGAGAAAGGACATCCTGTATTTACAACAACATAGATGGACCTTGAGGGCATTATGCTAAGTAAATAAGTTAGAGAGAAAGCTAAATATGATTGGTCATATATATCTCAAATCTAAACACCTGAACTCCTAGAAACAGACTGGAATGATGGGACCAGAGGCCAAGGGATTGAGGGTATGGGAAGATGCCTGTCAAAGTATATGAACACTTACAAACCTCCTAGTTAAAATTTGAATAAGGTTTGAGGGTCTTGTGTACAATGGTGATTATAGTTAATAAAACTGTTTTCTATACTTAAAAGCTGCCAAGAGTAGGTCTTAACTGTGCTCACCACAAAGAAGAAATGGTAATTATGTGACATGATGGAGGCATCAGCTAAGGATACAGTGGTATCCTTTTGTAATATGTAAGTGTATCAGATTAACATATATTGTATGCCTTAAACTTAGTGTTATATGTCAAATATATCTCAAATCTGGAAAAAATATAAACATAAATTTCAAAAAATGGAAATAACTTCAAAAAATATCAGTATTGTTAAAGCAAAGGAAAAAGTATTTGAGATACCAACAACATACTGCATAGTTTAAAATAATATTCTGATTTAGTCTTTATTGAGACTTCAAAAAATAGCTCTTACCTGAATGTACCTTGGCAGCTTAAAGTTATGGCCTTAATTCTTACAGAACTTATATTAGATGAGAGAACAGCTTCTTGTAAAACTCGTAAATCAGGGCAGTAAAATTTCAGTCATTACTGACAAAGCTCAAGCCATTTCACATAGAAATGGTTTAAAACTTTACTTAAAATACCATGTTCAAGACTTCGAAGATAGGTGATGGCTTTTAAAAACTTTTTAATGTTTATATTTATTTTTGAGAGAGAGAGAGAGAGATGGAGCATGAGCGGGGGAGGGGCAGAGAGAGAGGGAGACACAGAATCTGAAGCAGGTTCCAGGCTCTGAGCTGTCAGCACAGAGCTGGACGCGGGGCTCAAACTCGTCAACCGTTAGATCATGACCTGAGCCAAAGTCGGATGCTTAACAGACTGACCCACCCAGGTGCCCCAGGTGATGGCTTCTGGTGTCATGGAGCAGGGAAGGAACCAAGTCTGAAATATGTTAACCTTTACTGTCATTCAAGAAACATGGTTTCAGTGAGATGGGCAGCTTGTGGCATTATTGATGGAAAAGTCAGTTTGGAAATCAAAGACCTGAATATTCACTTTAATAGGGACTGTGAGATAGCATTTAGATGATTAAATACTTAAGAGATTTGGCTTTATTACATGCCATTCTAACAATTCTCATTTCTTTGGTTTTGGAAGAGAAAAAATTTCAATTATTAAAATAATAATTTATTTGACAAAATACAGAAAACCAAATACAGAAGACTGTGATAGAGAAGCAGAGAATATTAGGGAAACAAATTTAAGATCAAAATATTCTAAGAGAAAAACTATTAAATTGTCCAAGTTAGATGAAAATACACTTATTTGTTAACAAATCTGAAGAATAAAAACTCTTTGGAGTTTGACCAACTGATGTTTTCAAAGCACATAGATTGAAGGTGACAAAATTTTGTAAAATGAAACTCGGTAATTGAATAGGACAGCCCAATCAGTGGTTTTCATGGTTTAGGTAATAATAGAAATAGTGAACATAAAAATTGCAGTATTGGAGCTAGGAGAATATTGAACTTAACTGATACTAGTTCAATAGAAGGCAGTAGATTTACCGTAAGCAATATTATGTTACGGGAAAATCTCTGTATCAAGACTCCATTTACTTGTTGGCTTTCAATTAAATGGGGGAAGTTATGGGAAGAGTTTGGTTTGTTCTATTGAATCCTATCTCAGACATGGCTTAGTTGTGACAGTTACATCAAATAAAGGATCACACCAGTGATTTCTAACAATTAACAGATGACTTGGAAATGCATTAGCATGATTTGATGAATGATTGGCGCTCTAGCTCGCATCACTTGGGAGCAGATTTACACCATATGTAGTTCATACTATTCAGACCATGGAATGTTTTAAAATTTTTGATTTAAGTTCTTATAAATCCAATTGTTAAATATTATCACTCCTGACATGAATAATTTTTATAAATATACTTAGGTGATTATCTCATTTTATGTTTTACACAGTGTGAGTTTTGACATCAAGAATTGCTTATTAACTACTGTATTTCTATAAATTTTAACCAGTACTTTCATGGTTTTCTAAGCTTTTCGATGGTTTTGCCATTGCAAATAGTGTAAGTTTAGTAATTTGGGAGCTGTTCTTTTCCCTTTTTGAGTTTAGCTTTGATTTATGTGCACAAAGTAAATAGTAGGCTTTCTTATTTAAGTACATTTTCTTTCAAATCCCCTACATGTTGACCTCTTTACCACTGTGTTTAAGCTAGCCATCTTGACTTGTGCTGGTTGAAGATCTGAAATGGAATAATTATTTATCAACATTTCTCCATTCAGATTTGTGTGAGAGGCTTTAAGGTGGCTTTTAAGATATTTTATGGTATTTTTAAAATTAAACTTTGAGGTATGATTCACAGTAAATAATCCCAGAAAGTTGAAGTTGACTCAAAATATCACATTTTTCTTGGTTTCTGCTATTAACGTAGTTTGACGCTAACATTTGTTTTCTCAAATCCTAACATACATTTCCATCATTTCAAGCACTAACAACAAAGGGTTTTTTGTGTGTGTGTGTGTTCAGAATCCTCACAAGGTCATTGCTGCGATCTTTTCTGCTCATGGAGATGTAGTCTAAATCTCTGCTGTGTGGTGTGGGCAGAACTACTGTTTTCTTGCAAAAGATACATTTATATCTTCTATGTATTTATGATGTGGTCGTTAGATAATGCTCTCTCCTCATCAAAGATGTCCATGCCTTAGTGTCTGGGGCCTGAGAATATGATCTCTCACGTGGCAGAAGGGACTTTGCAGATGGAATTGAAGTCTGGGAACTTAAAATAGGAGGGGTTACGTTGGGCCCGCCCCAGTAGTCCAAGATAATCACAAGAGTCCTTCAAGGTGGAAGAGGAAGGTAGAAGACTCCCAGAAACCTTCAGGAAGAAGGGGCTGGGGAATTTGAAGCACAGGTGGGACTCCACTGGGTATTCCTTGCTTTCAAGATGTGGGCAGGGCCTGTGAACCAAGGAATGAGGACGCCTCTGGAAGCCGAGAACAGCTCTGGTAGGAGCAACAGGGACACAGGGTCCTCTGCCCTACAGTCACGTGGAACCCCATTCTGTTAACAGCCTGAATGTCCCTGGAAACCATCTTCCCTAGAGCCTTGCAGAGAAACACAGCCCTAGTGGCCCCTTGATTCTTGTCCTCCTGAGGCTTGCGTAGAGAAACCAGGCAAGCCTCTGGACCAGCATGTCTGAGAAAACAAATCTACCATTTGTAGCTTGCGGTAATTTGTTACAGCAGTGTGAGAAAACTTATATATACCATTGTGGGAAATTAAAATTTTATAAGTGTTTATTTTTGAGAAAGAGAGAGCATGGGCAGGGGAGGGGCAGAGAGGTAGAGACAGAATCTGAAGCAGGCTCCATGCTTTAAGCTGTCAGCATAGACCTGACGTGGGGCTCGAACGCAGGAACCGAACCATGAGATCGTGACCTGAGACGAAGTTGGGCGCTTAAACGACTGAGCCACCCAGGCACCCGCATTGTGGGAAATTAAATACAAAGTACCTTGTTTTACTGAGAAGCTCTTGACTTTGTACTGGAGGGAAAGAAAGGCTGGGGAAGCCATCAGGGAACTGGGGCAGGAAAAGAGGTTTTGTTTTTCTTTCTTTAGTTCTCTTGGATCCAGAGGGTTGGAGCAGCTTGTTGGAAAGCTTGACTTCACCCAATAACTTAATTATTAGTGTAATTCTCTGCTGTACTGATCTATAATAATTTTACTATTGACTTGATTCATGTATTAGTTGGAAAAATCAGATTTAATTTGTGTTGTCCTTAAAGCACATTTTTATTAAAGAGTTGCTTTTAACATGTCAGTGTGGGAGAATACTTGCATTCATCCTTCTAATTATGCCTTTACTCAGGCTTACTGGAACTATGGCTGATTCGGGCACTTATACCCAGCCTGTCTTTCCATGGAGGAAGAGAATCTTTTGCTGTAACTTTCCTTTTAAAAACATGGAAAGTGAAAGTTGGAAGGACCCTTATGCCCTCTGACTCCATTTTACACATGAGGGACTTAAGTGCAGAGAAGCCCAGTAAGTGGTGTCAGGTCACTAAGCCAGGTGCGGTGCCCAGGACCTAGGGAAAGGAGTGTGTTGCTGCAGGTAGCAGATGGAGGGTGGTCTGAGGCACAGGAAGCAAGCTCCTGAGTCTGTCACCTTACGGGAGTGCGGCTTGGAAAATCCCATTCAGTTCTGAACTAGGAACGCCGTAATGATAAAATAAATGAATACTATATGTGTTAGTAAAAGCGGAAGTTGCTTTGCCAACTCAAGGATTACTAGCACCGTTAGGATAACCTGTCCAGTCTGGAATCCAGTTCTCTGCAGAGAGAGCCTTTTCTACAAAAGGCACAATGATGGAGGCTTGCATTTAGTAGCTGCTTGGTTTGAAGTGGTACTTAGAACAGAAGTAGCGTGAGGTACATCAAAGTAAATTCTATGCAGCTGAAAAGAAGTCATAACCTTGGAGGGAGGGTCACAGAGGTATCACTGAGTGACTTCAATTTGCTGGTGGCCCCTTCTGTTACACCTTTGCCTTTCACAAAGTGTGCTGTTGACCTTCTCTTTTTTCTTCTTTATATGAAAAGTACGTCAGCCTCTTTGAAGTGCTGTGTTGCTAATTCACAGAGAAACCTACTTCCAAGTTCTTCATTGATCACATCCATGTCACAGGTGAGGCATGGATCAGTGGCTTCAGGAAGCTTTGCTTTTGTCTTACTAAAGTTGAGTTAATGGGAGCTTCGTGGAGCCTGGGCGCAGGAGCTCTCTGATGGCTGAGCTTGTTCTTGCTTTGCGCTTTCTCCTTCTTCTGCTTCCGGGTGAGCCTTCAGGACCAGCTCTGTCTTGTCTGTGTTCTAGCCTGACATTCAAATTAGATTCCCCAGGTAACCATGTTTTCCTTGCCCTCCACACCTTTGACATTCTCATTTCTTAGAATGTGCTCCAGCCTTGAATACTAACATAGACTCCCACCATCTTCTGAAACATGGCCCAGATGTCCTTTCCCCTAAGGTACTCTGATACTCCTCACTCCTAGCCTCAGTGCAAAGCCCTTTTGTGAACTCCTGAAGTTCAAACAATGTGTGCACGTGTGTGTGTGTGTGTGTGTCTCCACAGGTGCTCTACGCTGTATTAGAATTGTCCGTGTACTATCTTGTCATGCTGGGAAACAAGTCCCTTAAAGGCAGAGGTGGTCTTTCTTGTCTGCATTCCCGGCGCCCAGCACAGGTTGTAGAATGAGTAGCTACGCGCTGTGGCCTGCCTTGGGCACAGGGTAGGTGGGACAGCTGGTCGTTGTAAAGGGTCAGTAACCAATGTGTTGGTATTCTGCAAACCGACAGGCACATGCACGGGTCAGTTTATATTTCAGGCACATTTGGTAAATTAAAAATTCTTTCTGTTTCTATATTTTCTTTATTATAGATAATGTGATAATTTCCTCTGTACAAAAAGTTGGTTTACCTCTGATCCTTTTCCTTCCAGTCTCAGGAATCCTATATTTGAGAGTTTTAGGAAGAAATAGTTAAGTTTTTTAAATTATGAAAATGCAAACAGAATGAAAAATGTGGGCTTTGTGGTTTTAGACTTCCTGAATTCCTAGTTTCCCCCATTTACTACCTATAGACTCACTCAGGCAAAATAGTTTTGTGTGGTTCACTCTCCAATTTTTAGAAGAACAGATTTGTGTCAGTAGAGGCCAGGCTATGCTGTAAAAACAACTCCCGAATCTCCGTGGGTTTATGGCAGCACAGCGTACTTCTTATTAATTTGTTCTGTCCATTGTGGATTAGCACAGGGCAGTGTTCACCGTGGGAAATCAGGGATCCAGACAGAGGCTGCATCTTGACTTCCATTTCAAAGATTGTAGGGGGAGGTAAGAAAATACAGCTCTTAAAACTTCCGCCTGCAAGTGACCTACTTGGATTTCCCTGGCTAAAGCAAGTCTCATAGCAGACTGAGTTCAAAGGTTGGGCTGCATAATCCTTTTGCAGGGAGAGCCATCACATATTTGCAAATGGTCGTGCATTGTGCCTCCAGGTGGTATTTCATGAAGGGAAATACTTGGAATGTGTCACATAGAGCTGGTACATGGTGGTAATCTATTAATGTGAGCTCATATTAGTGATTGATTTCTCTGGAAAGTATTATCTGTTATAAGAAGATATAAATGGGCTTAGGATACGATGAAACCTAACATCTCAATAATTGTCAGTTTGATTATATTAAAAAAACCCTTTTATTTAAAATGTACTGACAGATTAAAAATTAAAACTTCAGCCTCATGATTTGAATATAGGTTTTCTTTGTAAACGTCACAACTTAAATTTATTATTTTCTTTCGGTCACAGCAACAAAGGTTTAATGAATAGTTTTTGAATTATCAACCCCACTAACTTTGAAAATCAGTGTATTTCCTTCCTGAAAAACGTACTTAACAATTAGAACACTTTGATAAGCCATTCTTATGTGAAAGTGTATCTGACCTGAATCCGTTTTGGGTTCCTCATGCAATCTGCAGACTGCCAACATTGATTTAATTCCTTGCTTCTCAAACAAAAGAATAGTTCGGTATTTTTTCAATATAGAGTTAAACCTTTGTTTCCCGTGGATAGTTTAGATTTGGAAACCCCTTTTAGGTCTTTCCATATTACCTGGGTGACATGAGTATCAGAGGTTTTTTCCCCCACTTAAAAATTATCTTACTCTGCAATCTAGTATCCTAAATCCAAGAAAACTATTCTTAAATTTCTAAATACCACTGATACATGTTTAATGAGCAAGGTAGAACTAGTGTTAAATTGGTTCCCATAAAATGCAGAAGAATGGAAAGTGTGGTAACAGATCTTACCTAGCTTTTTGTTTTTAAGAAGACTTTCTTTAGGGTATACCCATTGTAAATGTAGAGTTTGATGGATTTTCATAAAGTGAATACACCCATTTAAGCAGTACCCAGATCAAGAAATGGTGTTGTCAGTGTCAGAGACCACCCTTGCTCTCTCTCCTGGTCACCACACCAGGTAGGTGCCATTGCAACCTAACACCATAGATTGGTTGTCTGCTGTTGTACTTTATGTAAGTTGGATCTATAGTATGCATATTTTTATTTCTTTCATTAGCATTGTGTTTGTGAGTGAAATATCCCACAGTGGATAGGTTTGTTTGTTGGTGTATAGTATTCTGTTGTGTAACTATTCATTCTCTTATTCAATATTCATTACACTGTTAATACACTAAAATCTGTTAAGCTTCTGTAAATTATCAAAGGTTTTAAGTTACCGATTTCACTTTTTTTTGTTTATTTTTGAGAGAGAGAGAGAGAGAGAGAGAAAGAGAAACAGTATGAGTGGGGGAGGGGCAGAGAGAGATGGAGACAAAGAATCGGTAGCAGGCTCCAGGCTCAGAGCTGTCAGCACAGAGCCAGATGCAAGGCTCAAACTCCTGAGTCGTGAGATCATGTCCTGAGCTGAAGTCGGACCCTCAACCCACTGAGCCATGCAGGCGCCCCATGATTTCAGCTTCAGATGTGAAATCAAAATAGAGTAGCTACCAACATCCGCATTTATACCTTGCAGCAGTTGAAAATGTAGCTACCTGTTGCACAAGTAAGAAATGTATCCTTGCTTTGAAAATTGATTAGCCTGCTAAGAACAGTAATGATCTCACAGAATTGAATGTTTGAGGGAAGAACTAATTTTGTCCTAATCTTCGAATGTTACGATGTGCTGTTTTCCTCTCCTAACAAAAATACATACCTGTGTTCTAGCCAGGGGCCTGCATACCAAAGTTCCTCAGTTTTCACTTTTGCGAAATAGAGAAGCTGACCTTGTGAGGTTGTAGGTACCCAGGAGGACCTTCTCTCTGCCTCTGCCCCCTTCCACGGCTGTGAGATCAGATGGACAACATGAATGCCTCTTAAAGTCACTACCCCACTATAACCTTCAACATTTGGCAGCCCACACACTAATTTTGAGAACAGTTTGACTTGAGCTGTGATACAAGATCAGGTTTGGGTGGGTTTTTTTGTTTTGTTTTGTGTTTTGTTTTGTTTTGTTTTTTAAGAAGTTTGGACTCCGGTTGCTTTTTTTTTTTCTTTCTTTTAAAAGAATATAGCCTCTTTATTTTTGTTTAGTGAGAAAGTGTTCTTGTTTGCTTTTGAACATTGCAAACATTGAACAAAGATAATTTTAATACCAATTTATTAAATTTTCTTCCACTTAGTCCTTTATTATGCTGATGTATTTCTAGTTTTGTGTGTTTTTTGTTCTTTTGAAAAATTCTATAACAGGGAAAGGGAGCTTTATTTTGTGCATGCATCAGAATAGCAAGATAAATTTAATTTTTCAATTCTAAATCAATACAGTAGCTGTAAGTTGATGTTGTTGTAAAAAGATTTTTATTACAGTATGGTTACACAATGTATTAGTTTCAGGTGTGCAACATAGTGATTGGACGACAAGTTTTTCTGTCCCATTATATCACTATTGCAATACCATTGACTGTATTTCCTGCGCTCTACCTTTTATTCTCGTGACTTATCCCCTCCCACTCCCTTTCACTCATTTTTGCCCATCCCCTAAATCTTCCTCTCTGGCAACCATCAGTGTTCTGTATTTATGGGTCTGTTTCTGCTTTTTGTTTGTTTGTTTTTTTTTTTTTTTAGATTTCACATATAAGTGAAATCATGTGATTTGTCTTTCTTATTTCACTTAGCATCATACCCTCTAGGTCCATCCATAGTGTCACAAATGGCAAGATTTTGTTCTTTTTTATGGCCAAGTAATATTCGTGTGTGTGTGTGTGTGTGTGTGTGTGTGTACACACCACGTGTTCTTTATCCATTCATCTATTGATGGACACTTGGGTTGCTTCCATATCTTGGCCATTGAAAATAATGCTGCAATAAACATGGGGACACATACATCCCTTCGAATTAGTATTCTTGTTTTCTTTGGGTAAATGCCCAGTGGTAGAATTACTAGATCATATGGTAATTATGTTAATTTTTTGAAAAACCTCCACACTTTTTTCCACAGTGGCTGCAACGATTTGCACTCCCCCCAATAGTGCACGAGCATTCCATTTTTCTCCACAACGTTGCCAAAACTTGGTTCTTATGTTTTTGACTTTAGGGATTTTGACAGGTGTGAGGTGATACCTCATTGGGTTTTGATTTGCATTCCCTTGATTAGTGATATTGAACATCTTTTCATGTGCCTGTTTATCATCTGTATGTCTTCTTTGGAAAAATGTCTGTTCAGGTTCTCTGCCCACTTTTTTAATCAGATTGTGTTTTTGATGTTGAGTTGTACAAGTTCTTTATATACTTTGGATATGAACCCCATATTGGATCTATCATTTGCAAATGTCTTCTCCCATTCAGTAGGTTGTCTTCTCCCATTCAGTAGGTTGCCTTTTTGTTTTGTTGATGGATTCCGTGTGTGTGTGTGTGTGTGTGTGTGTGTGTGTGTGTGTGTGTAGTCCCAGTGGTTTATTTTTGCTTTTGTTTCCCTTGCTTTAGGGAGACCTATTTAGACAAATGTTGATAAGGCCAGTGTTAAAGATTACTGCCTATGTTTTCTTCTAGGAGTTTTATGGTTTCATGTCTTAAATTTAAGTCTTTAACTCATTTTAAGTTTATTGTATACTGTATGAGAAAGTGGTTCAGTTTCGTGTTTTTGCATGTTGATGTCCGATTTTTCCCAGCACCGTTTATTGAAGAGATGGTCCTTTCCTCACTGTATATTCTTGCCTTCTTTGTTGTAGAGCAATTGAGCATATAAGCCTGGGTTTATTTCTGATCTGTCTGTTCTGTTGAAATGTGCGTCTGTTTTTGTGCCAGTTACCATACTGTTTTGGTTACTACAGTTTTGTAGTATATCTGAAAACTTGAGATTGTACTAACTCCAGCTTTGTTCTTCAGATTCCTTTGATTATTTGGGGTCTTCTGTGGTTCCGTAAAAACCGTATTCTAGTTCTGTGAAAAATGTGGGTATTTTGACAGGGACTACATTGAATCTGTAGGTTGTTTCGGGTAGTGTGGACATTTTAACAATATTCTCACAATCCATGAGCATAGGATATCTTCAATTTGTTTCATCAGTGTTTTGTTTTGATTTTTTTTAAGGTTTATTTGTTTATTTTGAGAGAGACAGAGACGGCGCAATTGGAGGAGGGGGAGAGAGAATCTCAATCAGGCTCCGTGCTGCCAGTGTAGAACCCAACGCAGGGCTTGAACCCATGAAACCATGAGATTATGGCCTGAACCAAAACTCAAGAATTGCTTAACCAACTGAGCCACCCAAGTGCCCCTCTCTTCTCATCAGTGCTTTATAGTTTTCAGAGTACAGGTCTAAAACTCTTTGGTTAAGTTTACTCCTAGGTGTTCTTTGGGTGCAATGATAAATGAAATTACTAATTTCTCTCCTGGCTATTTCGTTATTAGTGTGTAGAAACACAACTGATTTCTGTATTTCTTGTCCTTCATTCTTTACACTGAGTCAAATGAAACAATGGTAAAAGGGAAGATAAGATTAAGAAGTCTATGAATACTGTTTAGATTGGGGTTTCTCGACCTTGGCACTGTTGGGCGTTTGGTCTGATTATTCTGTATTGTGAGGCAATGCTGTACGTTGTGTTGAGCAGCATCCTTGGCCTCTAGCCACATGGTGCCAAAAGTCCCCTCTCCTCTCAACCAGTGTGTGTGACCAGTCCCCTCTGTCACAACCAGACAGTGTGACAACCAGAACTGTCTGCAGACATTGGTGAATGTTCTTTTGGAGGGAGGGATGACTCTGGTGAGAACCACTGATCTAGACTCCTGTCTACTCAGTAGGTCACCTGCTTTGGAGTGCAGACTCTGGTGTTAGAGTCCCCAGGTTGATATCTCAGCTCTTTGGCCAAGTGACAACGACTCTGTCCTCAGCCTTCTCATCTCTCAAGTGATGGAAAAGAACATTCAAATCCTAGGTTGCCATGAGTTAATATGCGCAAAGTTTTTAGCTTTTATTTTTGAGAGCGAGGGAGCGTGCGATCAGGGGAGGGGGCAGAGAGAGAGGAAGACACTGGATCCAAAGCAGGCTCCAAGCTCTGCACTGTCAGCACAGAGCCCCACACAGGGCTTGAACTCATGAAGTGTGAGATCATGACCTGAGCCACCCAGGTGCCCCAGTTTTTTAGCTTTTAGAATGGTGCCCAGCCTGCTGGAAATACTCAGTAAATGTTAACCATGATTATTGTTACTACTTATAAGAATACTGGGTATCATATTACATCTTTCTCTCCTTTCCTTTCTCCAACTGCTTATTTTTTCACTGTGTCACAGAATGGAGACCTAAGGGGGAAATGATAATCGAGAAAGGATTTCAGCAAATTAATCTCCTTTTTAAAAGCTGTATTGCCGCATGCCATGGCTGGCAGGCAGCGTGGCGGTGAATTGATATCGCCCTCCTGACCAGTTCCCTTTTCTTTGGTGATTGTGTGCTGCTTAGCAGAAACCATTGCTCGAAGTCGGGCTTTTGGAGGGGGAGGGGAACGTCTTGCAGGGTGGATGATCTCTGAGCTGTATGAAGAAGGGCTGCTCCTAGTTCTGGTCTCAGTCCCACGCCTCTCTCTTCCTCAGGTTGGAGGCACATTGAGACCTTCTGTCCCCAGACCGGGATGGAGCCTGGTGAAAAGGCTTCCAGCTAGGAGTGTGGGCTGGAAAGAAGGCAAATTTTTCTGTTGCCCCAGTCAGTTGAAGCTCCATCTTGAATTTCACCCTTTATCTAAGCTGACAAGGACAAATTCATTTTTGCCACAGTCTTGATTGTGGCAGTGGTTGCTAATTTTATAGAATTAAAAAAAAGCAGTGTGGCGGGGATCGGCGGGGACTTGGTTGGGCGGAAAGGAGCATCAGAGATTTCTGTGCAGGAAAAAAATTTCTTTACAATCTGAGAATGGAAAAAGATGGAGTTGTGAGCAAATATGTATGTAGTCATACTTTACCAGAGCAACTTGAAACAAGTTAGATACGCAAATACCTCCTCTGGTGATACATGCAATTGAATTGTACTGTTTATAGGTTTTAAAAAATCCATTAGTTAATCCCAAATATATTAATGATAGATATTCTTTTAGTATCTTATTGAGTCAGAGTCTTAAAACACACTTTTGAAAAAAAGTGGGACTTTTCAAAATATTTAAAATTTAAATTCTAGGCTGTTAATCTTAAATACTTTACGGGCTCCTGGGTGGCTCACTCAGTTGAGTGTCCAACTCTTGGTTTCAGCTCAGGTCATGATCTAATGGTTCGTGGGATCTAGCCACACATCCATTGGGCTCTGCACTGACAGCACAGAGCCTGCTTGGGATTCTCTCTCTCCCTCTCTCTCTGTGTCTCCTCCTGTTTGCATACATGCACCCACTCTCTCTCAAAATAAATAAACATTAAAAAAGACTTTAATATATAATTTTACAAGGAAAGTCACTTCCTTTTTTGTCAAAGGAGTATATAACTTACCTCTGGTTATGATACCATTTTTCTGTAATATTAGGAAGACTCTAGAGCTACCTGGTCATTGTTCCTAGTAGGAAAACTGAGCCTAGCATTATAGGACCTTTCTAGGATTGCTTGGGTAGCTTGAGCCTTAATTGTCAGATTTTTATTGGATTCTTAATTTGGTCTGAGAAATTAAGTCTTTTACCACCATGTTCTTTTTTATTAAAGTAGTCATTGTTTCTGAACTTTGTGGACTCTTAGGGGGTAAAAAGCACTGATAAAAGCCACAGCTGAGTATAAGGTACTTTTATGGCATGAAATGTGGGGTATTGACCATGAGTATACCCCTGCGGTAGTAGTGTTTTCCACTGGCTTGCTGCCTGTCTCTACTGGAACAGTACCCCCATTCCTGTCCTAACTGTTTACTTCTCAACCTGCTTCCGTGCGCCCCACTCGCTTCTAAACTTCCTGTCTCTGGTTCTAGTCCCATCACCACCTACCTTGTAAGTGAGACTCTGGTATCCTGTTACCTGTTCTTTCCCCTGATACCTGGACATCTACCCCTGGCCACTGAGCCCCCAGATCCTACACAGTATAGGTTTTTATTGACCCCATGTTCCCCTCCCTCCTATATCTGTGGCCACTCCCTGGCGCTGACATCTATCAATGGTTCTTGGATGGATGGATGAAGTCTTAACAGTTTTTCTTTCACTCCAGGCCATAGACTCTTCTTATCTCTTAGATGCCACTCAAGTGCTGAAATGCCTTTAAGGTAGTGAGAAGTGTGCTCTTCTTCATACTGCTGGGTCTTCCCAGTGCCTCACTTGCCCTAGTTGAAACCTCCAGCCTGTATACAATAAGGCCCCATTTTTAGAGAATGGCTTGCAAAGTCTTTCACAGACTGGACCCTATACCTTTCCAGCTTCCTTTTCTCCACTAGTACCTCTTTTCTCCTCACTGCAAAGTGAGTCAATTGGGAATTGCAAGGGATTAGTATGTTTAAAATCTTGCCTTTTATGTGTGTGAAAATAAGGACTGAGGGTTGGTGTTGTGATTAGAATTCAGGGGCCAGCTGTATCAAATTCAGATATCCCAGGACCGTGTGTACAGAGACCGCCCCGATGCATGTAGGAACATTCACTTCCCACTTATGGGGATTAAATCTAAAGCTTTAAACTGGATGATTAATTAATTGAATGTTTTTCCTTGATACAGGTTTCTACAGCTTTCAATAAAAAAAATGTTAGGCACCCATGCAGACGAAAGGATGCATGCAAGCCAGAGGTAAATAGTTGATAAAATGAACACCGTTCCTTGTAACCTGTGCTTGTAAAAATAACCTTGTAACCATCCTAGGAAATGGGGACCCCTGCTAAAATAAGGTAGACCCCCCTGCCCCCCCCCCCCCACTGAAAGTCTCTTGTGGTTCAGTCTTTACACACTGTCTTTGTGTTTGCTTCTTACCTTTTCACCATCGCCTTGTTTTCTAGTAGGCTTTGGAGAGACCAGCATTGGTCCTACCAGGAAAGAGCTATGCCTGACCTTTCCACGTGTAATGTTCTCCTGAGGTGCCATTTCTATGTTGTGGAAGACACTTTTTTTTTGAACTATCCATTCTCACCTCACCACAGCTGGTTTGAGGCTGAAGCAGTTTCCAGCAGCATCTGTTCACTAAGGCAGCTCTGAAGCTAGTTGGGCATTTTAATGACCATAAAACAGAATTACTGTGTGAAAGACCTTTCAGCAATTTAGCTAAAGGCTGGGAAGCAGTGGAGACATTTTCACTTAGGAAAATTGGCACTAAAGAAACATGTGGAGATCCCTTTCCTCGAAATGTCACCACTTTCTATGTTAAATAATAGAGACCACCCACCAGAGGAAACTTCCCCACCTTAGCTGGTTTTAGTTTATATTAAACCATTTCTCAGATTTTAGAGTGGCTCCACAGAGATCTTTTGGTCATTTAAATATGAATCAGACCCAAAGCCATCTACAGATTCAGTGCACTACCTATCAAAATTCCAATGGCATTTGCACAGCACTAGAGTAAGCAATCCTAAAATTCATATGGAGCCACAAAAGCCCCAATAACCAAGGCATTCTTGAGGCAGAAGAACAAAGCTGGAGGCATCATGCTTCCTGATTTCAAACTATATCCCAAAGCTGTAATAATCAAAACGGGATGGTATTGGCATAAAAACAGATATCTAGGCTAGTGGAACAGAATAGAGAGTCCAGGAAGAAACCCGAAAATATGTAGCCCAATTATGACAAAGGAGCCAAGAGTAATCCATAGGAAAGGATAATCTCTTCAGTAAATGGTGTTAGAAAAGTTGGAAAGCTGCACGCAAAAGAATGAAACTGGACTACCATCTTAAACCATACACAAAAATCAAAGTGGATTGAAGAAGGGAAGACCTGAACCCATAAAACTCCTAGAAGAAAACAAGGAGTTTTCTTGACATTGGTCTTGGTCATGATTTCTTGTATTCGACACCAAAAGCCAAGGCAACAAAAGCACAAGAAACAAGTGGGATTACATCCAACTTAAAAGCGGGAGAAAATATTTGCAAATTATTTCTGATAAGGAGTTAATATCCAAAATATGTAAAGATCTCACATAACTCAATAGAAAAATAAATAAATAAAATAAGCTGATTTAAAAATGGATAGAGGAACTGCATAGACACTTTTCCAAAGAAGACATCCAAAAGGCCAACAGGTAAATGACAAGGTGCTCAGTATCAGTCATCATCAGGGAAATGCAAATCAAAACCACAATGAGATACCACCTTACACCTGTTAAAATGCCTGTACTCAAAAAGGTAAATGCTTGCAAAGATGTAGAGAAAAGGGAACTCTTATCCATTGTTGGTGGAAATGTAAATTGGTGCAGCCACGGTGGAAAATGATATGGAAAACTAAAAATAGAGCTACCGTATGACCTAGAAATTCCACTTCTGGTTATATATGCAAAGGAAATGAAAACAGGATCTCAAAGAGATACCTGCACTCCCAGGTTCATTGCAATACTATTCACAATAGCCAAGATAATGGAAATAACCTAAATATCTGTCAGCGAATGAGTCAATAAAGATGTGTGGGGGGGGGTGTGTGTACACATACACATACAGAAATATTATTCAGCCACGAGAAAGAACATCCTGCCATTTATGACAATACGGATGGGCCTTGAGGACATTTATGCTGAGTGAAATAAATCTAAAAGACAACCCGTATAGGTTTAACTTACATGTACAATCTAAAAAAGCTGAACTCAGAAACCAAGACTAGCATGGTAGTTACCAGCTGGTGGGTGAGAAAAACGGGGAGCTGCTGATCAAAGGTAGAACATCTGGTTCTAAGTCCTGGGGATCTAGTGTACAGCATAGTGATTATAGTTAATAATACCATAATATAGAAAAACTGTATCATATACTTGAACGTTGCTAAGGGAGTAAATTTCACCCCGGAAAAGTAATGGTAATTACGTGGCATGATGGAGGTGTTAGCGAAACCCGTGGTAATAATCCTTTTGTAGTATACGTGTGTGTCAAGTCAACATGTTGCACACCTCACACTTACATCATGTTATGTCAGTCATACCTTCGTAAAGCTGGGAAAGAATAGGAATCAGACGTCAAAAAGCTTATCCGTGCAGCAGGCGGTTTTGAACACCGTTCTTAGAGGCAGAGGACTGATGCAGACTGCACTTTGCACGTGCCTTGTCAAGCAGGATGTGACTGGAGCCTCCATCAGGAGAGCACCATTTCCACGAGCACATTCCCAGTTGACAGAATAGATCTTTTGACTCTGGCAGATCAATTTAAGATTACCAGGGTAGGGGTGGGAAGAGCATCCGTAGAACTAGGCATTTATTCATCTTTTTTTTTCTTTTATAATTGTCAAGTTGGTTTCCATATAACACCCAGTGCTCATCCCAACAAGTGCCCTCCTCCATGCCCGTCACCCCCCTTCCCTCACCCCCTCCCCCCTCAACCCGGCATTTGTTTATCTTAACAGAGAAATAAAATAGGTTATCAAATGCTTAAGATATTAGCTGTGGTTTTTTTAAACACAATTTCCAAGATTTGGTTATATACATAGAAATGATAAGTGAATTTAAAAGCTAGAAAGAAGCAAGATATTTCTTAGGAGTAATTTGCCTCCACAAAGTAACTAGACCTCTTTCCTTCCAAAGCATTTGTGGGGGGTGGGGGGATGGATACACACATTTAGACCCTGAAACAAATGTGTTTGGCATTGATTTCTGAAGAAGGGTCTTTTTGGTCCACGTTTAGGAAGGAATTGGAGCCCTGGAAAAAAGTTTTAGTCCTTGATACTGTACTTCTGGTGATGAGACCATGGTTATGTCACTGTCCCTGGGTTGGTGAGCTTTGCTTTGGAAAACGCGTGATCTTCTGCTTCAGACAAACTGTATGGATTCCTTGCAGAAGTGGCTACAAGGAAGCCATCTTCAGGCCCTTGTTTCCCCACATCCCTTCCTGTCACCCGACCTGTCTGGCGCACTGCATTGGGCGTGTGCACTACTGCTCTTTGGAAAAGAGACCCAATAGAACCATTTTTAAAAAATCTGTGTTTTCAATCTTTAAAAAGTATTTTTCATTTAAATTTTTTAAGTATTTTAGAGCACGAGCCGGGGAGAAGGGCAGAGGGAGGGAGGGAGGGAGAGAGAAAGGGAGGGAGAGAGATAATCTTAAGCAGGCTCCATGCTCAGCACGGAGCCCAAGGCAGGGCTCAATCCTATGCCCCAGGGATCATGATCAGAGCCGAAAGTGAGAGTCCAATGCTTAACCAACTGAGCCACCCAAACACCCCTTTTTTTTATTTCTAAGATGTCAGTTAATTTTTTGCCATTCTGATGTGTGAGGTCTAGAATTTAATTTCCTGGCATTTGTTAAAGATCTAATGTTTAGATTTCTGGTCTATTTTTAAATTGTATTGTTTGACTTTTTTTACATTAGGTGATATTTATAACAGAGGTCTTATAAATTTTCTTTGTCTTTTAACTCTGTTCACTGTATTTGAGTTTTTTAAACTTTGATGTAATCATATGTAGAATTTTTTCACTTCTGATTTAGATTTCCTGTTTTGCTTAATACTCTATCCCAAGGTTTACATATCTTACACATTTTTTCATATGCTTTTTTTTTTTTTTACTTTGAACAAGCGAGAGAGAGAGAGAGAGAGAGAGAGAGAGAGAGAGAGAGAACACAAGCAGGGATGGAATGGAGGGAGAGAATCTAAAGCAGGTTCCACACTCAGCACGGAACCAGGCATGGGGTTCAGTCTTATGACCATGAGATCATGACCTGAGCCAAAGTCAAGAGTCTGATGCTTAACTGACAGAGCCACCCAGGAGGCCCTGACTTTATTTTTTAAACTTAGATTTTTCTTCCATTTGAATTTTATTTTTAAATCAGTATTAATTGAGCATCTCCTTTGTGCCAGGCACGGGGCTCTGTACTGATGAGTAAAACCTGATCCCTTCACTAGTGGAGCATACTGTGGCGCAGGCAGTGAATAGGTTACAAAGCACAATAGGTTACACTGGGCACATAATTTCCATCTGTGCCAAGTGGTATCAAGGAAATGGTGATGGAGAATGCGGTGGGGTCTAGGGACACAAACTCAAGTTATGCTGAATTATGAAGGGATACATCGAAGTTAGTTTTGTGGAGGAGGGGGCAGAAAATATAATCGGCAGGACATTCTAAGACCCCGAGGCAGATTTGAGGATTGGTAAGTGGAAAGTTGGAGCCTGGGATGAGATTGAGGTTCAGAAGTAATGGATTCTTCATGTCTTGTTAAGGGGCCTTGGTTTTAACCTAGGTGCAGTAGGAAGTTGTTGGAGGTTTAGGGAGAGATGTATGAAGGAAGAGAGTGTTTGGGCTTTGATGGGGGGGGGGGTAAGGATAGAAGCAGAGAAACCGGATAGGTTTAACTATAACCTATAGTTATAGGCTGCTATAACAGGCTAGGTAAGAGATGAATGGCTTAGACTAGCGTGATGGTTAATTCTGTTTGTCAACTTGTATGGGCTCTGGGGCCCAGATACATGGTCAAACATTTAGAATAATGTTCTTTGAAGGTGTTTTTAGAGGAGATTAATATTTTAAGCCATGGACTCTGAGTAATAGATTGCCCTGTATAAGGCTGGTGGGCCTCATCTAATCAATTGAAGGCCTGAATAGAAGGGAACACTGGCCTCCTTGAACAAGAGGGAATTCTGTAGTAGCCAAGTAGACAGCCTTCACATTTGAACTCTAGCACTAGCTTTTCCCTGGTCTCTAGATTGCAGGCTCACCATGCAGACTTGGGACTTGCCAGCCTCTATAATAACAGACAATTCCTTAAAACACAAAAACAAAAAGCCAAGACTTTATGTGTACACACACACACACACACACACATACACACACACACACACACACACCACACACTGGTTCTGTTTCTCTGGACAACCTTGGTAATACACCAGAAGTGGTGACAGTGAAAATACATAGAACTGAGTGTATTTTTGAGGAGGAAACAGTGAGATTCACTGAGAGGAATAAATTATAATTGAATGGGTGGTGAGGTCATTCAGGGAATTGAAGGCCACAGAGAGGAGCCAATGTAGGGAGAAATTCAAGAGTTTGGTTTGATACCTGTTTGTTTTGAGGTGCCACTGAGATCTGAGTGGAAGGGTTAAGTATACAAATTGGAGATATGATTCTGGAACTCAGCAGTATAGACAGGGGCAGAAAATGCAGGAGTGAGCACTAGGGAACCCCACCTTTAAAAATACAGTGATGGGGGAGCACCTGGACGGCTCAGTCAGTTGAGTGTCCAACTTCGGCTCAGGTCATGATCTCATAGCACATGAGTTTGAGCCCCGCATGCGGCTCTGTGCTGAGCCTGGAGCCTGCTTTGGATTCTTTGTCTCCCTCTGTCTCTCTGCCCCTCTCCCACTAGTGCGCTCTGTCCCTCTCTCTTTCAAAATAAATAAAAGCATTAAAAAGATATATATAAATACACTGACAGGGAGTGACTAGAAACATAGGAGAACCAAGAGCTTGGAAGAATGAGCTGATGTCGGCTGCCGCATGGTACCAGAAGACGAAGGCTAATGAGAGGTGACTGTTAGGTTTGACAGCCTGCTGGTTGGTGGTTATTTGACTAATACAGAGTTGATGGAGTAGTGGGAACAAAGTCAGGAGTGGAGCGGGCTGAGTGAAGTGGAGCTGAAGATGGGAAGAGTGCACCTGTGTCAGTCTCTGGACGTTCAGCCACAGGGAACAGCAAAACCAGGGGAGGAGTAGTTGAGGATCTGGAGCTCGGAAGTATTCCACTCTTACTTTTTAATGATGGGTGATAGGAGGGCATGTTCATATGCTGATGGAGATGATCCAGGAGTGTGGAAGACTGAGCATGAGGAGAGAGAAGGTGTGTAACAGGAGGAACTGGTGCTTGGGCGGTGTGTATATTCGTTGCTGGGAGGATGAAGGAGCTCCCATGTAATGGATTTTGTTCCCCTAGAAAAGGGAATTGGGAAGTAAGGAGGGTGTGTGAAGACAGAGGTAGGAGGTAGAGTGGGGAAGAAAGTTAACTCAGAAGAGCTAGGATGGTGTTGAAATCCCTCCTTGAGGGTTGAGACTGATTTAAAGTGCCATTAGTCTGTATTTTCCCATTGTAAATGTTTTGCTGCAGCTGTGGAGAAAGAAGAAAATTGGGTTAGAGTCTGACAAACAGGACCGAGGGAATGGTTTTTACAGGAGTGATAAAAGTGATGGATGAAATTTCAGTTTGATGAAAAGGATACTGATGGATAACTGGTGACCTCCAAGAACTGTGGTGAAGGGATGTGATGAGGTCATCTATATGGTGTGAGGTGAGGGGTCCACTTGCATTATTTTCAAGAGAAGCAGTTGTGCCCCCACCCTTTATTAAATAGTCCATCCTTTGTTTACTGACTTGACCAGCCACTGTTCCCATATATTAAATTTCCATTTAATCCCAGGAGCCCTCTTTGTCTCTCTGTTCTGTTCTTCAGATCTCTTTGCCTCTTGCTGTGTAGACACACACTTTCACTATAGGGTAGAGCAGGGTCAGAGTCCTCCAGGGACACATGCAGTAGTTTCTCCAGACTTACCACCTGGAATGGAGTTGCTCGATAAGACAGAAGTCCATCCGCTGTGTCACTAACTATTGCTAAATTGTTCTCCAAGATGTTTGTAGCATTTTATACTCCTACCAGTAAGAGGAGTTTGTATCTCGCCACGTTCTTACAAACACTTGAGGTTACCAGACTTATTGGGGGAGAGGACTTCATGCTGGGTGTACAAGTCAAAAGGCTTAAGACTTTAATGTGGTCAGATCTGTTTCTTCCCCTCTTCCCCCCTTTTCTTATAGCCTGTGCTTTTGTGTCTCTTATTTACATAATCTTTTTCCATGCTAGTGTCATAGACATTGTTTCTGATACTATCTTTTTGTTGTTGTTTTTACTTGAATTCCAGTTAACATACAGGGTAATATTAGTTTCAGGTGTACAACTTAGTATTCAACACTTACATACAATGCCCAGTGCTCATCACAAGTGCCCTCCTTAATCCCTATCACCTATTTCACCCATTCCCTCACCCACCCCCACCACCAGTTCTCTATAGTTAAGAGTCTGTGTCTTGGTTTGCCTGTCTTTTTTCCCCTATGATCATTTGTTCCTTAAATTTCACATATGAGTGAAATTGTATGGTATTTGTCTTTCTCTGACTTATTTTGCTTCACATAATACTCTGCGGCACCAGCACATTGTTGCAAATGGCAAGATTTCATTCTTTTTTATGACATTAATATTCCATTATATATATCTATATATCTGTATCTATATAGATACACACACACACACACACACACACAATATCTCCTTTTATTCATCAGCAGTGGACATTTGGGCTCTGTCCATTATTGGCTCTTGTAGATAATGCTGTTATAAACATCAGGGTGCATATATCCCTTCAAATCACTGTTTTTGTTTGTTTTTGGTAAATACTCAGTGGTGGAATTACTCGGCTGTATAGTAATTCTATTTTTAATTGTTTGCAGAACCTCCATACTGTTTTCCAGAGTGCCTTTACCAGTTTGCATTCTCACCAAGAGTGTGAGAAGGGTTCCTTTTTCACATCCTTGCCAACACCTGTTGTTTCTTGGGTTGTTGATTTTAGCCATTCTGATAGGTGTGAGGTGCTATCTCATTGTAGTTTTGATTGCTGATGTTAATCTTTTAATATGTTTTAAATAAAGTTTTGCTTCTCATGGTTAGGATTTTAAGCCAGAGTTTATTTTGTGTAGGTTGTAAGCTAAGTGAAGATCCAGAATTGTTTTTCTCTTGTCCATAACCAATTTTGACTGCACTTTCCCTGGTTAACTTTTTCAGTCAAATACTAACTTCCTACATAAATATGTGGACCCAGATCTATATAGCTGTCTATTCTCTCCATTGGTCTGTTTATCCCTGGACCAACACCACACTATTTTAATTACTGCACCTTCACGATACCACATGGCCACCATATTCTTCAGAAGTGTCTTCACTAATTCTTGGTTCTCTTCCATGTGAATTCTATGGATTAGATTGCCAGGTCCTATCAAAAGGCATGTTAGAGTTTTATTAGGAATTGCATGTAATTTGTAGATTAATTTGTTGACTCTTCCCATAACCATTCATATCTGTGATTATGTCTCCTTTTTTATTCTTGTAATTGTATATTTTTGTTTCTCTTTTGTTTAAACGTATTTTATTTTACTCCTATTTTCACAAAGCCAGATTTTGCCTTATGTTTCTATTGTTAACTCTCTTCAATTTCATTAATTTTAGTTCATCTCTCTTCTTACAGTAATTCTATGAACAACAGCAGTTCTCTTACTGTCGATGTGTGAGCCAAAGTTTCTGTCTTGCTGCCCAAGGCTTATCTCATGAGGGCGATCACATGATGCTGTTGAGTCCTCTTTAGTGACCGTCCTGAGTCTCTCCACATACCCATGTTTGGAAACTACATGTCTCCGTTCCACTTGGCCTCTAATAGAAGCCATTTACTTCTGTTCCATCTTTGTGTTTATACAAGAGCTGGATT
Source organism: Cryptoprocta ferox (assembly GCA_028646485.1). Classification (NCBI taxonomy): domain Eukaryota; kingdom Metazoa; phylum Chordata; class Mammalia; order Carnivora; family Eupleridae; genus Cryptoprocta; species Cryptoprocta ferox. Next base: position 41,501,382 of record CM053560.1, on the reverse strand, counting down.
AGTCTGGGTCATTTCTTCTCTGCCTGTGTTGCTGCCGGGGTGGAATTGAGTGAAGAAGCAGAAATTGTGAGGAGGGAAGGGTCTAAAAATCACAGACTGTAGAGTCCCAAATGTGATTGAAAACCATTCCTTATTATTGGGAATATAAAAATAGAAGATTTAAAATGTGCTAATTAAATCTGCACCATGCTTCTTGCTTCTTCCTGTTGCTTTCTCCGGGTGTGGCTAGCAGTGAGCCAGGGTTGAGAACTGGCAAGTATGAGTGAAATCCCCATTATAAACGAGTTTAATGGCCAGTTTGACATCTTTATTCTGATTAAACACAAACCCTACTGGCTGCATAGAGAGATAAAAGTTGTTTTGGTAAATTAAAATATGTGAACATATGTGATAAACCAATTTCTCAGCTCTTTCTCCAGTATTTATGGTTTGCACTCCACTTATTGGGATTCAGGGATTTGATTCTATGCTACAGGTTCTGTTTATGGTCGTGCCACACACCCAGGTGATGCCTGATACATCTTCTCTTGTTTGGTGTTGACTGCGGGTACCCACAGTTTGCCTGCACTGTCAAAACCTGCGTTAAATGTGTGGCAGCCCTTGGAGTAATCACGTGGTAGACACAGGCTTGTATCAAGTGTAGGTCTCCTGACAGTCAACACCTTAAGTGAGTAATGAAGAGTTTGTACAACATCGGAGGGAATGGTTTAACACCAGAATTCAAGGCCTCTACATGAATGATTATATTCTTCATAATCTAGTTCACAGTTCATTTTCCAAATACTTGTTTTTGTTCCTTGTGGGAAACAGAATGTACCTCCAGCTACTTTTCTTTGCTACTACCATACCATCCTGCCCTAATAATAATTAGAGCTCAAATATAGAGTGCTGCCAGATATTGTTAAGAGCTTTTCATAGATTTTCTTATTTCCCTTCCCAGTTTCACAAAGCAGGATTTTTATCCTCTCCGTTTTTCCGACGAGGTACCTGAAGCATAGAGTAATTAAGAAACCTCCGCAAGATCACACAGGTGGGGAGAAGTAGACTCAAACCTGGTCTGTCTGATGGCCAAGCCTGCTTTCATAATGACCACACACTGTTTTTTTTTACCATTATAGGTGTTAACCTTAAAAATTGTCAGTTATTTTACCAGCAAAAATGGTTTCAGTCTGGAGCTAGAGAATTGTAGTTCAGGACATGGAAGTGTAATTCAGGACTATGGCAAAACCATAAGCAAGTCTGGAGAACACAAGAGAAGCTTTTATAGGGGAAAGGGGGTGGGTATGGGAGGGGCTCTTACAAACAAAACGTCCTTTGGAGTAAACTGAGAGTTCAAAGTGTAATGGCTTTTCACTGGCTGAGTTGTGACAGCCTCTCATTGGCAGGACTATTGCTGGACAAGGAGAAGACCTTCCTCCTGTTTAGGGGAGTAGAGTAGTTACCAACTTGCAAGAGTTACAAGGTACTTCTCTTGTTGGGTCTGCACTTGATGACCAATGGTAGGGTGTGAGAGCTCCCCCTTCTGGCTTCCTGATTCCATTTAAAATGAGGTGGGTTTAGGGGGGCGGCTGGGTGGCTCAGTCGGTTAAGCGACGGACTTTGGCTCTGGCCGACTTTGGCTCAGGTCATGATCTCATGGCTCCTGAGTTCGACTGCTGACGGCTCAGAGCTTGGAGCCTGCTTCCAATTCTGTGTCTCCTTCTGTCCTTCCCCCACTCGCGCACATGCACACACACTCCCTCTCTCTTCTCTCTCTCTCAAAAATAGATAAAATTTTAAAATAATAAATAAAATGAGGTGGGTTTTTTTGTTTTGTTTTGATTTTGGGTTTTTTTTTTCCACATAGGGTACTATCCAGAACTGGAAATGATGACTAAAAAATAAATCTTATTAAAAGATTAGGAAATAATCAATATAATCAACACTCAACCGTAAATACAATCCTATGTGTTGAAATCTTGGATATTAGACTTTCGGGATGTTGATAATTGCCTCAACTGTACTGTTCACTTACAGAGGTGATTCTTGAAACAGTGATTGAGTTCGTAACTCAGGTCTCCCCTTATGAAGGTTCCTGTTAGATTAATTTTTAATATTGTAGCGGGCTTTAGCAGAAGATCTGTCGGCATTTTCATTAATTATCTTATGTTTGCATTTCAAACATGCTGATGGTTTGGCTCACAGATTTTGCCTGGTCCAGGGGCTATTAGTGATCATTATTAAATGAAACTGCCTGGGTATTTCACAAGTATGGTTGCATTTCAGAGCCCTCCTTTTTAACATCAAAAAGACCTACACAGTCCTCTTTATTATTAAAATACATCTGAGCTAGACCTAAAACACCAAATAAAAGAACATTAAGCTTCAGTCTTTAAGTGTAAACCCAGGGCAGGCCAAGCTCTGGCCTGCGAATTCGAAAGTATGGAACCTACTTCCTGCTTGGGACTCCGAATAAATGATGCACTCTCTGAGCCTCAGTGAGGAAGCCATAAAAGGAAACTGGAAATTGTCCCTGTTGCCAAGCAGTTCTTCACATTTCGTTATTCCATCAAAGGATGAGTCTGGATTTGCTGGTGTGTTTTTCCATGAGAGTGTTCCTTAGGAGAAATGGAGAAAATACGGAGAAAGAGAAGATAAAACCTGTGACAGATACTTTCATTTTTCTTTAAGTAGGTTTTCAAGGTGACTTCTATTTAACATGAGGTAATCTTCCATCCTGGAGTCTTGGATGGTAATGTATCCGGTGGTGCCAGTTATCTGGGAATGGGCTAAGGATTTAAAGGACAGGAGCACCATTCTGTTTTTTATGTTTGCATTCCAATCTATAGTGTATCGCGCATGCATTCAACCAACATTGATTAAGGGCCTACCATATAAATGTTATTTAACAAAAATACCTCTCCTTGTATAATCTGGTTGAATCGTGTGGTCAGACCACCTGAGACCATTTAGTTCTCCTAGGCTCTCAACCGTGTCGGTTGTGAAGTGATGCTTCTGAGCCACTACTAAACCTCTCTCCACTCTTTTAGTGGGTGGCTCACTCCGGTGCGCTGTGGTTTCCCGAGATGCAGTTAGGAATGTTTGACCAAGAATCCGGCTGCCTAATTACAGTAAAACCTTGGATTGCGCGTAACGTGTTCAGCAAGTGTTCCACAAGACAAACATTTCTAATAAATTTTAACTTGATAAACTAGCAGGCCTTGCCATACGAGTAGTATGTATGCTGAATGTCACATGATCACAACTGAGCCAGTGGTTCTTCTCTCTGTCGCTCACTCGCTGTGGGATTGTGGGTGATCAACTCCCATGCTTGAATGCTTGGTCTCAAGGCGAAGTGTTTGGCAGAAATCAGTGATTTTTCAGAACATTGGAAGGTGCCCACAACTGGCACTAGTGTATTATTTGTCACTTCAAACCACCTATGGACAGTCCTTTGCTTTTCCATACAAGAGTAAGCTTAGGAATGCTTTGCTTCATTCTAGGTCAGGCTGCCTACGGATACAGACCGTTTCCCCTGCTGCCGTATTGCCAGTTATATTACATACAGTATATGACAAGAGTTTATTAATACTGTGCTGTAGTTAGCATCTGTGCGAGTGTACAACAATGGCCCCCATGCAGAAAAAGATTCCATTGAGCCAACAGATAGCAGTGATTCCATTAGTGATAGTGAAAGTTGTCCTACACTATAACTCTCCTCTCTCTTGTCTCAATCACACCAGCCAAGGTTTCAAAGGTAAGTTCAGGTTAATTTCTTTTTCTTTTTCTTTTTCTTTTTAATTTTTTTATGTTTTTTATTACTGAGACAGAAACAGAACATGAGTAGGGGAGGGGCAGAGAGAGAGGGAGACACAGAATCCGAAGCGGGCTCCAGGCTCTGAGCTGTCAGCACAGAGCCCGACGTGGGGCTCGAACCCGCAAACTGTGAGATCACGACCTGAGCCAAAGTCGGATGCTTAACTGACTGAGCCATATAGGCGCCCCTATTTTTACTTATATTGTATATTTTCTTTATTACTTTGTATTATATCACAGAATTGTAATCATTTTTATATGAATATTTTTGGGTTGTGGAACGAATCATCTGAGTTCCCATTATTTCTTATGGGGAAATTTGCTTTGATATACAAGTGCTTTGGATTACAAGCATGTTTCCAGAACGAATTATGCTCGCAAACATCAGTACAAATTCTTTTTCTACAGAAGCTAAATTCTTACTGCTGAGTCATTTTAAACTTAACACAGTCTTCTTAACCTTTTAGTACTAGTATTTGCTGTGATGGCAAACATGTGTTTACTGTGTGTTAGGTATTATTCTAAGTTTTAACTCATTCTTACCACCCAGTGAGGTAATTTCTATTATCCCTATTTTATAGATGGAGAAACTGAGGCAGAAACACATGTAGGAACCTGCCAACGTTACACACATAGGCGATCCTAGGTCTCCAAAGCCCACACTTAAAAAAATTATTTGCTACATTTGACATGTTACATTTTGTAAATTTAAGATGTATAGAGTGTTACTTTGATACACTTATATATCGAAATATGATTGCTATTGAAGTAACATTTATCGCTCCAAAGCTCACACTTTCAACCATCTTAAAATTATCCAGTTGGGACCATATAAGGTATTTGTATTAAGAAACCCTCTCTTATTGTCACTGAATAAAAATGGGGATGATTGTAAAAAATGGAAGGATAAAGTAGATAGAATATCATCCCTTTAGCAAAGATAAATTATTTTAGGAAGTTTTAGAAAGAATCCTGGAGTTAATTTTTTTTTCTTTTTGCTTAGTATTCTGTTTTTCTAGAATGACTTTATACCTCCTCTCCCCCTGTGAGGGGTAAATCTGCCCCTGGTACCATCTGACTCATCATTTACGTGTCTTTTCTGTGTTTCTTAGTGGAGGTGTGGTCCTCCTGGAACCTCCACTCATTAGCTTTACTCAGAACTCATTGCTGTCCAGGTCTGCTCAAAGCCACACATCCTGCTTGCTGGAACACGAGGAGGTTTCCTAAGTGTCTGACACTTGATTGTTCTCATGAAAGGCTGGATGGAATCTGGGTGTGGGGAAGGGGTGGGGGTTCCTGTGGCGTGGGGCTTCACTGCATTGAGTTAGAGGCACGGTCCTGTCTTCCGGGGGATAGGTCTTCTGATGTGACGCAATGAGAAGTAACATACCATCTGACACCCATTCTTGACAACATGTTAACCTGAATCTGGTCAATAAGAAACAGCCAGACAAATCCAGATCATGTGGCATTTTACAGGACCTCTGGTCTAGACTCTTCAGAGACTGTGTCACAGAAGACCATGTGCCAGCTGCTGTGAGATATCCTCATGCTGGTCAACCTTGTAGTCTGGTGTAAGACCATATGAGTAATTATGGGGGTCTCTGCAAGAGATTATGACTTTGTATAACAAACAGAAAGTGACTTTATAGCCAAGTCTTCTGAAGAAAGATTAGAAGTGAACCGTGCTAAGTGGGAGCTGGATAGGTGGGTGGAGAAGGTGCAGAATGAAGAAGGAAGCCAGTGCTTAAGGGTGGGGGGGTGGAGGGGGATGGAAGGGGTCTTGTAGCAAGAGAGGACAGTGACGATTCCTGCTTTGGGGAGGCGTTAGGTATAGAGACCCGAGCCACAAGTAGCGCTGAGCTCCTGAAAGGACTTGTCAACCCCAAATATCAGGCATTGGAGGGCTGTCAGCAGGGGACTGATGGATCAGATTTCCATTTTGAACAGTCACACTGGCAATGGTTTGGCATCATTGATGTGATCAGAGATCTCTAAGGTTGGTGATTACCTGGAGACCAGTTAGAAGCCCTTATAGCCATCCAGGTTTTGTTTTTTGTTTTTGTTTTAATTTTTTAATGTTTGTTTATATTTGAAGGAGAGCGAGAGCGTGAGTAGGGAGGGGCAGAGAGAGAGGGAGATACAGAATCCAAAGCAGGCTCCAGGCTCTGAGCTGTCAGTACAGAGCCCGGCGCGAGGCTCAAACTCATGAACCATGAGACCAGAGTCAGATGCTTAACTGACTAAGCCACCCAGGCGCCCTACCATCCAGGTTTTTGATGGAGTCAGTGGCAGTGAAGGTAGAAGTGGACACATGAGAGGGATGTACCTGTAGCAGGTTAATTGGATGCTCACATCAATCCTTAGATTGGTTGGCTGTGACAGGTGGGAGCGTGCAGGGCAGGATGACTCCTGAGCCTCTCACTTGAGGACATGGATGGATAGCCTGAATCCTAGAGGAGGGCCAGGATCCTTTTGCTTTGTGTGGGAGAGGAGGGTAGGAGAAGATGACTTCAGCTTTGGATATGCTAGATTTAAGGCATTTGGGAGAGGTACAGGCACTGGTGTTGAGAAGGTTGTAAGGTATATGGGTCTGGAGCTCAGACGAAGAGGTTTGGGCAAGATCATTGGCATAAAGATGCTGTTTGGAAAAGAAAATGCACATGCCAAGGGAAACTTCTAGACTGATAAGGAGACTGGCTGTATTTGAAAGGCCTGGTAGAGAGGGAGGGGTCTATGGGGAAGGATCTAGAGTCTGGGAAGAGAACTGGAGGGCTTCAAGCCCAGAGCATAGGAGCAGACAGCAGAGGACTGGAAAGGCCCCGGAAGATTTACTGTGAGGGTCCCAGGGGACCTTAACAGAGGTGCCTTCCCTGGAACATGGAGGGTGGTGGTACGGACTAAATGGAATGGGGGGGCCAGAGGGAGGTGACTGCATAGAGCAGGCATGGGAAACTCATGTGGTTTGAACAGGAGACAAGACTGTGACGAGGGAGTGGAGTTATATATTTAACATGGAAGAGTCTTGAGCATGGTTAAATGGGACAGTCTTGATTGAGCCTCTGGGGAAGGGGAGATTGAAAATACAGCGTGAGTAAGTGGGCAAGATCCTAGAGAAGGCAGAAGGCATGGGCTGTGCAAGGGTAAACTCCTGCCCCATTACAATCTGAAGCTTGAGGGACACTGGAACATGAAGGTAGAGGGGACAACTGGATGGAAGATTTAAATGGATATTTAAAAGGGAAAGGCACTCAGTGGTTTCTGAATGTAAACCCAGTGCCAGACCTTCACAAGGTATTCATGCGGAGGCGATATGGGGCAGGTGCTGCTGGTCCAGCACAGCACCAGTCCCCAGGGGGTGCTGGAGCCCCTCTGCCATGGGAGGAGGCCGGTGGGGTGCTGCATCTGCAGTCAGGGAGCAGGTGAACCAGCCAGGGGAGCGGTTAAGTCAGTGCAGTTGAAATAAAAAGCTATTCTAAGTATCATCAATGTTGAAGGGGTAATTGGAGAATTGGACTCCCCCCCCACCCCACCCCCTCTGGACCAACCAGTAACCATTATTTTGAGGCATGAAAAGACCACAGATAACCTACCAGGGAGCAGCTAGTTTGCAAGCAAAACCTCCCCAGCAGGAAGGCTGGCTGCTATTCAGACGTTTCCTCTTCTTTGCAAAGGTTGAGTACTGAAATGACACACCTCATTTACTGGGGTATTTACAGTAGGAAGGTGACCTAATTAGAACAAATGGTAACTTCAGGAACTTTCTAGTCATCAGATTACAGGGTCAGCGCCTCAAATTACTTTCCTTTGCTTGACTGAAACAGCTTCGTTCCGACTTATAACCGGGGTAATTGGAGAAAAACAAAAGTCATGTCGGAATGTTGGTTTGCGTATCACCTTTCCATTTCCCTCTCAAGGAAGAAGTTGTTAAAAGTAATCCTTAGTTGACGAAACAGTCTTCTGTCTGTCCTCCTCTGACAGCATTCTTCTTCACTGAACTTCATACTTGGATCTTTGAAGAGTTTCCTTCCAGCTCTCATTCCAAGTGCTCCAGTAAGTTACCATTTCAGAGTTCACTGGATGACTCCTTTCACGTGCCAGGCCGCATGTGCTGTTTCTCTTTCCAGCGTTTCATTACGGTCTGTTTTTCTAATGGGTCTGCACACCTCAAGTACCCAGAGAGCTTTCCCTTCAGGTGTTCTGGAATAACATGAAAATCCTGGAATTCATCACCAGCTCGGGCGGCATGTAAGACTTCTGGGTCCTCCTGGAACATTTTCTTTGTTTCCTGTTGTTCAGCGTTTTATCAGCCTCAGACCAATTTCCCCCTCGGTTTATGGCTCTCCTACACTGGCTGTTAACATTTGATATGGAACTCTGCCAACTGGTTCCTGAAATGCCAGGATCACTGCCACTCCTTTTATTAAACTGGTCAGTACTGTCCACTGAGGGGTTCACTGCGAGTTCTGTGGCCATGGCATGTGCCATGCCTGAAAACACGTCAGCTGTACCTGATCAAAATGTGCAGCACAGTTATCAAACGAGGGCCCGTAGTTTTCAATGATTACATGGCTTTTGAGCTGTGAGTCTACAGTGAAATCCTGGGAAGATGGTGGAAATGAATGACAAAAATTACCACCCAAGAGCAGAGTGAACAGACGGTTTTAAGATTCATTAACTGTGTCATTTCTCACTGCCCTTAAGACACATGCTAAGATCACTTAGCAGAGAGAGGTCCTGATAAATAACACATCCTGCACATTGTCAACGAGGCCAGAGAGCAAAAAATTACTGAATCTCTGTGTAAACCCTAACATTATTGTCACTGTCATTATATCAAAATCAGGTCGGCTTCCACTGTGTCCTGTGTCCCAGTCACTGTGCTAAGAACGTTAATATTATCTCATTTAATCACTTCAGATATTTTTTGAGCCCCTGCTATATTCTAGATATCATGGTAGGTACTGAAGATAATATGCTCACTGTTCGCCAGGAACTTAAAGTTTGTTTAATAGGAGATCCCAGCAAGAAAAATCGGAAGTCCTACTAGAATGTGGTATCGCTGGGATGCATTAAGAAAATGGACCCATTTTCTGGCAGGTCAGTTTCCCCTCAGGTTATATTTCCATAAAAACACGGTGTCGCACGGTGTGGATAAAGCACAGCTAAGCTTGAATGTCACCTGAACCCAGAGAGGGAAGGGGGAGGGTGCGTTACTGGCGAGAGAGGGCTGGAAAGGCCTGGAACGCCGTCACCCCGGTGGGCCCCAGTGCCGGGCGGCAGTGAGGACAGCAGAGGCCTTTCTTGTGTGGCCGGAGGGTAGAGAACACCTACGTTGGCAGGACCCACTAGTACAGAGCAGGCATGGACCCTGCTGCCTCTGGCTGCCCTGGGTGATGGCCGTGATGCCTTCTCTCTGGGTGGAGTCCAGATCCTTATCCAGATGATAAACACATTGAGATTGTTGAGAATTCAGGACCTGGACCCACAGGGCAAAAGTAAAATTCTCATCTTTTTCATTCAGACCAGACCTCTCACATGTCAGGCATGGCATGGGTGCCTAAATTCAACGTGCTGTAACCAAGTTGCCTCAGTCAGACTCAGGGAGGGAGCTTGAAAGTTGAGGAGACCGTCTGGTGAGCAAAGACTCACTTTGAATGCTTGCCAAGATGAGAGGCAGGTGCCCAAGGGGCTGATTCTCAGAAGCTCCTTGCTAAAGCTCTGTTACCCTGGTGAACAGGTGCTGTGCAAGGGCTGAGCGGGGCAACCTGACCCCATTTCAGGGAGTCACGGCTTTCCAGAGGAGGTGACCTCTAAGATCTGAAAATAAATGGGTGAGGAAGAGAGAGGAAATGACTCAACAAGGTGCAGCAAAATCTGCTTTAGCAGTGAGAAGGAGCTCCATGTGCCTACAAGGTATAGGAGGGAGAGGGAGGCTGGTAGGATGCTGTTGGCATTTGTCTTTCCCTCGGTGTTGGGTTAAAACTCCCAGCACCTTAACCTGAAGCAAGGCAGCGAGTGGCTCCAAACGATGGTCATTTTGTTCTTTGTTACCACAAGCACCTGCAAGTTACAAAGAAAATACAGCTTCACTTGAGGTGGTAAAACTCTTATTAAATCTCCACCCTGAGTGCACATCTTTTTATTCATGAGGAAATGGGAAGTACATCTAAATCACTTGTCACCTAGCACAGCAGACTAGTTTCTCTGGGCAAGCACCGGGTGGTTGGACTTGCACTTGGAACTGGCCACTCTCACAGAGCAGCATTTTAAAAGGATGATCTATAGACATGGTTATTCAGACTTGGGTATTTGGTACCCATTTTCTAAAGGAACACCACAGGGCGTTTTTGTTGCCTGTGTTAAAATTCAAGCATTCAAGCCAAAATTGGGGATTTGGAAAACTTTGTTTGGCCACTGAGGCTAGACATTTCTGATGAGCTTGATAGTGATATTAAGTGATTTTTTTAAAAGATATTTATTTATTTATTTATTTTTTTAATGTTTATTTTTGAGACAGAGAGAGACAGAGTGCAAACAAGGGAGGGGCAGAGAGAGAGGGAGACACAGAATCCTAAACAGGCTCCAGGCTCTGCGCTGTCAGCACAGAACCTGAAGCGGTGCTCGAACCCACGAATCACAAGGTCATGACCTGAGCCGAAGTCGGATGCTTAACCAACTGAGCCACCTAGGTGCCCCGATAAAGTGATTTTTTAAAATAAATATTAATGTGTTGAGGTGCCTGGGTGGCTCAGTCAGTTGAGTGTCCGACTCTTGATTTTGGCTTAGGTCATGGGATTGAGCCCTGCGTTGGGCTCCGTACTGAGCATGAAGCTTGTTTAAAATTCTCTCTCTCTGTCTCTCTCCCTCTCTTCTCCTTCTGTCCCTCCCCCCTGCTTGCTCAAGCTCACACTCTCTCTCAAATTGAAAAATACATATATTAATGTGTCAACATTTGGAAGCTCTACATAACTCAGTGAACTAGTGTGTTCCAAATGACCGGTGTTACATCCATAACTCATGTTACCTATATTAACTTGTATGTAGCTAAAAGAGCTAAAGTATAAGTTGGACTAGTGAATTTAGTGGAGTAAGAAAAGCTCATTGATGTGATTTCAGATTCCACATTGCAACCTTTAAGAAATGACTAGTTGTTGAGTTTTGGTGTTGTATCACAGTGTAATAATGGCATTATGGTTATGGTAGTGTGAATGTCCTTGTTTTTAATTGCATTGTAAAAATATGTAGGAGTGAAATGTAACATTTCAAATGGTTTTGGCCAGGGGGAAAATACACTTACTTAAAAAAGGAGCGTATGTGGTAAAAAGTTAGCAGTTGGTAAATCTAGGTGAAGGGTCTGCATCTGAAGATATTTGCTATACCATTTCTAAAATTTGTTCAAACATTGTACTAGTTTTTTGTTTTGTTTTTTGCTCTTTTTTAAAAAATTTATTTCTTGTGAAATTAGCTAACATACAGTGTAGTCTTGGCTTCGGGAATAGATTTCCATGGTTCATCACTTATATACACCCAGTGCTCATCCCAACAAGTGCCCTCCTCAGTGCCCATCACCTACCTTTCCCACCTCCTCAGCTCTCCACCACTATCCAGTCTTTTCTCTGTATTTAAGAGTCTTTTATGGTTTGCCTCCTTTTCTGTTTGTATCTTATTTTTCCTTCTTTTCCCCTATGGTCATCAGTTAATTTTCTCAAATTCCACATTTGAGTGGAATCACATGATATCTGTCTTTCTCTGACTTATTTTGCTTAGCACAGTACCCTCCAGTTCCATCCATGTTGTTGCAAATGGCAAGATTTCATTCTTTCTCATTGCCAAGTAGTATTCCATTGTATATATAAACCACATCTTCTTTATCCATTCATCAGTTGATGGACATTTGGGCTCTTTCCATAATGTGGCTATTGTTGATAGTGCTGGTATAAACTTTGGGGTGCATGTGTCCCTTTGATTCAGTACTCCTGTATTCTTTGGATAAATTCCTAGTAGTGCAATTGCTGGGTCATAAGGTAGTTCCGTTTTTAATATTTTGAGGAACCTCCACACTTTTCCAGAGTGGCTGTACCAGTTACATTCCCACCAGCAGTGCAAGAAGGTTTCCCTTTCTCCACATATTTGCAGACATCTGAGTTGTTCATTTTAGCGACTCTGACAGGTGTGAGGTGGTATCTCAATGTGGTTTTGATTTGTATTTCCCTGATCATGAGCAATGTTGAGCATCTTTTCATGTGTCTGTTTGCCATCTGGATGTCTTCTTTGGAAAAATGTCTATTCGTGTCTTCTGCCCATTTCTTCACTGGATTATTTGTTTTTTGGGTACACATTCTTTTAGTTTTGTTGATTTGTTTCCTTTGCTGTGCAGATTCTTTTTTCTTGATGAGGTCTCAGTGGTTTATTTTTGCTTTTATTTCCCTTGCCTTCAGAGACATTTCAAGTAAGAAGTTGCTGTGGCAAAGGTGAAAGAGGTTGCTGCCTCTTTTCTCTTGTCTCACATTCAGGTCCTTCATCCATTTTGAATTTATTTTTGTGTATGGTGTAAGAAAGTGGTCCAGGTTCATTCTTCTGCATGTTGCTGTCCAGTTCTGCCAGCACCATTTGCTGAAGGGACTGGTTTTTTCCATTGGATACTCTTTCCTGCTTTGTCAAAGATTAGTTGGCCATATATTCGTGAGTCCATTTCTGGGCTCTCTATTCTGTTCCATTGGTCTATTTGTCAGTTTTTGTGCAACTGTCATACTGTCTTGATGATTACAGCTTTGTAATACAGGCTAAAGTCCGGGATTGTGATGCTTCCAGCTTTGGTTTTCTTTTTCAACATTACTTTGGCTATTCAGGGTCTTGTGTGGTTGCAAACAAATTTTAGGATTGTTTGTTCTAGCTCTGTGAAGAATGTTGGGCTATTTTGATTGGGATTGCTTTGAATCCCAATGGAGATTGTAGATTGTGTAGATTGTTTTGGGTAGTATCAATATTTTAACAATATTTGTTCTTTTTATCCATGAGAATGGAATGTTTTTACAATTCATATGTCTTCTTCAATTTATTTCATAATTTTCTTTAGTTTTCAGCATACAGGTCTTTTACATCTTTGGTTAGGTTTATTCCTAGGTATTGTGTGGTTCTCGGTGCAATTGTACATGACTTCGGTTTCTTGATATCTCTTTCTGTTGCTTCATTATTGGTGTATAGAAATGCAACCAGTTTCTGTACATTGATTTTTGGTGGAGTCTTTCAGGCTTTCCGTGTAGATTATCTTGTCCTCTGCAAAGAGTGGAAGTTTGACTTCTTTACCAGTTCGGATGGCTTTTATTTCGTTTTGTTCTCTGATTGCTGAAGCTAAGACTTCCAACACTATGTTAAACAACAGGGGTGAGAGTGACATGCCTGTAGTGTTCCTGATCTCAGGGGGAAAGCTCTCAGGTTTTGGCCACTGAGGATGGTATTAGCTGTGGGCCTTTTCATATATGGTTTTTATGACATTAAGTCATGTTCCTTCTATCACGACTTTCCTGAGGATTTTTATTAAGAAAGATGCTGTATTTTGTCAAATACTTTTTCTGTATCTATTGACAGGATCATATGGTTCTTATCTTTTATTAATGTGATGTATCACAATGATTGGTTTGCGAATATTGAACCAGCCCTGCAGCCCAGGAATGAATCCCACTTGATCATGGTGAATAATTCTTTTAATATACCATTGAGTTCAATTTGCTAGTATCTTGTTGAGAATTTTTGCATTTGTGCCCATCGGGGATATTGGCCTGTATTCTCCTTTTTAATGGGGTCTTTATCTGGTTTGGGAATCAAGGTAATGTTGGCTTCATAGAATGAGTCTGGAAGCTTTCTTTCTGTTTCTATTTTTTGGAACAGTCTGAGAAGAATAGGTTATAACTGCTTCAAATGTCTGGTTGAATTCCACTGGGAAGCCATCTGGCCCAGGACTCTTACTTGTTGGGAGATGTTTGATGGCTAATTCAATTTTTTTTTCTGGTATGGGTCTGTTAAAATTTTCTATTTCTTCCCGTTTGAGTTTTGGTAGTATGAGTGTCTAGGAATTTGTCCATTTCTTTCAGGTTGTCCAGTTTGTTGGCATATAATTTTTCATAGTATTCTCTAATAATTGTATTTATGTAGCGTTGGTTGTGGTCTCTCCCTTTCATTTGTGATTTTATCTATTTGGGTCCTCTCTCTCTCCTTTTTGAGGAGTCTGGCTAGGGGCTTATCAATTTCGTTTATTTTTTCAAAAAACCAGCTCTTAGATTCATTGATCTATTCTACTGGGTTGTTGTTTGTGTTTTTTTTATTCCATATTGTTTATTTCCACTCTAATCTTTATTATTTCTCTTCTGCTGGCTCTGGACTTTCTTAGCTGCTGCCTTTCTAGTTCCTTTAGGTGTGAGGTTAGGTTCTGTATTTGGGACCTTTCTTGCTTCTTGAGATAGGCTTGGATTGCAATGTATTTTCCTCTTAGGACTGCCTTTGCTGTATCCCAAAGAGTTTGGACTATCATGTTTTCATTTTCATTTACTTCCATATATTTTTAAATTTCTTCTTTAATTTCTTTGATCACCCATTCATTCTTTAGTAGTATGTTCTTTTACCTCCGTGTATTTGGGGCTTTCTAAATTTTTTCTTGTGGTTGATTTCAAGTTTCATAGTGTTGTGATCTGAAAATATGCATGGCATAATCCTTTCATATTTGTGGAGGGCTGTTTTGTGACCCAGTATGTCACCTATTTTCGAGACTGTTCCATGTGCACTCAAGAAGAATGTATATTCTGCTTTCGGATGAGTTCTGAATATATTTGTTATGTGCATCTGGTCTAATGTGTCATTCAGACCCATTGTTTCCTAATTGATTTTCTGCCTAGATGCTCTGTCCATTGCTGTAAATGGAGTATTAAAGTCCTCTACAATCACAGTATTAATATCTATACATTTATTTATATTTGTGATTAATTTATTTGTATATTTGGGTGCTCTCACATTGGGGGTGTAAACATATTTGTTAGCTTTTCTTAATGGATAGACCCCTTATGATATAATGCCCTTTTTCATCTCTTATTACAGTATTTGTTTTAAAATATAGTTTGTCTGATATATGTATGCTACTCCAGCTTTCTTCTGCCATCCAGTAGCCTGTTAGATGGTCCTCCAGCCCCTCATTTTCCATCTGCAGGTGTCCTCTGGTCTAAAATGAGTCTCTTGTAGGCAACATATAGATGGATCTTGCTGCTGCTGTTGTTTTTTAAAATCCATTCTGATACTCTGTATCTTTTGACTGGAGCATTTAGTCCGTTTACATTCAGAGCGATTATTGAAAGATACAAATTTAGCGTTATCTGTAGGTTTTGTGCCTGATGGTCCTTCGTAGTCTTTGCTGCTTTCCACTCACAGAGTCTCCCTTAAGATCTCCTGCAGGGCTGCTTTAGTGGCCATGAACTCCTTCAGTTTATGTTTGAGAAAGCCTTTATCTCACCTTCTATTCTGAATGACAGCCTTATTGGATAAAGGATTCTTGACTGCATATGTTTCCTGTACAGCACGTTGAGTATTTCCTGCCACTCCCTTCTGGCAGTGGACAGGTCTGCTACTACCCTTATGTATCTACCCTTGTAGGTTAAGGCCCGTTTGTCCCTAGCTGCTTTCAGAATTCTCTCACCTTTGTATTTTGCAAGTTTCACTGTGATATGTTGTGGTGTTGACCTGTATCTCTTGATTTTGAAGGGAGTCCCCTGTGCCTCCTGGACTTGAATATCTGTTTCCTACCCCAGATTAGGGAACTTCTCAGCTATAATTTGCTCAAATAAACCTTCTGCTCCTTTCTCTCTTTCTTTTTCTTCTGGAACTCCTATGATATGGATATTATTTTGTTTCATTGAAACACTTAGGTTTTTATTCTCCCCTCATGGTCTAGTAATTTCCTTTCCCTCTTTTTTTCAGCTTCATCATCTTCTATAATTTTACCTTCTGTTTCACCTGTTCTCTCTTCTGCTTCTTCCATTCTCACCGTCACTGCATCTAGTTTATTTTGCATCTCATTTATAACACTTCTTAATTCATTGTGACTATTTCTTAGGTCTTTTATCTCTACAGTGATAGATTCTCTGCTGTCTTCTATGCTTTCTTCAAGCCCAGCTATTAGTCTTCTGAGTGTTATTCTAAATTCTTGTTCACATATATTGTTTATATTGGTTTTGAGCAATTCTCTGGCTGTCATTTCTTCCTGGAATTTCTTTTGAGGAGAATTTGTGTTTCATCATTTTGGGTAGGTTTCGCCTTTTACATGTTTTAATAGCTTGTTCTGTGTCCTGCACCTGCGAGTCCTACTGTATTAGCAAGGGGTCATACACTGTGCAGGGCCTGGCACTTCAGGAAGTGTTTTTGGAGTGTGTTGCATGCACTCTGTTGTTGTATCCCTAGCTGCTCTATCCCATTGTTCTAGCCTCTGCAAAGCTCCAACTTGCTTGTAGTGGTGGAGTGTTTGGACTTTCCACCAGGTGTACTTTGATTTGCTTGTTGAAGTAACCCTGGAAATAAAGGGGTGGGGGGAACCTTATCCCATACAAAGAAAAAAATGAAAGGGGCAGAGAAAAAAAGACCAGGCAGAGAATCAAAGAAACTATAGGCTTAATCCAGATAAAGAGGAAAATAAAGAGGAGATACAGAAAAGGTGTAAAAAGAATAGAGGAAAAGTGCCTGATTAAACAAACAACCAGAACAAAGAAAAAAGAAAGAAATACATATATATTTATATTATAAATAAATAAACACATATATATTATAAATATATATATAATATATATATAATAAGAATTGACCAAAAATGAAATCAGAAACTATAAGCCTGATTCCAAAGGAATAAAAAAGAGTAGGGTAAAAAGAAAAAAAATGGAAAAGAGAAGAGAAGGGTAAAAAATCGAAAAAGAAACAGACTAACATACAAAACCATAGGACAGTTGTCTGTTGGTGCCTGAGACTAGTGGTCGTGCTGGTCTGGAGGAGATGTTGTCTGGTTCTATCAGTGTCAGTCCCGCTTGGGTAGATCAGTAGTGACCAGGCACGGAGGGGCGGGGTTTGGTGTAAGGGGTCCGGCCTCCACTGGGGGCTGCTGTCCTGTTGTCTGAACCCCCACCGTGTTGGTGATGGGGAGAAAAGTGGTGACACCCCAGTCTCTCCTCCCCGGATGGGGTGTCCCAAACCACACTGTTCAGGCAGCCCTCACAGAATAGCCCAGGGGGCTGCCATGTCCCCTTACCTCAGTCTCCCTTACCTCCCGAGAGCTCTGCTGGGATTCAAAACCCAATGTCTTAAAAGATCCTGAACGGCCAGACCTGGTTCTGGGGTAGTGCCACTCCACCCTGCTGATATGGCTGGCGTGGGTGGGGGCAATATACCCTCTTCTCACAGTACTCAAGTTAGGAGACTGTGGTCTCCCAGTGTGCCCTCGTGATCGCTCCTGAGCCCGGGCTGGCCCCCCTCCCCCCAGGCATGCACCTGGTAGCTTTGGTCTGGAGAAAGTCTGGTACTTTTGAAAACTCTGATTTTCAGTTCCTAAATCTGTTTGCAAAGAAGCGACTGGTACTTTCCTTATTTCTTGTTCCCCAGTTCATGGTCTGGACAGGTTTTTCTCTTGTCCTAACACAAAAATCCCTTCCTTCCATGCCTATTCTGTTTTCTGTCCCCCAATTTGCATACACAAACCTCTGTCCCGCCAAGCTGTCTCCCTCCACCTGTGGGGATAGTCTGGGAGATTTTTCCGCAGAAAGAATTCCTGGGTGTTTCAAGTGTTCTGACCTCCATACAGCTGTGTTTGAGGGATTAGGGAAATCCTGGCCCCTTACTTCCCCCACTATCTTAATTCCTCCCAAGCTGTACTAGTTACTAGTTGTTGTTTTTTTTTTAAAGTACTTACAGTTTCAAAACCTTGCAAAATAAATATTGTGGAAAAGTGAGGATAAAAATAAAAGTTTGGAAAATAAATCTCCTAGAAAGTAGAACAAAAAAAATAAGCGATGGAAATTGAGGTAAAAAATAAAAAGAGGATCAGTCTAGAAGTCTAACATCCAATTAGTATAAATCTTACAAAAGAGTAAGCAAACGGGAAGGAGAGGAGTTATCAAAGGGATGATGGAATCAAATGAGATAAAACATCCTAGAACTGATGATGGATCTTCAGATTGAATACTTGCACTAAGTGCCCAACACTGTGGTAGAACAAAAGCCCCTTTAAGGCACGTCCTTGTGAAGTGCAGAACACCAGAGATAAAGAATCCTGGTAGCTTCCAGAGAGAGAAATCATCCCTGTAAAGGTCAAGGCATTAGAAAGACCTTGGTCTTTGTATTAGCAACACAGTGAACCACTATCTTCAAAATTGTGAATGAAAATGATTCCCTGCCTAAAGTTCTATTTCCTGTTAAACTATCAACTAGATATGGAGACATCTTTGAATGTGAATGGAAGTAAAAATTTAACTGCCTGTATACCCTTTTTCATGAAGCCAGGAAAGGGTGTGCTGTATCTATTTAAATGAGGGAGTGAATAAAGAGGAATGCATGGGATCCAGGTAATCTCCAGCAGAAGAGAAAGGCAAAGGGGTCTCCCAGCATGATACAGGGAATCCCAGGATGGCAGTTGTAGAGCAGGCCCAGGGAATATATTCCATCCAGATTGGAGCAAAAGACTGAAGATTTATAAGTGAGACTATCCAAGAAAAAACTTGGATCCAATGAGTGCTACGTAGGACCGCACTGACAGAGTTCTAGACTTCTGGGGGAGAGTCTGGGAGTTCATATGTAAACAGCACAAACAAAAGAAATCAAAGGATAAGCAAAGCTTTAGGTAACAAGTTGAACAAGAAATTTAACCATAGTTCACTGCAGGGCTCAGCTCTGAACAATGTTAATGTAGTAAAATTAGTACCAACAGTGAATATTGTTTTAACCAAAAATTGTAGCTAAACCCTAGTAGAAGAATGAAAAGGGTGTGTTGATGTTGATGAGGGGAGGGGTACGGAGAAGGAAGAAGGAAAAATCAGTCAGTGGTTAATGCCTGAAATTGGAAAGCAGGCTGTTTAAAATTACAAAAGAAATTAAGAAACCACCACTAGAGTTGAAGTGGTTTTCTCTGGGAGGGGGAAATCAACGTTGAAGGGAGAGTGGGGTGGCAGGGCTTCTGTGTTTCTTTTTAAGCCTCATAGAATGATTTGAGTTTCCGACAATGTACATGTGTTTTTTTAATAAAAATTTTAAAAGGGGGAAGCTAAGGACCAATAGGAAGGGCTTGATGAGTTGCAGAAACAGATGTTGTGGAATCATCAAGTAAAAGAGTCAAAATAGGAGTGTTTAATCAGATTGGCTCAAATTTAAGATTGCCAGATGTAAAGAAGTGATGAAGGCTAGAGATCGGCCTTGAGAGTAGATGAATACAGCGAATGTCTGCAGTTAATGAGGTCAACGAGTTGAATGGCCAGGGTTCCATCTGACCACCGAGTGTGTCACGGTTGCCCCCAATAATGGCAGTATTTGGGGTACTAGGTCGATAGCACCTGGAGTTAGTCTTTAGTCTGGAGCGCCACTGTCGGTAAGTAGAGGAGCTAGGACTCCACTATTTCTGTCCTACCTGTGGCTGGACCTCTTCAGAGTTTTCCCTCCATGTAAATGAAAAATGAAGCTCCTTCTCTCTAAATAATTGAAAATCATTGGAATAAACCATTGTAACTCTGGGTGGTATCACTCATTTCCTTGTTTTTAAGGAACTACCAGGACTTTCTGGGTGCAGTTCACACTTTCTGAACATCTTGTATATGCAAGATTTCTAAGCCATTCAGAAGCTTTTTTAGCCTACTTATGATTCTTTATCCTGTAACACAACCAACCATGCCACCAAAATTCATAATCCTACAAATTCATACAGGTTGGCTCTCCCCAGGAGTGGAAGTGTTGTTCTTTGGGACACTGAAATCAATGATCTGAAGTCAAATAGCTTATCCAGGTGCCATTGGCCTCAGGCATCCTGTTCTCTTCCCTGGCTGGCTGGGCCCCTGGCCTCCAAGGAAGATCCTCTGTGTCTAAGACCCTGACCCCCCGCTTCCCCACAACCAACTGAAAGGCCACATAAGAGAAAATAAAAATCTGAGATCTTTGAGCACTTGCCCCATCACCTCTGCTCCTTCTTGACAATGGGGAAGGCAGCTTCCAGCCCTGAAGCAACTCTAGCTTGTTACTCTCCATGTCTTCAGTTGCCTGGTTGGCTCTGGCCATTGAGAAGTTTGTCATGAGGTCACAAGGTGATTAGATTGTTTTTAGTTGGTAGGTGGACCTCTGGGTTGAGATGTCGTGGTATTGTTATGGGCTGTCATGGCCTGTAAAGTGTACCATCATGCTGTCACCTCTTCTCCCTGACATCCACAGTCTGTGGATGTGTGTACCTCTTATAGAGCACCTCGTATTTTGTCCTGGACGTATTTTCAGATAAGGTTTCCAACCTTGTTAGAGTACAGAACATACTCTACTAATGTGTGTTTCTTCAGCTCTAACGTAGTACCTGGCACGTAATGAGAAATAAATATGTTTTGGGTGAATGAATTAGTGACTATACATTAGATAGACATTTGATTGATATTAAAGTTCTAGAGAAGTTTGGTTATAAAAGCATTAAATGTGTTATTTTGTATTTACTCTTTCTGGCTGGTGAAATTGCCACATGGCTGAATTCTAAGTCAAGAGGTCAGGTAGGGATAACTGATAAGAGGCTCTTTAATCCCCCTCATCCCCACAGATCTAGCTAAGTCCCTTCTTTTCCTTGTTTTAAGAGGAAAAATCCATGCTACCAAAATTCATAATCCTACAAATTCATACAGGTTGGCTCTCCCCAGGAGTGGACGTGTTGTTCTTTGGAACACTGAAATCAATGATCTGAAGTCAAATAGCTTATCCAGGTGCCATTGGCCTCAGGCATCCTCTTCTCTTCCCTGGCTGGCTGGGCCCCTGGCCTCCAAGGAAGATCCTCTGTGTCTAAGACCCTGACCCCCCGCTTCCCCACACGCAGGTTTATCTGAGCTCCCCAGGGGAATTGGAAGATGCAGCATATGAGATGAAGGGGTAGCTCGTGACAGGCTTTCTGAGGACCACTGAAGCTTCTTGATGCTGCCTTATTGATCTGCTTTTGGAGGAAGAGGATTGTGACTTAGAAGTGTTCTGTCATAGCCCTGCAGGTGACAGCTTTGCTGCCGAGCTCATGCAATAAACGTCTGACGCTGTTGTGGAGAACAGTACCATTCACCGTAACCCTTACTCTTCCCTGCAGGGGCTCTGGAGGCTGGAAAGGATGGGGACCTGTGTTCCAGTTGCCAGTCCAGGCATGTACTCAGGGGCTGAATATACACCTGCCCTGTAGGGGAGAAGGTGGCAGGAGCCATGACTATGAAATCAAGCTGAGGCCAATGGCCAGGCACAGCAGAGGCCAGGGATGAGAGCTGGCTTGGGAGGCAGAGTCAGGAGGTTTTTGGTCTATGCATGCTGCGCGTGCCTTTTTAGGGAGCCTGGCTTGGAAGTGGATGGCAGGGTTCCCCTCCCTGACCTGCAGCTTACCAGTCATTGCCCTTCACTCTTCTTACTGACTCATGTTCATTTTTAGAATTATTTCTAAGACCAGAAAGTGACTGTACAGGCAGATTGTCTTGAGTATCAGATCATAAAGAACAGGAACTCTAGCCTTGGGAGACATTCTTATCACTTCCTCAGGAAGTAGAAAAACCGACCAGATAATGGTATCTTTTCTTCTCTAACACATGTGGATGAAGTTACAGTTCGTATCATTATGAATTATTTGCATTTCTCTTTTGCATTCTACCTTTCGAGCCCAGGCAAGGGGGTTGCACAGTAGAGGCAGAAGGAGATCCAGAAAGGAATGAGCTTGTTGGAAGTGCCAGGAGCAGCACACGTGAAGGTCATAGAGGGCAGGGTCAGGTTAGTATGGGAGCCTGAGGGTGAGCCCGGGGGCCGCTCAGGGCAGGTCCCTGGAAGAGAAGGGCAAAGGCTAGATTGCAGAGAAGAAGTGGAAAAGAGCTGGAATTGAAGTAACAGGTGGACTGTGGTCTCTAAGAAGTCAGGTGGTTTTAGGATGGAGTGGCAAAAACGTGTTTGGGAGTGAAGTTAATAAGCCAGTGGTAGGGAAGGGGGGGTACTGAAGGTACCAAGAGCAGGGCTCAGAGTGAGCATTATTGATAATGAGTAGGAAGATGCCAGCAAAAGGCTTAGGTTTATTTGTTTTAATCCTGAGGGATAAATCAATCTGAATGACAAATAGGGACTTCCTACAGTGGTAATGTTTAATGACTCATTTATAAGGCTTGTCCTAATGTCACTATGAAGTAATTCAGTGAAACTCCTAGATCCCAAATTAGGATCCATAAGGAAATATGTTCTTAAATTAATTGCAGTGCAGAGCCAGAACATTTGTCTTGCTTTCTCACCTTAGCTCAGGGACTAGGGAAACGGCCAGCAGAGATGGGAGTCTGCCGCTGTGAGGCAGGGAGCTCAGGGTGGGGGAGGTGGGGGGAGGGGGCTAGAAGGGATTAAGTCCTATGCTGTGGCTTTGACAGGTGCCAGGGATGAGCTTGAGACAAGAAGTGATGCTATTTTTTTTCTCTGAATTCATTTTCAGATGTTGATGGTACTCACCAGTTGGATTGACTGGGTTTGGGGAATGTTGTGTGAAATATCCACACATGATAGCATGCCCATGTGCATTGCTTTTTGTTAAGTGTCCTTATTTTTAGTCTCTCTTCCAAGTTCTCCTCCTGAGCATGCCCAGTAGGATGAATTTTATCAAGTGATTTCTTCTTGGGTTTGTCCTCTTGGTAGGAAGAGGCTTTAGGCCCAGGTGTCCTAGAAGGAATGGAACTTGGGGCCATTGGAATTATGCATCCAGGGACGCTTTGGAGGGAGCTGGTGGGCATGGCCACCTCTAGAGTTCTGCAGATGGATATGCCACTTTTTTTGGTGGAACTCTTAATATATATTTTCCATCTCTAAGATATTCAGACTTTGAGGGGCATAGCAGCAGTATTTTAAAGTTCAGTATTTGATGAGTGGGAAAGTTGGGAGGGTAGCCTTAGTGGGGGGCAAGGTTAGCGGGAGACATTGAGAATGCGATGAATGTACACAGAGGAGCTCCTTTCGGTTCTCTCCTCCCCACCTCTGCTGTATCAGCAAGCTGGGCCGAGACAGTCTGACCTCCCGGGTTCACAGCCTGGGTTGAGAAACGGTCAAGGAGATGACGAGTGTGCTGCCGTGTTCCCTGCTCTGATAGGGGAGCTCATGACCGCAGACGACTATGTGGGGTTAGCACTCTTCTTGAACATCTACCTTTTTCTGATTTTTCCTCCCTCCCTCCCTCCCTTTTTTTTTTTTTTTTTGAGACGCTGGGAATTTTAGTAATTGTCTTAAACCTATATTTTGAAAATTTTAAGTTTCTAAGCCTCACAGTTGATGAGTGATTTGAGCAGAGGAGGTATCAGTAATTAATAGGTGCTTTTCGCTTCGCTCTACCAGCACATCTCATT
Organism: Cryptoprocta ferox; assembly: GCA_028646485.1. Lineage (NCBI taxonomy): Eukaryota > Metazoa > Chordata > Mammalia > Carnivora > Eupleridae > Cryptoprocta > Cryptoprocta ferox. Next base: position 41,477,998 of record CM053560.1, on the reverse strand, counting down.
CATTAATTGTATAATTGTGATTATCTATGTAATAGTCTCACTTGGTAATCTAGATGAGGCTAAAAAAGATCTTCATCAGTTTTGTTTATTTTAAGACTCAGCAATTAGGATTGTTCTTATCCTCAGAAGGCTACTTAGTCAATAGTAATCTATAGTGATAGACTTTGATGTGTTTCGCAGGCTAAACCCTTTTCAAGAAGCTCAAGAGTTTTTGGGAGAGGGCATTTGAGGATAGATATCTTCCATACTGTTGCTGTAGCAAAACAGCACACAGAAAAACCAACTGAAGGGAACTGTAACTGATCACATTGTTAGGGAATACACTTGGGGTGTTCTTTTCACACAGATTTTGGGTTTCCTCAAATAGGCCGGTGGAAGGAAATAATACTTGTTTTCTAGATTTAAGACTTATTTATGGCCTTAAAAAAAAAACCACAAGTTCATGAACCAAGACTGAAAGAATTAATCAGACACAAAATAAATCCATTGTTGAAAATTCACATTGGATGTAAACTATAATAATAATTTCAACTAAAGTCTCCATTTTGGTAGCAGAATACATGAGTTAAAGAGCATTTTATTTTCAAAATTAACAGAGCCTTAAGAAAGAAGCAGAGTCTTGAAATGTAGCCCAGTTTTGCAAATAAAAATTTTAATTGAACTCACAGTTGCTTAATTACACATGTCAGGTCTTGTCACTATCACCAGTGGTGTGGAATTCAGGTACCTAATGTTTGTGAGCATCTGTCATAGCTTGAAACATACATAACATGACTACAGTGTAATGACACTGCAGTAGCTTCTAAAAGTCATGCAGTTTTATTTTGTAGTCCCGTTTCATGTTGTGACGACACTCTGGAATATATATCACACCTGTGCTGGTGTTATATTTTTATATGGGAAATACATGTCAGCACTGCATGGGAACTGCTTAATCTGGCTTATATTTTGCAAAAATGTCATCTCTGAGCTTTCAAGGTGACACTTAATTGTGTTTATTTAAAAATTGTTTTAATGTTTATTTTTGAGAGAGAGAGAGAGAGAGAGAGAACGAACGTGCAAGTGGGGAAAGGGCAGAGAGAGGCAGAGACACAGAATCCAAAGCAGGCTCCAGGCTCTGAGCTGTCAGCACAGAGCCCAACATGGGGCTGGAACTCTCAAACTGCAAGGTCATGACCTGAGCTGAAGTCGGATGCTTAAACAACTGAGCCACCGAGGCCCCCCCCCCCCCCGACCTCGTTTGTTTAATCAGCATCATGGAAAAATAGAAACAAAAACAAAACCCTGTCTGCAGTTGCTTTAATGTGCATAGGGAATAATTTATCTTCTATTTGGTTTGTGTAGCTTTTGGACCAGGGGATGGGGTTGAGACTGTCAGGTCTTGGAATGGCACTCGGCTACACCTGTCTGGCTGTGGCGTTCTTTGCTAAGGTTCCTTTCTGTTTCGTCTTCTGCCTTCTGAACCAGATGTGGAGTTATGCTATGCTCAATCTCATCCTGTCGATTCATTTCCAAGTTTATGATGACAGTGTATTGAACTATTTGTTCAGCCGAATGTGAGTTGGTATTGCCGGATATCCAGGCAGGGCTGTTAATTTGTAAAGTACACATATTCATACCTGATAAGACCTACCTGATAAGACCTACACATAGGCGATTTCCTCCCGCCAACACAGTACCTCCTAAAGGCAGATATTTCACATAATTGGTATCATTTTTTTCAAAAGTGTAATTCTCTGTCTTAGCTGCAGTGTCTGAATTTTCATACATTTGATGATAGTTTTTCAGTGAACACTGGTAGGCAGTTATAAACCAATTGTGATTGCATTCATTTTAATCTAATTCAGAGGGAAGAAAGGAACAAAACTCTGCAGGCAGGGGTCATGTTGAGAGCTCCACTGATATCAGGATTCATGTCATCAGGGCTCAGGTTTCTGACTCCTCTGAAAAAGCTAATTCGGTTTCTTTAGGCATTTACTTCCCCGGCAGACAGTTGGCTCTTGGCCTTGAGCTGTTGACAGTTACTCCTTCTCCTGAGGCTGATTAGCATGCATTGTTACGAGGTTCCTAAGAATAATTTTGCTTACCGATATCATCATTTCAGAATTTAATCATTTCCAAACATGCCCTAAGTTATTTAGTCCTTTGTCAGCATCTCAATTCAGTTCTAGAAGTTTTTTATTTGTTGGCTTTCGTTTTATAAGCATTTGCTGTGGGCATCATAGTGTTAAATACATCAAGGAAAGCGTTTCCATATAGGTGTTTTTTTCTAATAATAGAATTTGTTACATTCTTTGCTGCTTTATAGCTTCACACACTTCTCATTTGATGGTACTAATAGTCCTGGGAGACAGAAATGTAAACAGTGTGTCTCCCTTTCTCACAGGTGAGGAAACTGAGGCCGTGGGAGGGGACAGGGTTTATGGGGTTCCACACAGCTTGTAAGTGTCACGGCTGGTTCTGCCCCCATGAACCTTACAGATGAGGTCAGTGTCGTGTGGCTACGGTAGGAGGAGGGCTCCTGAATGACACCTGAGGCAGGGCTCATTCTCTCCTCTACCTCACTGCATGAGGAAGCCTTTCGAATGTGCCATTTTTGACACTTGTATTAACGTTCTCTACCGTCTTCTCCTCTACACTGAAAGCTAGACACATGCTTCATCACAGGAAAAACAAAAAACCAAAAATGCCTGTAATAGAAAAAGGCGACTTATTTTATTGTTGTCTAACCTTTGAAATTTTCACATTTTGTCAGACATCTGTTCCCTTCTGTGATCGTTGTTTTGATCCAATGTGGCCTTATTGCTCCGTGGTTGGTTTGCCTCCCCGGTGGCCTGTCCTTTACCAGTGCTTATCATGATCTCACATATCTGTTGGGAAACACTATTTGTGTGCTCGCCCTCCTGTGCGGCTAGCTAATAAAAACTACTGTTTATTAAGGGGCATTTGCCAGGCAAGCACATTGCTGAGCACACTTCACACAGCATCGTGTGATTCCTCCCACATACACTGTCAGCTGGTATTTTAGCCATGGCTGTTTTATAGATGAAATGCGGGCGTGTGATGAAGAAACCTGTTGGCTGTCCCACAGGTAATAAGTGAGAAAGTCGAGATTCGAGCCCTGTGTTGTCTGACTCTGGCCGGTGGTCTAATAAACACACAGACTGATTCTGCCCCTGCCTTTGGCTTTTCAGTAGCTATGCACTCATTTTCCTTTCAGAGAGTGTAATTTGTTTGTTTGTTTTAATAGCTAGTAGCTTTGAACTTAAAGATTTTAATCTTGTTTTTCTGTTCTGATATTCAATCAAGCAAAATTAATCTAGCGTTTAAAATAAAAGCCGAGAGGGGCGCCTGGGTGGCTCAGTCACTTAAGCGTCCAACTTCGTCTCAGGTCATGATCTCGTGGTTTGTGGGTTCAAGCCCCGCATGGGGCTGTGTGCTGACAGCTCAGAGCCTGGGGCCTGCCTCAGATTCGGTGTCTCCCCCACTCTCTGCCCCTACCCCACTTGTGCTCTGTCTCTCTCTGTCTCAAAAATAAACAAAAAATTAAAATATTAAAATATAAAATAAAATAGAAGCCAACAATTTCAGTTTCGTATGTATACTTTTGGGGTTGTAGAACAGAGAAGTTCCTCCGGGTGGATCTTGTGATAATAAAAATGATTGGTGTAGAAACCAACACTGCTGCTTCTTTAATTCTTGCCATTTTGGACACATTCAAGGACTGTAGAAACCTTCTGTTGCTTAGAAGTTAATGTTTTGTGCCAAATTTTAAGGCTAATTTATTGCTGCCTACTCTTCTACCTCCCAGATAATTTCTTTTATTGTTCCCAAGAGATGGAAATGTTATTCTGCTTTGTCTTTGTGGGTAATACATTTAGAAAGTCAGATCCAAGACACTATGGGTGTGGGAAGGGGAGGGGGATGAGAACGTGGGTGGGGAGAAGGAGAAGAGAGAGAGGGAGACAGGATTTGATTTGCCAAGAAGATTACACACTAAGCTACAAAAAGCTATTGGTTTGAAACTGGCACGTCTGTAAAGAGTGGTATGGTTCACAGACGCAGAAGATTTGGTCAAAATGAAATGTGCTGAGAGTCTCGCGGATGATGAGCACGGAGGGGGTGGTCCTGTGATGCTGTGTGCATAGGAAAGCAGTAGGCAGCATTCTGGGGCTGCTTTTGCCTGGACTTTATAAAGGGCCTGGTCCATAGGCTTTCTTGGGCTTGACCACGTCAGTCTCTTGTTTTCCTTCATCTTCTTTTCCTCCAAAGTGACGGTATCTTCACACCCAAGCCACGTGGAACATTCGTGTCTCTTAATTCTTACGTTTCTTTTTTCACTAATGCCAACTTGCCTAAAGTTAACTGTTTTCAACTCTTAACATTCTTGTAGCTTTTCCTGTTCGGTCTCTACTCCTTTGTCATCCTTTCCTGTCCCAGGAACTGCAAGGTGATGTGTTTTACTCTCAGCACTCGGCTCTTACAGCCGTATCTCACCTTCTGCAGCAGCCTCGCTAGCCTCGCCAGCCTCGCCATCAGTCTTGCAGGCCGTAAAGTCAGGACCAGCGAGGAAGGTGACTCCAGGCTCTCTGAGCTGCCAGAGACACTCACAAGAGGCTCCTTAGCCCTGCTCCCAGGACTCATTTGTTGTTCATAGACAGTTCTTCACCAACTGATTATTCCATTTCCATTTCTGAAGCCAACTTAAAAGCAGAAAATTAGATGAGGAAAATTACACTTAGGTTGGTAAACTAAAAAGTGACATGGCATACATTCATTTTATGCAGCTAGATTCATTTATTTCTCCATGTTTATAACTCGTCCCATTCCACAAAGGATTTGAGACTGCTGACATCCTTACAGAAAGAGTCCCTTGTTATGTCTTTAATGGATATAGGCTCTTTAAAGAAGCTCTGGATTGAAAAAACTCAGGTTGCGGAACAGATAACTGAAGTGTTCCGCTAACACTTTTTATTGCTGTATTAATGTTTGCCATGGGAATCCTATCACAAGCCGTCCAGGTAAACAGTAAAAGCAAACAACAGACACTGAGAACGTTCCTGTTTCACCAAACATGTTTCTTATCTGCGGGCTGCAGACACTTAGCTGTGGCTTGTTCCTTGCTTCTGCTGTCTTCAGAAAGCACTAAACAAGAGACACAGCACAGATGTGTCCCAGCTGCTGACTCCCTGTGACAGCACACTCACCAGCATCAGGGCGACTGCAACGGGCCACACCGCGGGAATAATGGTTTAACTCTGCAGCTTTAAAATCAGATTAACTTCATTTGTGCAAAGGCCCATGGTTAGGGGAGTGTTCTGCAGTTTGACACACAGCTGATAATCTGGCTGGAAGCTAGTGTTTGGGAGGGGGTGGGGAATAACTAAAAACAAAATGATAGTTTTGAAACAGCATAGTTAAGAGACACAGCATGTGTCTACGGTTTTCTTCTGAAAAAAAAAAAAATCAAAATTTTCACCCTGCAAAAAATACCTGGAAACTAAGCAGTATCCACCTTGTGTTTCGGCATTTGTATAGCAATGTGTATGAAAGGACAATACCTGATGATTCCAATACTACTTGCTGATTTTTCCAAAACCATGAGATGAAACAGTCGGTACATTTGCTTTTTTTGGTTTGAATTTTTTAAGAATATGACAATGCAAAGGGAAAAGAGGGAGGGAAAATCTGCCCTATGAAAGAAGGCAGGGTGGTTTAGCAAAACTTGGAAAGCCAGGTCTTCACATAAATAATAGTTGGTAGAGAGCCACCACCAAGGTGAGGAGAAGCTGAAGAAGGTGCCGTGAAAATGGGGAGTAGGACAGTGAAACAACATTCAGTGGTGCCAACCTTGGTGATTCAAACCCAGAATCCAATAACGATTTCTGGAGAAGGTAGACAGTCGCATAGTTAAAGTTATACAGCTATGCATTTATTCAGAGTTTCATAGAAACACAGCATTCCGTGCTGACAACGGAGCCGGGCCGGAGCTGAGTGGCTAGTTGATAAATCAGCCAGACGGTCGGGCCTAGTGCAGTTTTGGGACCTGGACAGCAGAAACCCACCTGAGACCAAGCCCCGACCCCCCACCCCCTTCAAACCTGGCCACGCCCTCCAGGAAGCTGACGCTGCCTTTCACAGACTACCCCTGAGACCTGTAATACCTGCCCTTCAAAAGAGCAAACGCCATGGGAACACTTACTTTCAGCCACTGAGAAGGAGAGGAAAGGCCTACCTAAGGAGAATCTGGCTTTGAGACCCTAAAAGGAGCAGCTCAGGTGACCTAGTTAAAGAGGGACAGGGCAGATGCAGGCGAGGCCACCACAGGGTAATGTGGAGAATGTGGAAACAGGCACACGTGTTTTCGGCGCCCCAATCTCCACCTACCCACACAGTGCTCAGGAACGGTCATTTCATTTTCTAAGACCAATTCTAGAAGACTTCTGGTTGCCAGATCCCAAATTGGGATGGAGTATCTGCTCCATGTGAAACGTCTCTAACCGCCGGCTGCAGGGGAGAGTCTGACCACAGGGGTGGCTCCGTTCCTCTCGTGCAGAAGAACAGAGGAGACTGACACTGAAGGAAGCCTTCAGTTCTCCGAAATCGTCCACATAGATGAATTTTAGAGAGAGTTGATAGTGGCACCATTCACATTTTATTTAGCCTTCTTTTGGGTGGTTATGTCCTCCCTTGATGCCAGGCATTCTTGTTTCCTTTTTTTTTTTTTTTTTTTTTAAATATTTATTTCTGAGAAGGGGACAGAGTGTGAGCTGGGTAGGGGCAGAGAGCGAGGGAGACACAGAATCTGAAGCAGGTTCCAGTCTCTGAGCTGCCAGCATAGAGCCCGATGTGGGGCTCGAACCCACAAACCACAAGATCATGACCTGAGTGAAATTGGACGCTTAACCAACTGAGCCACCCAGATGCCCCCCACGTTTTTTTTTTTTTTTTTTTTTTTAATAAAACAGGGGTAACCATGGTCGGCTAATAGAATTCTGAAGAGCTTAGCATACACATCCTGATAACGTGTGGCATCTACAGGAGGAACTCAAAAGTCCCTGCTTCATCTCTTCCACAAAGACCATCACAGAGCAGGAATTCATTGACTGGAATAACCATTATTTTATACTAAGGCCTATTTCCTCGATGCATAATGATCCTAGGCTGCTCTCCTTTTTTCGTTTTGGACAGCTTTTGAATTTTTCTACCTCCTTTCCTTAACTTTTTAAAAAAGTGTTTACTGAGCTCCCACTATATTATGCTGGAAGCTTTTATGTATGTTACCTCATTTTATCTTCTTAGCAGGATGTCCTTCTCATTGGTCTGCATTTGTATGGCTTAATTAAAGACATTTTGCAGGTGTGATTTTTTTTCTCAATTTTTAACAATCATTTTGTTGGATATGGATTAGAAGCAGGAAAGACTTTGTTCTCTTACCTTGTCTAAGGTAGACTTCCCTCCCATCATTATTAAAAGTATTTGCATTGCTGGGTAAATCCAGCATGGAATGACGTTTTGAAAGGTAAGAATAAAAACATCTGATACATAGTTGGAGGTCCCTGTGTAACTGTGTGCCAGGCGCTCTTAGAAACCCTTTATTCATTTATTTCAGGTAAAACTACTCTGTTGGATATAAAGAGGAACTGTTTGTCCACGGGAAAAGACATGCTAATGTAATATGCCTTTTAATGAAATATTTCTGTCAACAGCGACTCACAAAGAATTATTTTGATGGAAGAACTCTTTTTAGGTCACAGTGACGGCCTGGGGGGTAGGGAGCAGGGCTAGCCCCAGTCCCTACGAGAGCAAGCGGTGCCCTCTCTGAGCAGACACTGCCCCTGTGGCACAAGGCTTGGTGACGCGAAATAGGAAAAAGCCACCCTTTCTCTGGTGGACACAGCCCGTCACCAGGGTGTGCAGTTCAGGGAACTGTGCAGGCTTGATTTCAGCCCCTGCCCTCCCTGGTGCATGGCACCACCTGACCTAGCTCTGCCCCAGTGTCCTGGGAGGGAGCCGCATTGTTGATGGAGAAAAGGCAGAGAACAAATGTAGGAGAGGACAGGCACGGGTTAAAATGATAGACTGTGAACTGGTCTGCAATCAAAAGAATTATTTCAGAATGGGGGTGGAGGAGAATGGCTGTGGTCCCCTCTGCTTGAGGCATGTAAGTCAGTTTGGTCCTCCCAGTGACGGTTGGTGCTCATGGCCCTATTCATCTCTGGAGCCTGTGGCCAAAACCCAAAGGTTGGCTCTGTAACACGCTGGAAAGTCCCGCTGCTCTTACCAACCCCCCGGCTGGCAGGGGAACCTTTCCTTCCTTAACCTGAACTCCCTTCTCTGATCTGAATTTCTGTAACTGCAGAGCTTAAGTATAGAGCTTGTTCAGGAGGGTTGTTAGGCTCCCAAGGCTTTCAGGAGCAAAGAATTAGGCTGTGGGAACACTGTGAAAGGCACTGGAGCCTTGACTACCTCTCTCTTGATTCATAGGTGAGCATCTCCAGAACTCACTGATTCCCTGCCACTGAGTTTTCTTCAGCCCAGAGGTGGCGAGAGCTGGCCCTTGGTCTTTGAAGAATGGCCTGGTCTCTACTCCCATATTATCCTGTTCTCCTGTGGATTGCAAATGTGCAGAGAAAGGGCAGGATTGTGGGTAGGATGCAGTCCTAATAATAGAAAAGCAAAATACAGAAGCAGATGTGAATTGGATGTAGAGAAAGGACAGTGTTGTTGTGAAAAAGCCGATTTATAAGTTGGATACACATCTTGATTATTTTCCTTTTCAAACTAGAAGATATTTGATCACTTACTAACTTCATTGAGGACCAGATGCAGATTTTAATACCACATGTCATAACTTTACAAAGTTGCAGAAGGATGGAAGAAATCACAGTAGGGTTTTTATTGTTTCATGTTTGGAAGTCATTCTAACTTCACAAGAATTGAGTGCCGTTTGCTAGAATTCCAGAAAGAGATTAATTTGCCGGTTTGTATTATATAATACCTGTTTTCTTCCACACATCTCCCATGTTGTCAAATGCAAATGTATGAGGATGGTGAGACCAATGTATGTTAGACTATATTTCTGAGGAAAACAAAATGGTTTCATAGTCTGCAAAATAATGGGGCAATATAAATTGATCTTATGTGGGAATGTGGATGAACATGGCTTTTAAAAGGAGAAAAGGGGATTGAAGAAGTGT
>CM053560.1:41432833-41468698 GCA_028646485.1 Cryptoprocta ferox | reverse complement strand
CTCTCTCTCTCTAAAAGTAAATGAAATGAAAATTTTTTTAAAAAAGATCTGGTTTAGAACTCACAACAGGTTTGGAAATCAGCGGGTTCAGAAGAATACATGGATGGTTCAGACGTTCAGTTGAATGGGCTGGTTTCATGTAAAGGGCTCCATGTCCAGTTAGTGGAATACTTCAGGAAAGTGATTTAACATTGCTTTCAAGGGGCGTCTGGGTGGCTCAGTCTGTTGGGCATCTGACATTGCCTCAGGTCATGATCTCGCTTTTCGTGAGTTCGAGCTCCACGTTGGGCTCTATGCCGACAGCTCAGAGCCTGGAGCCTGCTTCGGATTCTGTGTCTCCCTCTCTGCCCCTCCCTACTTGTGCACGTGCGCTCTCTCTCTCTCTCTCTCTCAAAAATGAATAAACATTAAAAAAGTTAATATTGCTTTCACCTGTAGGCTCGGTGTCCAGCAGATTCTCTGCTTTGGCCTTCGTTTACTTAATCTGTCCCAAATCTCCTATCCTACTAGGTGGTGACTGTGACTTGATGTGCTCTGTAGTTTCTAAGTTGGAATTTTCTAACTTGGAAAGTTCACTGCTATCTTGCCCTCTAGTGGCTTTTTAAAAATTCATTAATAGTTCATTCTGAAACAGCTGGTACAATTGTTGCTTTTGAGAAAGGGTCATCTGTTCAAAGTTCAGTAGGGACAAGATTCCTGTAACATTACATAATGTGTTTTGTGTCTTTCTCTCCTTTTAGAAACCAGAGATCACTATAGTGTGGGAGATTTTGTTTTTGTTAACCCACGGAAGCAACTCAGAATTTAGATAATCTATTTTTTGTGTAATGGTTTAATATCTATATGTATAAATGGAATAAGAAGGTTTTGCTACATCTGTGCAGGGCTTATTGGTTATTGTTGTATTTTAAGAAGGTGATCTTTTCTTCTTTGGACTGGGGAGACTCATGCAAATGTCAGTAAGTAAAGTATAGTTGAGTCAAACTGTAACAACCTTGCTGGCACACGCAATGCTCTGTTGGCTGCTGCTGCCTTTTCTGGGTTCCCTAGTGCTCCGTACATAATCCTGTCATAGCAGCAGCCACATTGCTCTATAATCACTCATCTGCCAGTTGGTCTCTCTCTGGGTGCTCTAATTGGAAGGTCTTGGTATGTGCATATGTCTGTATCTTCAGTGTATGCGTCCCCAGAGCCTACCATAATGCTGGCTGCTTAGTACATCAAGAATGAATAAATACACGTGCACATGTGTATGAGATCACTGTGATTGGTAACGGGGACCGGTGAGAACAGAGGTCTGACCCTGGGAAACAGAGTAAGACCCGTCCAAGAATCCTGAGCAGCTAGCTGTATGCACTCGGGGACTCCAGAGATCCAGGCTGCATTGGACGTTACACTGCTGTTAATAGAACAGTTTCGAAGCAGTGTAGAGGGGCTAGTTACTCCAGAAATCCAGGCACTGGAGAGTTCCAACTGAGCACTAGGTGTGGAAAGAGCCAAAACCCCAAGAAGGAACAGTGCCCTCAAGGCTACCAGGGCTGGAGGAGGAACTGGCGTTAAAAGCAAGACCCTGGATGAGGTTCATGGTGTCCTGAGCCTCCCCTAGAGCTCCCTGAATGACATGAGGTGGGTGGGGTCTGTAATTGACCTGAACTGGACATGCTTCCGGGGAGGTCCTGTGCATTGCAACAATGATGGAAGCTCAGACGACCCTCCAGCAGATGCAGCAGCAAAGCTATAGTGACAGAGAAGAAGCGGCTGCGGTCACAGCTCCAAACTATTATCTTCTCTGGAGAGCTTTTGCACGCGTTGGTTCTTTGCCACTCTGTTTTCTTTGTCCTAGAGAGGTGGAAGCTACCAAAAACCATTGAGGAGAACCTATCCAGAGAAGCCTTCTGACTTGGGGCAGCCTCCACACCACTTCCCCACACCTGCCCCGGTGGCCCAGCACTTCCCTGGGGACAAGGGGGCTCCTGGCTCTCCCCTTGTCCCCATTCTAGTGTTTAGGATCTCCGTGTCATGTAGAAACTGAGGCATAGGTTATGAGCTGAGCCTTGCCCAAGGTGTTTAGCTAACACGCTGTGAATCCTGGATCTGAACTCTGATTTCAGGATCTATGCTTAGAACAGTAGTCTACACTCCTTTGCCAGTATAGGAACTGACTGCCCTAATTAGGGTTTCCAGGGGAAAATGCAGCATTAAAACCTACCTGTGGCCAAAAATGTCAGGTGCACCGAGGTAACTCCTGACTAACTCCACTCTCCCTCCTTGCCTCTGCTTATCTGGTGTAGATCTGACCCACCTATCTCCTCCGTCCTCCAACCTTCTCCGGATCAGCCTTCCTGCCCCTAGTTCGCAGGTTCTGCGCAGGCGTGCAGAGTGCTGTGCTCGTTCTCCATTCCCTCTTCGTTTCTCACCCTTGCCCACCTCACTGCGTATCAGCTTGGGGCCAGCCCGCTGTGGCTACCTGATGCCTGCCGTTCACCAGACTCTGTCGATTTCCAGGATCATTTGAGGCAAAAAGGAGCTTTGTTCTTTCCTGATAGCAATTCATGACACAAAAGTGAGGGGAGATGGCATTATGCTCTTTTCTAATCCACGTGGATGGATTTCAGACCATAATTTCTAAATAAATATGCTGGTAATTACATATCCCTAAAATTCTAATCATTACATGTTTGCACTAAAACTACTTTATGGATTCCTGGCTTAACTCCCCCTTCTGTCCAGACTTAGATGCACTGACACTCATATTGAGATGACATTCTATGACTATTAATTTCCTGAAGGTTCCTTTTAATTGATTTTACTGAAAAAAATGCTCTGGGGTTCAATATTATAATGGAATGATGTTTTGTTTTGCCTATTTAGGCATAAGTTGTAAAATTCTGGAGTACGTTGACTAGGAGTATTTAGTGAACTTTATATCTTAAGTACCAGCATTTCAAAAGATCATGTTTGGTGAAAATCAAATTTTAGAGAACAGATACATTAAGAGGGATTATTCACATTACAAAATGACTTTTTGCTTTATGAAATAACTTGCCATTGCTTTCTTTTAAGTAAAAGCGCCACAGGGCTCTAAAACGTGATTCCTGTATAGAAACTTAAATGTCTGTGGAAATTTTCAGGATTGTGACTATTACATAAAATGAAAATGTGCCAACCTATCATTAGCTATATTTTATTTTTATTTTTAATTTTGCCTGCAAAGACTTCAGAGATGCACCCATCTGGCATTTGTATTATACCATTCCTCTTTTATATTAAGATCATTATCAAGTTATTCCTCTTCTTTTCCTCAGTAGTTCAGCCCAGAAGCCATTAGACAGGACAGGGGGCAAGGCAGCCATCTATGTGGGAAGTAGGGTGGGGTCATGCTGGTCCAACTGGGGTGAGGAGTGTGTCGTCCTAAGAGGGCAGCCTGTGGTGGAGGTGACCTTGGCCCAGTTCCAGGTAAGGAGGGCAGCCTGGTATGAGTGTCAGAGTCTGGGAGGGGTGAGACGGATGGCATGGGTGGATTGGGATATGACGGTATTCCTGATCCAGAGGGTTCAAGCCCATGTGGAGTGAGGAGGGTGCCCTAGTGGGATTGGGGACTGAGTAGCAGCAGCGAGAGATTAGATCCATATAAGGGAATGGATCAAATATATAAGTATATTGACGATAGTTGGAGCCAGATTTGACTTCCAAGGAAGAATTACAAATATGGAAAGGGAGAAGACTACAGTGAAAGCTGTGGTGTTAGATTGGAATTGGAGATCTCAGGACAAATTCATGAATTGCAGTGAATACAGACTTACAGAAACAAGTGTAGCTGCATCTGTATACTTGAGTGTAGCCTCTGGCTGTGTTCACTGGCAGCCTGGGAGCAGCAACACACCAGGGGCAGTGAGCCCACCCAGCAGCAGATCTTGGCTGCTAAATACCATTGTTCACGGAAAGGAACCAGGACCCCTTGGAGATATCCCTGATCCTGGGGACTGAGGAGGGAAAGTACAAGATGAGCCTAAACACTGTTGTGGGGGGTGGGGGAGGAAATGCTCAGAAGTGAGAGACCTGTCAGAGGGACTTTGAGGCTGACTGGACAGTGTAAGTAAGCATCAAATCAAACAGTGAAGTTCCCTTGGGGCCCCTGGGTGGCTCAGATGGTTGAGCTTCCCACTCTTGATTTCGGCTCAGGTCACCATCTCACAGTCATGGGATCAAGCTCTGAGTCAAACCCTGCATCAGCACAGAGCCTGCTTGAGATTCTCTCTCTCTCTTTGCCCCTCACCAGCTAGCGCTCTCTCTCTCTCTCTCTCTCTCTCTCTCTCTCTCTCTCTCTCTCCTCTCTCTCCCATGCGCACATGCTCTCTCAAAATAAATAAAGTTAAAAAAAAACAGTGAAGTTCCCAGAAGAAGTGCAAATCCAAACTGTGAAGTGAACCTGCACCATTACTAGCAATGTAACTAAAGCAGGGAGTTACCTCATCATTGCTTCCCAGGGTCCAGAACAATTTATTACTCCAAATCTATATAGTACAGCTTTTTAATAATTTGATCTGAATTGAAGGTCTTGTCTTCATTGAGCCCCCCTCCCTGCATCCTGTAAAACTGTTACATCTAAGAAATGTTAGAGAAGACAATAGGTGTATGTAAAACATAAATTTTCCATTTAAAATTGGCATTTAAACGTTTCTAGTTTGACAGAGACACTGTTTTTATGCTTGTTAGTCAGTGATTTTCCTTACTGTGGTCTGTGTATCATGTAACCTTTTCAGCATCATGTAACCACTCTGGGAATCCATGAGTAGATCCATACATTTTGGAAGGAAGAAGACTAATATAACTGAACAATTAGGCTTTTATATCTAAAAATCCTAAATTTTTTTGTAAGCATGCCTAAAATAATATCCTTAATTTTTATTTTGTTCACAGTTAATCCTGCTTGTGTAACTAAGTGTCTAAAATACTCAGTAAAATCACATATTATAGGAAAATACAGAATTATAAATTTAGGGGGAGGTGTGCCTGGGTGGCTTAGTCGGTTAAGCACCCGACTCTTGGAATTGGCTTAGGTCATGATCATACCGTCATGGGATCGGGCTCTGCGCTAACAGTACCAAGCCTGCTTGGGATTCTTTCCTTCCTCTTCTTCTCTGCCCCTTTCCTGCTTGTACTTTCTTTCTCTCAAACTTAAAAAGAGTTAGAAATTTTTGGAAAACTGGAGTTAGAAATTATTAGCTTTCCAATTATAAGGAATTGATTTTAGGTAGTAGAAGTGTTAGTTCTTGGAATTTGGTTCTGCTTCTGTTTTGGTGCTAGTGGGATTCCACCCCCTCACACCTCCTATGTTGCATCTTTCTAGGTATCAGTGGGATATTGGAAGAGGTAGCATCAGGAGCTGTAACTCGATCACCTTTTCAGCGTAAACTTTTGACAGGTGTGAAGCTCTAGTTTAACATTTGTTCTCATGTGTAATGCATCAAACAGATAGTCTAATAAACCCACTTTTATTCATCCCTCTGATTAATTACCATCAACTTTGAGACTAATGCAGTAGTGGTGCTTGGATCATGACAAACCTTTCTTAGAGAAGGAAACCTATGAGGCAGTCCTGGGTCCTGTATATCCAGCAGGATCAGATCCCTTTTTATGAGATCATTGAAACCGGTGGACTGGGGATGATGCTGTCCTTGGATGATTTTGCCTGACACGTGTCCTGTAAATGTACGTTAGTGTGAAGGCAAGAAAAGAACACTGCATTCCACTGAGAGTCAAAAAAGAATACAGATACTTGGTTATTTTAAACCTTGGTTAACCTCTTCCTTTTGTAGTGAAAGTTTCCAGTGTTTCATTTTGACTTAGTCCCACATTCAGTGAGCTGGAGACTCTGACTTGGAAGCCATACTGCTAGGACCATTTCCCACCTTTCCCTCAACTGCTTTTTGCAACGAAAGGGACACATGGAAATGGTAATGCTCTACTCCAAACCCAAGGGGCAAAATCTGATGCAGAGTACATGTATCACTTTAACAAATTTTGTGTTCATTGAGATTTTTTTAAGTTAACTCTTCTGTGAGGTTGATAGAATTAAATTTTTAGAGTTTATAAATTTGATCACGTTTACCTATGCTAGTGTGTTTCAAAATAAGCATACTTGGCGTTGACGTAAAACACATTTACATAGGCATATATATACAAATACTTAGCACTGTTGTAGCTGCAGCTCTTTGTATAGAGATAAGCTGTCATCTACTGACTACCAGGAAGAGACTTATTCTCAGGGTTTAGTTACTTATGCTTTATGTGTTAACTTATGTGTTAACTTTTACAGCAGCTCTAATAGTGAGATGGATTATGAATGAGACGTCAGCTTATCCAGAATCCTAGTCAGCTTTGGGTATTGTGTGTGTGATGCATGTTTATACATGTCTTTTGTCTCCATCCTGTTTTTGATAAACGCAGTAGCTAAAGCGTTTACAGTTCTTGCTCTCACTCTTGTTTTTGCTGGCTCTTACTCATGGTGCCTTGCTTTTGTGTGTGTGTGTGTGTGTGTGTGTGTGTGTGTGTGTTTTGGCTTTCTTTTTGCAATGGGTTCATGTTTTTTAGACTTTATGCAGAATTTTCTGCAAGCAGAGTTGAAGGTGAGTTCCCCCAAAGAGGAATTTGGTTTGCTTCTCCCAGATGACTGGAATCCCTTTTCACCCCTAGAGAGCCCTGGAAACTTAACTCTCAACTTGAGGTTTTAGGGACTTCAAGTTATTTCAGGCCACAATCTTGTATAAGGTCTGGCTTATGGTTCTGAATTCTTGGAGGTGCAGGGATATTCCCCCCTTCACTTAGCACCAACATTTGAACAGGTGGTTGTCTTTGCAGTCCTGAGATGTCCAGTTCTAAACATGAAGGGTGTGATCCTTTGGAATGTGTCCTGTTTAGATGGTCCACTTTGGGTGGGCCCTGAGTTGTTGTTGTTGTTGTTGTTTTTCTGCCTCTAGCCACCAAGAGACTGTGCAAACAAAAGTGAAAGTCCACCCAGACCAGCAAATGCCTCCAAAGCAGAGGACACTTTGACTCCCCTGCTTACTTCTTGTGATTCCTGCCTTCACTTGATTTTTAGCTTCTAATGTTTCTTAATAACCAGCTAGCTCACATCTAGCTATCTGTTTTTAATGTTTTAGCCAATATTTTTAGTTTTCAGTATGAGGATAGGTCAGAGTGCCTATTTGGACAGACCCCCAGAAATGGAAGCCCTCAGTTCTTAAAATGGCTTTGAACCTTTCTCTACGAAGCCTACTTCCCAACACGGGCTGGTATCCCTTTTACAGAATTCAAGTCAGAGAGGCATCCAGACCCCACTTTAATATCCAATGCTCACAGCTTGTTCCGAATCCCATCTAGTCAGACAACTTTGACTTTTAGATCCTTTTTTTTTTCTGACATGGAACTAAATTCTAGCTGTCTTTAATTCTCAGTTGTTTAAGCAACACAAGGGAAATCTCCCCTTTCCACGTGGCTTGACTTGAAATCTCCATCACCAAGCATCAGGACTGCTGATGATTCTCTCCGTTTGGGAGCTAGTGTGTCACCCCCTCAAGAACCACATGTGTAGAGCTGCATCAGAGATCCCAGGTGGGGCAGCCATGTCTGCGTGCGTGGACTGCCAGGATACTCCTGCTTCCTGGCTCTCCCTAGCAGCTCTGTCACATGCTTCATTACAGTTCGCTGAGCTAATAATAGGTTCTTCCCTCCCACTCCCTGCTCCTCCCACCCCCCCACCCTGAGCTTCATGCCAGCTCTTTGAAGCCAGACCTTATTCATCCTGAAATTACGGATAATGGTGCATTTTAGAAGGGGAAATGATGCACTGTTATCTGATTCTTTTTGGAACCGGCATATTAAACTCCAATATGTTCTCTTTATCTATTGCTTAAGGATAATTTCCTTCAATATAAAATAATCTAGAATCTCAAACTCCTAAATTGTTAGTTTGAAAACCTAGCACTTTGCACTTCATATGTTGCCAATCAATTCTGCCTGCAGGAACTGATAGTTATTCAGTTATAATTAATAACTAAACCTATTGAATTGATAATATGCCTCTTGCAGTTATAGTGACTCTTGAAAGCTATTTTGCCAAGGAGTTTCATTTACTATCCTTAATTTAAGGAAAGAGATTAAAGTTCTTAAAGTCTCGTTTTATCCAACATTTGATGTCAATTGCCGTTTTATATTGACGGCATTAATTGGATTTCCTGCTGATTTCAGTCTTGTAATACATAATGTATCCAAAAATCTATTAGTTACAATTTATACTCTCGTTGTAAATATTTCTGGAAGGCTGTTCTGGCAGTGGTAGTACAGTTAAAGGTGTTCTTAGTTCATCCCTACAATCATCTGGCTCCTCTTCTCAAAATAATACCTTTGTCCTTCTATTTCCTGTTGAGATTTCCTCACTTTTGACTGGGGATCTTATGAGTCTTGCATAGACTTGTGATTACATTTATAACAATTAATCAAAATTTCAGACAAATTCTAATCAGTTCCTAAGCTCATAAGGACATAAAGCATGTGTCTGAAAGCCAGGTGAGTGGCAGTTTCCGTGCCTGTGAACATACTCGCCAAAATGTTAACCAGGAGGATTTGTGGGTTAAAAACCTTATTTTAAGGTTCGCATGAAAGTGATTTATTCAGTAAACTAGAAAAAAAAAAATCCTTGCCTAGCCACAAAAGAGGTTAGAAAAATAACAAGTTAGGGAGATAGCCGAAAACTGCCTTGGAGTCATTAAAAGCAACTCAAGCAGAAATTAAGCATGCTTTATTGTTAGTGGTTAAAAATATTTTTTCATTGATTTTTAATTGAAAGCACAAATTAACTATAAATCATATCACATTTTTTTTTTGGAGAGGACCTTTTCATGCTAACATTTGTTAGTGACCTGGAGATATCATTTTAAAGTATAAATCCATCTTAATAAAGGGACTAAAATCATGGAAAACATTATTTATTAAACCACAGATGATACTTATTGCCTTCATTGGTTTGTATAGAATTCAAACTGCAAAACAGTTGTATTCATCAGTTTCAGGTAATCCAGAAAGATAAGATATACTTATATGTTCTTTCTTGAAATTGAAAATAGGGAAATAATCCTCAGAAGAGAATATCTTAGAGTACCTGTTTTTAAAAATTCTTGATGGACTTTACAGGAGAAAGCTTGATTTGAATTCAGTTTAAGTCATTTGAGTTTGGTAGCCCTATATAACAGAAGAGAACTGACTTTATTAAAGAGTAAACAGGAATGCTATAATGTTTTCTTTAGTTAAGCATGCTCTAGATTTTTACTTTTAAACCTTCATTAGTACTCATAACAACGTATTTGTAGAGTACTTTGCTGTTTCTTTTACTTGATTACTTCAAGAGCTGTGAGAGGCAGAGTAAACATTGTTGAGTGTGTGTGTGTGTGTGTGTGTGTGTGTGTCCACACATACAGAAGATAGTATTGTATCTCCGTTCAATAAATGAAACCAGATTCAGCAAAGTGAAAGGACTTGAATCCATTCACACTGTTAGGAGAGGACCCAGACTGGAGTTCAGGTCTTATAATGCTGAGCTGGGTGCTCCTTAGAGTCCCCCACTCCAACTCTGCGTAGCTGTGGAGAAAAACTACCCCTCCTCCAGACCTGTAATTTGTGAAGCTCTCCAGAAAAGCAGAGCACAGAACCCAGGCTGAGTCCCACCTAGACCACTGAGTGACCTCTAGCCAGTTCCCTAAGTCCATGTGTCTTTACCTGTAAATGGAACTCCTGGTCCCATTTCTTAATAGAAATGACAAGGAGGATGGACCATATAGAATAGACAGTAAAAGAAATACTTCATCAGTAGCAGAGAGAGTTGGGGTTTGGACAAGAGAATCTGGGCTCCAACTGTTCCCACTGCTGTTAACCAGCAATCACAGTAAGTCTCTTGACACTTCAGAACTTCCAGTTCTTTATCCATTGAGACCTATGGGTCAGGTCATCAAGGACATGTAAGCTCTATCAAGGATTTGGAAAGTTATGTCAAAGGCAGGGAGATGCCACAGAAGTGTTTTAACTGGTTATATTTCTGTTTTAGGAAAGTCACTCTCGGTGCAGCATGGAGGGCAGGACTTCAGGTTGGGGTCCCTGTTAGAGTAACCTAGTGTCGGTGTGGGGATGGGGGGCTGGCAGTGCCGATGGAGAGAAGTGGACAGATTCCAGAGATGTGTAAGAAGCAGATTTGACCATCTCAGTAAATGGGATTCGATGTGGGGGGGTGAGGGAGAGGGAAGAGATCAGGATGACGCTGGAGAGTGTGGACAAGCTTTTACTGATGTTGGCAAGAACGGTTTCACTAAAGTTGTGGGGATGAACACCACGTTTTAGACAAGCGATGAGTGAGAGGGGCCATCAAGTAGAGACCGTGCAAGAAGACAGCTCTTTAAAAATGTTCAGCCTTCAAGGTGTTAGACAATATAGCATAATAAGTAGAGGGAGGTAAAGAGGGGGTTTTAGGAGGAGTGAGTTCTAAACATGTTTGAATGCTAGCCTCAGGAGTCAGTAATACAGGGAGGAGGTACAGAAAAGGGGATTAGTGGATAAGGAGAAGTGGATATCTAGGAAGAGGAGGTTCCTAGCACTCCAGGGGAAGGGCTGGCTTTGGATGGACTCGCATCTCTGAGGCATTGTGGTTGTAGGGACGATATCGAGTCCTAGAGTCTGGCTACTTGGATTTGAATCTTGCCTCTACTGATGAGACCCTGTTTCCTTCTCTTAAAATGGATCACTGAAAACAATAAGACAGTTACTATTACTGTTATTAATAATTATTACTACTATTAGTAATTTATGATTTCCTGTATTCTATTACCTATAGTTTTAAATCAGTACATATTTTTAAAAAATAACAAGCCAACAAGGCTTTTTTCAAAGTTGCTAAATGTAAATATTTTTCAGATAGCCAATCGACATTGAAGCGTGCCATGTACATTTTCATTATTGACGTTTATGGATGGGAACTGTCCTCTTACAACTTCCTATAGATGATCTGTCTTGACATGTATAGTAGTATCATTTGTATCACGCAGCTATTCTGTGAAATTTTTTAAAAAAATGTTTATTTTGAGAGAGTGTGTGTGCATAAGAGCATGAGTTGGGGAGGGGAAAAGAGAGAGGGAGAGGGAGAAAGAATCCTAAGCAGGATCCACGCCTAGCATAGAGCCCGGTGTGGGGCTCGACCCCACAAGTGTGAGACCATGGCCTGAGCTGAAATCAAGAGTCAGACACCCCACTAACTGAGCCATCCAGGCGCCCTTATTCAGTGAAATTCTTAAGGTTCTAACCTGTCCCACTCATTAGGTGGATTTGGAGTTATTTTCTTAAAGAACTATATATTTTTTTAATTTTAAAATCAATACAAAACATTTATTATTTTATACCAGTAGGAAAAATATAGCCAACAGAGAGGGAGACACAAGAACAAGACTGTACGAAAGGTCCCATCCAGGGGCACAGTGCACTGTTCTTGTATACATAAGTCCAGGTGTCTCAGTGTCAGTAAGGAAGAGTGGTAAATCTTTTCTCAAGGAGTTTAAAGGCTGCCGGAGACGGTGGATTTATAGAGAGTCTAGAGGCCTCTTGGGAGAGAAGGGACTAAGTCCATTGGACTCAGAGAGTCTATGTGACTCTGACACTCAGAGCCCTGGAAATATGTCAGGGTGTGCTTGGGGAGTGACCAAGGCCCCTAATCCTCATGAGGAGGAATGAATCTGGCTTGAGGGCAGGGCCACGTTCTCTTTTGGGGGTGTTGGCTGAGAGCAGGAAAGTGCTACATTATCAAAAACACAGGAAACAAGTGAATGCCTGTGTACCAGATAGTGAGATCTTCAACTACCTTCCCTCACTTGGCTCCTGGAACACTGGAAGCCAGACCAATAATATCAGCCAGGAGATTTAAGAATTCTTCTCTGAGGAGACCAACTAGACCAAGAGGAAAAGATTTCAAAAATACTAGAGTTTTGGAATTTGGGTCCTTCGGTGAAACATATGGGACCTCTTGATTACTCAGAGTTAGTCCTGCAAGAAAGGAAGAACTGGAAGCTAAATATTTGCTAGCTAAAGGTTAAAGCAGCTTCCGATGATAGGAGGATAAAAGTGAAAGAAATCTCCCAGAAGGTAGAACAGTGGAGAGGGGGAGAATATTTGGGTATCCATTCAAGAATCTAACACCTAACTGACATGAGTTCCAGAAAATGTAGTGGAGAGAAAGTTACAAAGAAGTAATTCAAAAATATGTATGCCTCCAGATTAACAGGACCTAGCAAGTCTGGGCTTATCTTGTCCCTTCCTCCAACCCAGATTCACTAAGCACCTGCTCTAAGATGTGGATGGTCCAATGCACTAGAGGCGTAGGAGTGGGGAGAGGTAGATTAGCATCTGGGCCATCATGGAGTTTACATTCTACTGGCATTACATTAAAACTGAAAAATGATTCACGTACTTTGCCGCGAAATTTCAGAACACCAGGGATAAAGGGAAAGATAGTAAAATTTTCCAGGAGGAGAAAATCGGGTTATATATAAAAGATCAGAACACAAGTAGCATGGAACTTCCAATACTAGTGATACACTGCTTCTGAGGGGAAATGAGTTCCAGCCTGTCGCTCTCTATGCAGCCGAACTGTCAAGTGTGAGAGTAGAATGAAGATATTTTTAGATAGACAAGGACTGCAGACTTTACCTGCTGGGCTTGTGCTCCACAAAAATGAAGGAGTAAGGTTAAGAGAAAGGAAGACGTGTTCCAGGAAACAAGGACTCCAACACAAGAAGGAAGCAAAGGGAATTCCGGGGAGGGTAAGAGGACACGCAGTTGTGGAGTGGTCTTGGAGGTCAGCCTACCCGGGTCGGGAAGGGACTCTAAAGGAAAGGCTATGTGTGAGGCCTGTGGAGGTTGGGAGGAACCAGCGGTAGATGACCTGATGGGTTTCTATAGAGAGGAGTTTTACCTTCCCGTCAGACGTTTGGGGATCAGTCAGTGATAGGAAAATAGAAAACAAAGCAAGCATAAAGAAAGTTATATTTCAAAAACAATTTGTTTAACATTTGCTCATTTTTGAGAGAGACAGAGCATGAATGGGGGAGGGGCAGAGAGAGAGACACACACAGAATCTGAAGCAGGCTCCACACTCTGAGCTGTCAGCACAGAGCTTGATGTGGGGCTCAAACTCATGTACCCTGAGATCATGACCTGAGCTGAAGTTGGACATTTAACCAACTGACCACCCAGGTGCCCCACAAGTTTATAATTAATTACAGGAGAGACAGAGTTACTAAGAAAGGAAATCTACTCATGGTATACTGCAGACTCAGATGTGACCATCATATACATAGTCGTAACCATGAAAACAGTGAATGTCAATTTAATAAAAAATTACTTTAATTATTTTAATTGGTAAAATGACTTATTACAAGATTGGGAGGGGAGTCTGCTGCATGAGAAAGCTAAAGGCTTCCCTTATAAAAGAAAAAATCACAACTAACAACTGACCAATCAAGAAAGAATAACTTTGCCGCTTGCGCTGTGTCTGTCTCTCTCAAAAATAAATAAACATGAAAAAAATTTAAATATATGTATATGTATCTTTCTACTAGTACATAGTATATAATAAACATCCAGTTGTAAATTACTTTATTAACCTTTTCATTTTCCACGATTACTGTTTTGTTTTCAGTTCACAAAAATGGATCAGTAATTCGAAGCGAGGCATAAAAGGAGTGACAAAAATAGGAATAAAATACTACAGCTCAAAATAACATAATAAACATAGCGAACAGAAACCCAGTGTAATTATAGAATGTGAATCTTAATGTCCAGGGACCAGTGAATGTGCCAGGTTGGTAATTTCACTCAAGTAACAGAAAAAGAAAAATTTTAAATAGAAGATACCACAATGACTCTCTCAAAATTGGATTTTACTTGGTAGATGATTTATTTGCCCATAGTCTCCAGTGCTTTCTCTGTTGTGAAACTTTGTCAAATAATGGTATGAAACCCTCAACACTTTTGAGTCATTTTCAGGCAAAGTACAGTGGCCTTTCTAGTAAACCAGTCGAGTCTTCCAAGATCAAGGAGAAAATAATGTTTTCCAGGGTGAAATTGATGAATATGTTGTCACCGAGGGCTCAGAATAGAACCTGAGAGGCATTAAAAGTGGATTCCTCATAGTAAAGGCAGATTTGCCGAGAAGTGTGCAGCATCAGCCTCAGAGCTGAGGAGAACATCCTCAGGGAGAAAGAGGAACACGCTTTTGGCAAAATCCCCTTATCAGATGCTTCTGTTGCTTGTCACACAATGTCAGTGGTATGTGGTGTGGGGGTGGAGTCACGCGTATGAAAGAATATTTTCCCTTATAAGTTTGTTGAAGTCACTGACATGCAGGGTATGAGTCAGCCTTTAGCATGTGTCTGATAACACAGATCAGGAAGAAGTATTCAGTGACTTTTCATTGAAAACTTCTGCTTCAGAAAGGGAGACTTTTTTTTTTATTTTGGTTGCCTTTTGCAAACTCTGATGTCAATCAAAAGGTTCCTTGACATGCCTACTGACAGAGCACTGGCTGAGCAGGCAGCCTGGAAGATGTCGCTCTACAAATGTTTATCCACACGCCACTTTCCCCCCGAAGAAGGTGATGAAAGCTCTGTCACTGAATGGATATTTCCTACAGGGCGGTATGAGGAAATATGCAGCAAGTGAATATCTGAGCTTTTCTATGTTGAACTGCCATTGAGATCTTTCTGAAATAAGATATGAAATATTTCTTCATGGCCACGATGTGAGTAAAAACCGTTTCTGTGATCTCACTCAGCTTAGGTATTTCTCTCTCTTATTTAATCTCTCTCTTTCTGGTCAGTGACAGAAAGAGGATAATGAGAAATTTTGAAAACTAGTCACTGCTGTTGACAACTTGCTTACTATGAATTTGGCTCTTTACTAGAATATGCTGATTTTCTTCAAGAAAGCAATGATATGTTGGGCATATGTAAAAATCTGCAGCAAGTTGAAACATTCCATCTGTCAGCTTTTAGGGACAACTTAGGTTCTAATAGGTGCCAAGAGAAACCTTTGATGAGAAGCTTCTACATAATGTCTGGATTCTTCCTTAATGCAAATACCTGTACTGCCTAGTGGAACAAGACATTGTGGCATTTCCTGCTGTCTGTACAGCACAATGAGTTATGGTTTTCAAATGGACTTAAACTAAAATATATTAATCATAGATTTATATCCAGACTATTGCTCAAGCTAAATAGGTCATTGAAGCCAGATGTAAGAATGTGCTGATATAGAATACTTAGTAGTTTTAAAACATTTTATTGATATTTAAAAATATGAATATATGAATTTTTTTTATTAGAGTTAATTATCTGCATGTGTACCATATGCCCATTGAGTGAACTCATAGTTGGAAAAATTTGAGATCTACTGCCTTGGAGGTTAGAGAGCTAGCTATTCTGGGCTGGTGTTCGATCTATACGATTTGAACTGTACAGGCACATTTTCTTTCCTTGGAAACTATTTCTTCTTCATCTGTAAAAATGAGAACAGTTATGCAGTTTCACTGGTTAAAAATATCAATACTTAACTGATAGACTTCTTGAACTGGCTAGATCCTGAGGATGTCATAGAGCCTCTAAATCTTAAAGGAATAGACTTTAGGGATATCTAGTCCATTCTTCCTCAGTGGACCTAAATCTGCCCTGCAGACACCTATCGCGTTCTCCCAGAACTTCCCTGTGGAGCAAGCAGAGGACATGGAGCTTGCTATAACTAAGTGAGGATAGCAGGTCCAGGACGGGGCAACTCAGTTCCATTTTCAACAGCTGTAACTCTTAGAAGGTTTATAGATATATAGATATATCTATATCCAAATCTGATTCCTCTCTCCTGTAACCTGTATGTATTGGTTTTCATTCTGTTCATCAAAGCCAAACAGAAGAAAATCCAGTTTTTCTTTTAAATCAAAGCCCTTTAATTGTTTAAAGTCTGCCATGGATCCTTGACTAAGACATGACTTGTAGGGCAAAGTGCTCCAGTTCTTTGAACTCTTCTTCATGCCTGTTTTCCGTCTCCTTCTCTGTTTTAGCCCTCCTGCATTTGTCTGCTCCTCAGGACAGTTGTGATCTACCTGTATTGATTAGAATGATTTCTTGTTTGTTATGTAACAAGCAGTATTTACTGAGGCAGGCCAACTGCATGTCAGGAAGTGTGGGCTTGGCACATTCCTGTGTTACTAAACCCATATGACTTTGCACTTAGGCTTGATTATCAACAGTACACTGATAAGGAAACTGAGACTACATTGTTAAGTAAATTGCTCCAGGTAACTTACCCAGGAAGTAGCAGAGTTGTGTCTCCTGTTCCCTTTCACTGTTCCATTGCACCATTGACTCCTGTTGCACACCCCTTCTCACACAGCCTGAGCCATGTTTTCTTTTTTGAATAAAAATTATCACATGCTTTCTGAAAACTTTTAAATTGTATAGAATATATGAAGAAAACTCTTCCCCACACCAGTAACTCTGCTGGGAGTGTGAAATGTGACTGCCTTTTCACATCCTTGCTCTACCACTTAACTTCTGTAACTACATAAAGTGGAGATACTGAATATGTACCTGTTTCACTCTAAAGACTACACTAGTTAATATACATAAAGGATGTATAGAATAGTGTCTGGTACATAGAGCTCAAATGTTGCTCTTATGTATTTAAGCACACAGACACATGCCACATTCATATGCATATGAAAATAAGTACATATATGGTCAACTAATATTGAACAAGGAAGCCGAGAATTCTTAATGGGAAAAGCATAGTCTTTTCAGTAGGTGGTGTTGGAGAACTGGATTTTCATGCAAATGAAGGAAATTGGACCTCTATCATTTCCACTCACAAAAATTACCTCAAAATGGGTTAAAAACTTAAACGTAAAACCCGAAACTGTACAACTTCTAGAAGGAAACCTAGGGAAAAATCTCCTTAGCCTTGGTCTTGGCAAGAATTTTTTGGATGTGACCCTCAAAAGCACAAGCTACAAAAGCAAACTGGTGAGACTACATCAAAGTAAAAAACTTCTGCACAGCAAGAGAAATAATCAACAAAATGAAGAGGCGAGTGTGGAATAGGAGGAAAACAGTTGTAAGCCCTATATCAAAGGGTTAATCTCCAAAATATATGTGGAACTCCTACAACTCAAAAGCAAAAAGACTAAAAATCCAATTTAAAAATAGGCAAAGGACCTGAAAAGACATTTTCCCAAAGACGTACAGATGGCCAATAGGCACATGAAAAGGTGCTCAACGTCTCTAATCATCACAGAAATGTAAATCAAAACCACAGAAATAGCACCTCAGACTTGTTAGAATACCTATAATCAAAAAGACAGGAGATAACAAATGTTGGCCAGGATGTTGAGAAAAGGGAACCTTTGCACATTGTTGGTGGAGTGTAAATTAGCAGAGCCAATCATTGAAAGCAATGTGGAGATTCCTCAAAAATTAGGACTACCATGTGATCTTTCAATCCCATTTTTGGCTATATCTCTGAAGCTGCAGCATTATTTATAATAATCAAGACATGGAAATAACCTAACTGTCCATCAACAGATGAATGGATAAAGATGATGTGATATATACATACACACAATGGAATCATAATCATCCATAAAAAAGGAAATTCTGCAGCATGAGACAAGATGGATGGACCTTGAGAGTATTATGTTAAGTGAAAATACCCCTTAAAAAACACCAAACTCATAGGAACAGTAGAATGGTGATTGCAGGGAGGGGCGGGTGGATGGAAGATGTTGGTCAAAGGGTACAAACTTCCAATTATAAGATAAATTCTGAGGATCTAATGTATAACTATGGTCATAACCATAGTTAACAGTATATACTTGAAAGTTGATAAGGAAGATCTTAAATGTTAATAACATTTAAGTAATGTGAGGTGATATGTTAGCTGACCTTATGGTAATCAATTCATAATATATGTATCAAACCAACACATTATACACTTTAAACTTACACAACATTATATGTCAATTACATCTTAATGACAAGTGGAAAAGTAGATCTTTCTCACACCAGGCTAAGAAAATTTTTCCTATTAGAAAAAAAAGTTTAGTAGTAGTTTAGAGAGAGGTGGGAGAAAATCAGTATGCTGAAAAATAGAACAGAGTAAGATAGCCCAGAATAAAAGGAATTAATAGAGTAATTTTTAAAAAGTTTAATCAGGGGCACCTGGGTGGCTCAGTTAGGCAGCCGACTTCAGCTCAGGTCATGATCTTATGGTCTGTGGGTTCGAGCCCCGCGTCGGGCTCTGTGCTGACAACTCAGAGCCTGGAGCCTGCTTCCGATTCTGTGTCTCCCTCTCTCTCTGCCCCTCCCATGCTCACTCTCTGTCTCTCAAAAATAAATAAACGTTAAAAAAAAAAAATAAAAGAAAGTTTCATCAATCTAAAATGAAGCTTAAAATGGGTGAAAGGGAGTGAGAGATCCAGGCTTCCAGTTGTGGAATGAATAAATCACAGGAATAAAAGACACAGCATAAGAAATATAGTCAGTGATACTGTAATAGTGCTGTTTGGTGACATGGTAGCTACGCTTGTGAGCAGAGCATAATGCATAAACCTGTTGGATCGCTGTGTGGTACACCTGAAATCAGTGTAACATTGGGTGTCAACCATATTCAGATTTAAAAAATTTTTTTTAAAAATGAAGCATAAAAAGTTACTTAAAACAGGAATATACCACAGGTAGGACAAATAGAAAGCAAGGAGTAAGATAGTAAATAAGACACAACTGTATATAAGTACCTATGATGAGTTAAAGGTCGGTGGTCTAGACTTTCTGAATTTGAAAAAATGTGCATATATATGGAATTCTTCTTAAAAAGGGAGACAGTCTAATAATCTTTTACCCGCTTTCATCACCTAAAATTTATCATAGATATTCTTCCATATCATCATATTTCAATATGATGAAAAAACTATAGTTTTTTTTAGTAGTAGCTGCAAAGTATATTATAACCAGTTCATTTAACGATTCCCTTGTTAATGGATGTTTAGGTTGTCTTTGTGCTGTTACAAATGGTGGTGTACAGAGCAGTCTTTTACATATATATTTATTTATGAGACTTATTTATGAGACTTGATTATCTAAACCTACACATCGAAATTTACGTTGATTTGTTTAAAAATGTTTTATCTCGTTAGATTTGGCCTGTTTTTTAATGGATTGTCATTGTATAGCTTTTGACCCTCTTATCTGGTAGATTCACTATCTTTGGTTTTACATCATTTTTTGCAATTAACCTATTCTCCTTGACATCTTGAAAATCAATGGGTTAAAAAAGGTTGAATTCAGAGTTTAGGACATAATTCTGTAATTTCCACCAGAGGGATCCTGTTAGACTGCAAGTGACATTTTAGGTATAGTCATTCATCCAGATATAAATCTACTTCATTATCTTCTAACAGTATTTCTCCACTGTATGTACAAAAGCATCACAAAAGACATTGTCAGGTGCCTTCATGGAATCTTGTTAAGAAAGTAGTCCTTTAGCGAGTAGTCTTTGCTACCCAGTCTGGAAGGATGATACTTTATATTTGGAGAAACTTGAAATATAAACAACAGATGTCTGTAGTTTGGGAAATGTCTAAAAATGCCCGGTTTTACTGCACACACACACAGTATGAGTGCTATTTTGATTCCCTTAGGCTCACTGCCACATAACTGGCATCGGTGTTGATGCTCCATTGGGAAATTGTTTAGCAAGATGAAATTTAATATAATTGGTTAAAATATATTTTCAGAATATTGGGTTGACTTAAGCCATTAAAAGTGGCTGCATGAATATGAAATAGACTGCAAAAATATTTTTCAGTGTCTACTATGGTAACTATTCTGCAGTGAACGTAGCTTATGAGCCAATTAAATGTGTCGTTTCAGTGAACATAGTAAACAGTGAGAACATTAACTTGTGTGCACGTTTCTGTTCATTTTATTCACCTTTTAAAAATTTTAGAGATTAGGACAACCACGTACATCACCTCATTCAAGCCTTTCAAGAGCTCTGATATGACAGAGTACAGATCATCATTCTAATTTTTTTAGTTGAAGGAATGGAAACACAGAGAAAGAACTATCCAGAACAAGGAATGGTTCTTTCTGATTATCAGCCAAGTCCTGGAAACCTTTGCAGGAGAAGTGGCCTGTAACCAGGGCTTGACATTTTACTCTGGGGTGAATGTGAAAGGCGAGATCCAGGCAGAGCAGTGAGCCAAGGCGGACCATCAGGGAAGAACCAGGAGGCCTCGGAAAGTAGAGGGAAGGGCCTGTGTCTGGCACGTAATAGGAGATTGGACCAAAAGGGTAACTTGACGCTAAATCCCAGAGGGTCTTGAATGCCAAGCTCAGGAATGGGGGCTTGACTCTATACCAGTAGAGGCAGGAGGTGACTCTCTTCAGAATAGGAACAGAGTAGAGCTAAATGGGTGGGGAGGGGTTGGGGGTCGTGGCCGCTACCTATTCCAAGTTTAAGTACCGGGGTGAAGGGCAGTCCTGCCAGCCATCTGTGCTCACCATCCCACTTGGTAAGAGGGTTTTCCTTTGAGTGAATGCCTCATAAACATGGTTAATGCACAATAAAATGCAGTCTTCTCTCCCAGTTGCTGCCTTGACTTCTGTATTTTCATGCTTCTGTTGATTGGGCTTTTCACACAAAGGTTGGAGTCCTTTTGTTAGTTCATCCCCGTGGTAGTTCTGTAACTTGGCTATGGGAGATGGATTATTTGGTGCTCAGAAATGTTTATTGGTTTCGAAACATTGATGGTAGGTATCTTTCACTTTCCAGAAATTCACATAAAAGAACTCTAGGCTTAAGGAATTAATTAATGTCTGCTAAAATTCAAACAATGCTGAGCATTTATTCTGTGCCAGGCACTTGTGGGGAAAACGTTAAAAAAAAAAAAAAAAAGCAAACTCCCCGAGCAGTTAATTGTTCCTATGCTTTTTGATAACAATTATGTTATATGTTTGTCTATTGGCCCTGATCACAGTATTTGGTTATTCCTATTTACAAGTCTTGTCATCACTGTGGAAGCCTTCCCTGTCCCCGAGATATATTTTTTCCTCTGTTCTGTCTACATCCTGCTACTTCAGTTTCCTATTCAAGGACCACTCCTTCCCAGAATCCATATTCAACTCTTCCAAGCCACAGTCAATTTAATTCCATGAATCCCTCTGGAGGGATCCATTAGGTACAAGGTCCAGAGTGAATAACTTAGGGACAAGAACTGTGTCTAACTCAGTCTTTATAACCTCAGGACTGAGCTTGGCGGTAGGCACATCGCTGGGACTCCAAGTGGGTCTTGGAAGGACGTAAGGCACTAGTATTCCTTTAAGGAGACAATATGTAAACGCACACCAAAGACTTAACCAGCATTTGGGGTAGCATATGTAGCCTGTGTGTTGAGTTCTACAGGAATTCAAAGAAGGTAGAGACTGGAAACAGCACCAGGGAGTATGTCCCGTGCTGCTGCGTCCCCTTAGAAAGTATGCATTGACTGAGTCAGAGGTCACTGAGTGCCTGCTGTGGTCAGCAGCTATCCTGAGCCCTGTGGATAAGTGAATCTTGATGTCATTTAAATGTTTTTGAGGTGGAGAAACCAGTCTGGGATATTTCTTTGACTTCTGTCAACACAGTGGATAAGAGGGGTGTTTCATATAGGGAATAAGGTAGGTATTGTCTGATTTTTTTCCCAAGAGACAGAAGTCCCCTTCACATGTAGGTTTTGGAAAATCTTGTCTCCCTTTCTGAGGATGCTCGAAGCAGGGGTATATCCTATCCCTCCTGTAATACCACGTGCTCTGCCCACACTTGGCTTCTGGCTTATTCCCAGTGCCGACCAGCATTGGTGGGACTTGCGGAGCTCTGTTCTGATGTGCTGGGAGGCCTGAATGGGAGCCTCAGCCATCCTGGAAACATTTCCCCTTGCTGAGGGTTGTCCAACTTTAGCCAGAAGATATGGATTGTTTCTTAAATTAGGTTCTCTAGAAAGCAAAGCTTGTGTTAAGTGCTTTATTGAGGAATTGCTGTTAGGAGAGACCAGTAAAGAAGCATGGGGAGCAGGAGAGAGCCAGAGAAGAGGCTGAGAAAATGTACTAGCTGAAGTCTGGCCTCCGCCCGCTCCCCTGAGAGCTCTGATGCATGGGACCACACAGTTGCCCCACTTGAGGCCAGGGCTTGTCCTTTTTAGTGAGGTATGGGCAGCAGGATGCTCTTGGGGGAAAGGCATTCTGTCCCATGCATTTCTGAAGTAAGCTGTCCAAGGGACCTTCCCTAGAAAAGGGTTTAGTTGTGAACCCTCAGTAGCCAACATTCACTTCCCACTCTCCACTTGATCAGGGGTGATAATTTGCACTGGGCCCTGGAAAGAGTCACCAACAGAGGCGCTCTTCACAAACCATTAACACTTGCGCTTTGTAACCTTAGTGTATCTCTTTCACAGATTGTCTGAGGTGGGTATTGTTACCCCAGAAGTTGTGGCGCAGGAAGGCTGAGTGGCATACCCTTGTTATCAGAGCTATACAGGGCACACTGGTCATTATGATGGCCAGTCTGACTCCACACCCTGCTTCTAGTCCCACCATCCCCTGTGGCCTCTGCAATTACTAGGCAAAACCAAGATCCAGGTTTTTGATACCCACAACTCTTGGAAAGAGGCCTGCAAGCTAAATGATGGGGGACCAGTAGATGTAAAAATTTAAGTGTGTGAATTGTTTAAAGCTAGTATAGCTTTAAACAGGATGCGTTGTTAAAGCTCTGGTGTTGCTACCTCACGAGTGGCCACATATGTGATATTTTAGTTCAATTTATAATCATCTTGTATTCCTGTTAGAGTGACAGGATAGCCTGCGACTCCAAACATTGTGTAGTATAATTCTCTTGTTGTTTTCATCGTGAGACATAAGTGGATCATGAGGTAGAACTTGGAGAATTTTTAATTAATTTGAGAATAACACGGGGTAGTATCTCAGACATCTAGAATGCTTGAGAGGATAGGGTATTCTGATTTAATTATTTATCTGACAAACGCTTGAGTGCTCTCTGTACCAGACATTGTGCTAGCTCAGACAGTAAGGGGCTGACAATTTATAGACAAGTAAATAGCAGAGCATAGGGTAAAGATACTATAACAGTCGCCAGACTTGAAAAAAAAAGTATATATTTAGGTCTTTAAAATTATTTTTAGAGTTAATGGTAGCATAGTCTTGTTTTACAGTAAGATTTCCAAAAGTGAAGATGTTCATTAATATGGCAAAGTCTCTATTGGAACACTTACAACCCAAGTCCGATCATTTGCCAAGTCAACAAGTTTTAAAAGAAGTCTTAGAAAATACACTTTGTTCATATATGTGAACAAACAGTCTAACCTATAACATATTATAAGGTGTGTACTGGTGGTCATAGTGAAGTTAGTCATTCACTTCAAAATAAAAATTAGAGACATCAGAAGCCAGGTGTGATTCTGGAGAAAGGGGTATCAGAAAATATTTATTGAAATTTAACTGTTTGTCCTAGGATCTTTTAGCAAAGATTTTTTGTTGATGCCGAATCTCTTTCTTTTAATACAAATTGTAGTTAGAAAGCAAGAAACTTTAGAACATCTTGGGAAATAATTAATATAGAGAGCAAATGAAATCGCTAGTTGATCTAGCCTAAAAAAATATTTTTTGCAGGTAAATTTCAGACAAATTTCCCCTCCTTCCTCTCATATGCTCTGATTAATATAGGTCGAATCTTTTAAAGCAGCAGCTTTTGAAAACATCTATTCTGTTCTCTGTATGTAACCTTCCATCTTCAGGTTCATACTAGTGTATGCTGCTAGAAGGTGCCAGATGCCTGAATTAGCTACATAGGGTGCCCTGCATTGTTACATACTGTGTACTTTGACAAACACTAAAGTAGCGTTTTTCCTTTCAAATTATGAATATGAATGTTTACCTTTTTCTTTGTCTTTGCCTGCCTCTATACATAGGATCTTATTTTAATAATATATAGTGGACATCAAGGGCAAATAGGGTATTTTTTAACTAAAATTAGCTTTATAACAAATAAATATTTTTTCTACTGAGAGAGGTACCTACCAAGACAAAGAATAGATGTATACAGTTGTCTCAAAAGGTAGTTGTGTGCTAAGTGTGTGCCAGGAGCTATTCTGGGTCTTGGAGGTAAAAGCAATGAACAGCATCATGGAGTACTACTTAATGTTATTAGGGGGATATAATTCAAGAAGTTGAATTGTTTGAATCTAAAATTATCATTTCAAGTATACTAGATTCTCTCTACCCCCTGCCAAGAGATTTTCTAAATGTGTACAAAACAAAGTTCTGTTTCTATGCATGAAGAATTAACTACTACAGAAATTCCCTACTTCTTCCTGCTGTAAACAACTGGAATGTTGGACAAAATATATTAAATAACTGATTGCAGACATTGGACAACAGGCAGCTCAGGGCTGCAGTCTCTAAGAGAAGGCAAATTAATGAGGCAAGCCCCCCTCCCCATCTTACTACCTGAAGCAGTGTCCAGGCTCAGGCACGGGGAGGAGGAACCAAATAGCCCTGTGATCTCACTGAGCTGAGCCAGAGATTACAGTTGACAGCTAGAATTGTGTAGGAGAGTATCAAAAATAGGGGGCTTCACAGGGAGAAGGAGCTCTGGATAGCTGCAGAGGATGTCTCTGGAGCTATTAGCTAATTTCTGCTTTGCTCATGTGTGGGCAAAACTCCAGGGTAGGAAAAGAACCACCAAGAAGCCGTAGGTCAGATGATTTCCGCAGCTCACAGAGGGCTGGGGATTAGTTTATGTTCCCACCTGCAGAGTGGAAAAACTGCATAATACAAGGGAAATAGGTGATGTTCTTCTGAAGGCTCTGTCCTAAGTAATGAGGTTTAATTGAAGTGTTCTCTGGTCTTGCCCTAACAAAGCTTTAAAAGCAAACCTTGAGAGAGAGAAACTGATCTGAAGTAACTTTAACTGCCAGAACAAGCTGAACACCCATAACAAAATCCAGTACCACAAACTATCAAATTAAGTGTCTAGCATCCAATGAAAAATTACCAGAAATGCAAAAAAATAAAATAAAAAATAAAAAATGACCTGTTACTGAGGGGAAAATAATCAATAGAAACAAACCCAGAAATTACAAATGGAATTAATAGACACAAAGATAAAACAACTGCTACAGTAATATTCCTTGTGGTCAGGAGTGTAGAGGAAAACATGCAGGTGTTGAAGAGAGAAATGAAAACATCCAAAGATGTAAAATTAAATGTCTAAAGTGAAAAATCTGGATTAGGAACTGAAGAAGGCCAGTGATCTTAAAAACCTAGTTAGTAGAAAGTGTCTGATATGAGGCAAAGGGAAGAGACTGAAAAAAATGAAGAGAGGCCCAGTAGACTGTGAAAAATATCAGGTGATCCCAAATATGCATATTTGATGTCCTAGAAAAATAGGGATAGAGGAGGAAGGAAAAGAATGGCCCAAAATTTTCCAAATTTGATGAAAATGAAAAATCCAATATCTAGAAATCTTGAAA
This sequence comes from Cryptoprocta ferox, assembly GCA_028646485.1. Lineage (NCBI taxonomy): Eukaryota > Metazoa > Chordata > Mammalia > Carnivora > Eupleridae > Cryptoprocta > Cryptoprocta ferox. Next base: position 41,443,035 of record CM053560.1, on the reverse strand, counting down.
GCCGCCAGAGGAAAAGGAGGCAATATGCAGAGAGGAGCAAAGGATGAAAAAAAAAATCTCATCAGAAATGCTGCATGGCAGAAGACAAGTGACCAACATTTTAAAAGTACCAGAAGGGAGGTCTAGAAGCAGAGAGAAGAACAGGCAGACTGTCAACCTAAAATTCTCTATGTCAAAAATGAAAATAAAGATCTATTTCACAGCTGAAAATATCACCAGCAAAATAGCAAAGCAAGAAATGTTCAAGTTTTTCAAGCAAAAGAAAAAAAAAACAGATGGAAATTTGGATTTACACAAAGTACCCCAGACATGGTAAAAAAAAAAAAAAAAAAGAAGAAGAAGAAGATATAAAAGATATTTCTTCTTTTTGAGTTCTCTAAGTTGATTAATTGGTTACAGCAAAATGAACACAAATGTAATGAGCATATAACATGATAGTATAATTATAACATCAAGGGCAGGAGGGAGGAAATTGTAAGACTCTTACATTGTTTTTCCTGAGAATGCAAGGTTGGTTCATCATTCAAAAATCAATGTAATCCACCATTATCTGCTGACTAGAAAGGAAACCATATGATCATTTCAAAAGGTGCATAAACAGCATTTGATAAACTATACACTAATTTGTGATGAAATCTCTCAGGAAACGAGGAATAGAAGGAAAGCCCTAACTTGATAAAAGATATCTGTGAAAAACTTATAGGTAACTGTACTTAATGGTGAAAGACTGAATTCTGTTCTCCCTTAGATTGACACCAAGAAAGGAATGTATGCCCCCACTAGCTCTACTTAACATTGTGATGTACGGCAAGGGAAAGAAAGTGCATACATGTTGGGGGCAGGCAGAGAAGTGAAACATTTTTTATTTTCAGACGATAAGATTATCCATGTAGAGAATTCTACAGTGGATACAAGAAAAAAAATTGTTTTAATCTCAAACTAATAGAGATTTAGTGGACTTATAAGATGCAAAACCCATATATAGAAATCATTGTTTTTCTGTATTATCACTGAGCCATTGATAATGGAAAATTTGAAAACAAAGCATTAAAAATACTGTGTGAAATACTTGGTGATAAATAGGATATATGCAGCACTACATGCTGAAAACTGCAAAACATTGAGATAAACTAGAGAGCACCTAAATGAAATGGAGAGATACACATTTGTGAATTGACTTGAGATATCTGTTTTCCAAAAATTGATTTATAGATTCAACATAATTCCAATCAAAATCCCAGATTGTTTTTTTTGGGGGCAGGGGGGAGAGGAGGGACGCAAGTGAATGTACACCCATAACATGTGGAACAAGAAATGTATATTGGTTTCGGACATGAGCTCCTAAAACCCTTATCATCTCCTAAGTGATAAGAGTGTCTGACACGGAGCTTATAAGTCCTCTAGGATGTCTCAGGTAAGAGGAGTGTCTTTCATTCTTTTTTTTTTTTTTAAGTTTATTTATTTAATTTGAGAGAAAGAATGAGAGTGTGTGTGCATGAGGGTGGGGGGTGGGCAGAGAGAGAGGGAAAGAGAGAATCCCAAGCAGGCTGTAAGCTGTCAATGTGGAGACTGGCATGGGGCTCGATCCCACAAACCGTGAGATCATGACTTGAGCTGAAATCAAGAGTCGGAGCTTAACTGACTGAGCCACCCAGGAGTGCCAGGAGTGTCTTTTACTCTAATGGGATGATCCTTGGTGGTCTTCTAGATGCGGGCTGATCACCAGAAAGACCAGGCCATGATTAGAAGCTTGGTACTTTTACCCCCACCCTCCCCATTCTCCAGAGAGGGGAGAGGGGCAGGAAATTGCCTTAATAATTCATCATAAGCCTGCATGATGAATCCTCCATAAAAAGTATGGTGTTTGGGGTGCTTGGGTGTCTAAGTCAGTTAAGCATCTGACTTCTGATTTTGGCTCAGGTCATGATTTCATGGTTCGTGAGATTGAGTCTGGCTCCTTGCTGACAGAAAGCCTGCTTGGGATTCTCTGCCTCCCTCTCTTTCTGCCCTTCCCCCATGCTCTCCTTCTCTCAAAAATAAGTAAACTTAAAAATTTTTCAAAAAAAAACAACTAATATGGTGTTTGGAGAGTTTCTGCATTGGTGCACACAGCCATGTGCCAAGGGGGGGCACACTGCAAGGGAACAGAAACTCCTACACTCAAGACCCCTCCAGACCTCCTCTTTTGTACTTCTTTATCTGGCTGTTCATTTGAATCCTTTGGAATATCTTTTGTAATAAATCAGTAATAGTAAGTACACTTTTCCTGGGTTCTGTGAGTTGCTGTAGCAAATTATCAAACCTGAGATGGGGGTCATAGAAAGCATCAATTTATAGCCAAGTGGGACAAGAGTGTGAGTAACCTGGGGACCTAGTACTTGTAATTGATGTCTGAAGTGGGGGCAGTCTTATGGGACTGAACCTTTAACCTCTGGGGTCTGTGGTGACTCCAGGCAGTTAGTGCCAAAAGGGCATGATGTGAAAAACTCACACGTTGGGTGTCCAATGTGTTGTGAGTGTAAGTAAACAGTAAGAGTTATTTTCTGCTCACTGTATAACCCTATTAACCCAGAAGAAGTGAAAACATTTATGTACAACCTTATTCATGCCATTAGAACCTTTAGAACCAATTCAACCTTTAGAAATTGACAAAAATGGGAATAATGTAAATATCCATCATCTGATGAATGGATAAGGAAATTACAGTATATTCATACAATGGAATACAACTATAAAAGAAACAGGAACAAACTATGTATACACACAGCAACAGAGGTAAATCTCAAAAGGATTTGGTAATTTAGAGAAGCTAGGTACAGAAGACTGAAGTTTTTATTTATATGAAGTTTCAGAAAAGACCTCATTCTGTAGTAACAGAAAGCAGATCAGCAGTTGTTGGGAAAGTGGGGAAGGGGTTTAGCCGCAAAGTGTCATGAAGGCCCTGTTTGGGATGATGGGACGGTTCTAAATCTTGAAGAAATGGTTACATGACTATTCATTTGTCAAAGTCATCAAATTGTGCACTTAAAATTGATGAATTTTATTAAATGTAGACTACACTTAGAGCTTCATTTTAAAGTATGCAAAACAGATTTTCATAAACTCATGTGAGCGAATAGTATGATGAGAACCTCGAGAAACTAATACAATCTCATGCTGAAGTGATCCAAGCAGAATTGTTTGCTCATTATAATCAGCATATGTGGATTGCAGTGTTCTGTTACGGAGACCTCAAAACGAATGTAGATGGACAGATCTGTGTTCAGAGTAGGATAACCCAGGAGAATAAAGGGATTTGGAGCCAGGAGTTTTGAAGAAAATTGGAAGGAATGGGAGAGGTTTCACCATGAGAAGAAAACATTGGAGGTGAGGTCCAAAACGTTGTCTGTATATATTTGAAGGACTCTTGCATGGAGAGGGATTGGATTCCTGCCCCCCACCCCCCACCCCCGGCCGAATGTTCTGGCTACAGAAAGATAGGTTTCTACCTACCACAAAGCTGCTCAGGCTATTCAGTTTGGGAAGTTTTTTAGATTGGCAAGGATGGTGTGTTGTCAAGGAGATTCTAGAAACTTCTGAAGAATGTGCCTCAATTTCAACTTGTGTTAATACTTTTTTAATTGGCTACTGTGACTGCACAAATGACCTAAATTCACTGGCCTCCCTGGTCTCTCCTGCTTAATGCCTCTGCCCCAGCTGACTGGTTTGATTATGACTTGCTTTTGTAATCCGTTCCTTACAAATTTGGCTTCCCTTATACCATACCTCCCTGGTTCTCCTCTGGCTTCACTTCTGGTTCTTCCTCTCTAATGAGGGAAAGAGGGTTTGATAGGTGACAACTATATCACTTTTGAGGGGATTTGCAAAACAATGGTCTCACAAATTATAAGTGATTATGAAAATGTATGTAAGTCTCTTCCCCCCCATTTGGAAATTCTTTCATAAAACAAAAAACAAACAATGAAATAAAATGAGAGTATGCAAGGCAGTTGTAGACCCACCCATTCACTAAGGAAATCACTTCTCCTCTCCAAGTCAATTTCCTTATTTTACAAAATGGGGATAATTATGTCTACATTATAGTTGTTGTGTGGATCAAATGATTAAATGAAATAACATACATGCAAACACGCTACCTTGAAATAGCACTATAGATGCAGAAACCATTGCTAATTTGGTTATTAAGGTGCAGATGTTTACCTTATTTTATGACTCTCTTTGAGTTTATTTTTAGTTACACTTGGATCCAAGCAGAGGATTTTGTGCATTGTATATTACTACTCTAATTAACTTAACATATAAATACGTGACTTGGAAACTGCTGACTTCCCAAGTACCATAAATGAGACTTGTCTTCTCTGGTCTCATGTAGTTTTACTCTTTTTATAAAATTTTTTTATATGTTTTCTTATTTATTTTTTGAGAGAGAGAGAGACAAAGCATGAGCAGGGGGAGGGGCAGAGAGAGAGGAGAGGGAGACACAGAATCTGAAGCAGGATCCAGGCTCGGAGCTGTCAGCACAGAGCCCAATACGGGGTTCAAACCCATAAACCGTGAGATCATGACCTGAGCTGAAGTCGGACACTTAACCGACTGAGCCACCCAGGCGCCCCATCATGTAATTTTATTCTTAAATTCTTTTTTTTTTTTTAATTTTTTTAACATTTATTTATTTTTGAGATAGAGAGAGACATAGAGTGTGAGGGAGGGTCAGAGAGAGAGGGAGACACAGAATCAGAAGCAGGCTCCAGGCTCTGAGCTGTCAGCACAGAGCCCGACGCGGGACTTGAACCCACAAACTGGGGTCATGACCTGAGCTGAAGTCAGCTGCTTAACCGACTGAGCCACCCAGGCGCCCCAACATGTAATTTTATTCTTGGAAAGTTTCTTCGATGGGTGGCATCTTGAGGGCTTACCATTTAGCACAGGTTCCATCCACTAGATAGCAATACATTTATTCATCAAATTTATTTATATTCTGTCTCTTTCCAAAAACCATTAGAGGTAGGGCAGGTTTATTTTAAGCCTCAGTCTACAGGCAGAGTCCTAAGGCAAGATCTGCTCTTCACGTGACTTCGTTTTATCTCCATAGCAAGTGTAATAACACAGCATTAACCTTGGTCATTTTAGGGGCCATTCTAGGAATCCTGTTCCACAGCATCACCCAAGGAATAAACATTGTGTTATCTACTGCTTGGATAGACCTTTTAATCAATAGTAATCGTCTTAATGACTTAATAACCAAGTCAGATCTCAATCCCCACCACACTCAATACCAAGCCGTTTTACTTTCCTATTGATTGTTTGATTGCGTGTAAAAGGGTTATCTATAGATTTTCCACATCAGACTGTTCTCATTGAGATGACCCTTACCCCCATTCTTGTCTCTCAGTCCTTAATGTCTCAAGGAATGTAAGCTAATTTTAATAAACAGCTGAAGTTGGGGAGGGGTTGATAAAGATAATGCTTCTTCATACCTCAAATATATTCTTACAATGGAAAATGGCATTTAAAATCTGTACCATTTCTTTCTTCTTTTACCAGAAATGTGCCCAAGGACTCTGGGAGTTGTTAGGGGGCTTAGCTTCATCCTAAGTGTCTCACTCCTGATCTGACATTCTTTCCACTGTCACACTATGTCTTACTACTGACTTCATCACAACTTGATTATTGTGTTATGTAACATCCCTGATGTCTTTGGATGATATTCTCAACAAATGTAGCCAGAATGTAAAAGTTTTAAGATAGAATATGCACAGAGCAAGGTATTTTTGTATACGAAACCTTTTACCCATTTTTGGTGGTGACCCGCTCAACCTGCACTTGTTATGAAGGTCCCTGTGCTACACTAGATTCCTTTGCCTGAGGGTTTCATAATCTAATTAGTCAAGATTTCTTTACTTATTCCAGACTTCTTTTAAATATACAGCCAACAGACAGCTGTTGATGAACATGTGAGAATTTAAGATAGGTTTTTAAGAGCCCTTACTGAAGAAATTACCAAAAGACAAATTGCAGCCAATCAGGGAGGTAAATGGAGAATCTGTAGCAAAGAGACTGGCATCTTAGCCTCAAGTTCATTGTGTTCTGTAGGACTAAAACAAAAGAGAATTTGACTGCCACAGAAGGGCAACATCATAAATTCTGACAATGTAGAAATAACAATAAAGGTGACAGGAAGAGTAGAAAAGGTGAGAGGTAGTGTATGCATGCTAATATCCTCAGATGGTTTTGCTGGGAGACAAAAACTGTCATTAAAACAAAGATAAGTATAATGGTAAAAAAAACTAAATACTGTAAAATCAATTAAAAGTATATGGGAGGATGGTAGAGAGGTAATTCAAATATTCTTATTCAACATTGCTCCTGTTAATGAGTGCAACCATGTTTATATAGTTGTATACAAAAAAGTAACCACAAGAATAGAAATAGAACCCTTCTAATAAATCATATAAAATAAAGAATTTAAGACAAAAAGCACAGACCATAATGTGAAAGATTTTTTAAATGACAGTACAGAAGCTCAGGAATAGAAATTAAAAAAAAAAAACATTTACAATAGCATCTAAAAATGTAAACTACAGTTGATCCTCATTATTCACAGATTCCATATTTGCAAATTTCCTTATAAAATCTCTATGTGTAGAACTTTCCAGTTATTTGTAGGCGTGAGCAGAATGGTAGAAATGTTGAGTTGCCAGCTGAGGTTGAAAAAGATTTCAATCTGCTCTGTTATTTCAGCTCTCATATTGTAAACAATTATTTCTCTTTTTTTTTTTTTAAGTTTATTTATTTTAAGAGAGAGTGAAGGAGAGGCAGAGAGAGAGGGAGACAGTGAGTCCCAAGCAGGCTCTGCACTGTCAGCACAAAGCCCACTGTGGGGCTCAAACTCAAACAGAACCGGGAGGGAAATCATGACCTGAGCCGAAACCAAGAGTCAGACACTTAACTGACTGAGCCACCCAGGTACCCCAGTAGATAATTATTTCTAAGAAATATGTATTAAACAAGGTGTGTTTAAACAGAAAAACACATAAAACAAGGTTATATTATATATTGATTGATCGACAAAAATGTAGTGAGCAAAAGCTCACAAGAACCTGTGTTTTTCCACAATATTCACTAATTCATTGTTGGCAACAACTTTATAGATCTTAACTACTACAAATAATGAGAATTGACTTGGGGATGATTTTAACAAATGTGAAATACTTCTACACTGAAAATGAAAAAACATCGCTAAGAGATATACCATATCTCTAAATACATGGAGAGATATGCCATATTTACAGAAATATGGTATATACAGAAAACTCTGTACTGTTAATTCTTCCCAGAATTTTTTGTGAGTTCAGTACAATCCCAATCAAAATTCCAATAGGTTTTTTGGGTTTTTTAAAGAAATTGACACACTCAGGGGCACCTGAGTGGGTCACAGTTGGTTAAGAGTTGGAATCTTGATTTTGGCTCAGGTTATGATCTCACGGTTTGTGAGTCTGAGCCCCTCATTGGGCTCTGTACTAACAGCGAGGAACCTGCTTAGGATCCTTTCCCTTTCTCTCAGCTCCTCCCCTGCTTACACGCATGCCCTCTCTGTCAAAAAATAAACAAACATAAAAAAGACTTAAGAAATTGACAGGCTGATTGTAAAAAAATTCATTTGAAAACGCAGAAACCTAAAAACAAAAATTGTTTTGAAAATTTTTAAAGCTGCAAGAATCAACAGTGTGATATTGATGTAAAGATAATATAAATAGATCAACAGAACAGAGTCCAGAAATGGACTCACACATATATGTTGATTTTCAACAAAGGTGCAAAGGCAATTCATTTGAAAAAAAAATGCCTTTTAAATAGATGATGCTAGAAATGGACATCCACATGCAAAAATGTGATTTTTTCATCCATACCTTTTACCAGATCAAACATTAGATCAAAATGGTGATAGACCTAAATCTAAAATTTCTGAAAGCAAACCTAAAAAAACTTTTATGGTTTGGATAAGACACAGATTTCTTAGACTCAAAAGCATGATTTATTAGGCATAAAAATTAAGAACTTCTGCTCTTTGGAATAAACTCTTCAGAGAATGAAAAGAGCTACAGAGTGGGGGGAGATATTTGCAGATTATACATCTGATAAAGAATTTGCATTCAGAATATATAAAGAATTCTCAAAACTCAGAAGACCTAATTTTTAAAAATAAGCAAAAGATTTGAACACTTTCCAAAGAATAGAGATGGCAGTTAGCATATGAAAAGGTTGACAATGTCATTGGGAAAATACAAATTAAAAATCACAATGAGCTATCACTACAGACTCCTAAGGATGGCTAAAATCAAAAGATGACAATACAAGGGCTGACAGGCTGTGGAGTAGCTGGAACTCACGTTCACTGCTGATTGGAATGCAAAATGCTGCCATCAATTTGAAAAATAATTTGGTAGTTTCTTAAAAAGTTAAACATATACCTACCATGTGTCCAGCTATTCTACTCCTAGGTATTTCTCTTGGGTATACCCAAGAAAAAAGAAAGGATATGTTTATACAAACACGTCTACATAAATGTTCACAACAGCCTTATTTGCAGTAGCCAAAAGCTAGAGCTAACTGATGTCCATCAACAGATGAATTGTATAAACAAATTGTACTATATCCTTAAAAGGGAATACCACTTCACAATATGAGGTAATGAACTGTTGATATATATAGCAACTAGAACGAATCTCAAAATAATGATGCTAAATGAAAGAAGCCAGATCCCCCAAAAAAGTACATAATTTAAAATTCCATTTCTATAAAATTATAGAAAATGCAAATGAGTCTGTAGAGGCAGAAAACAGTTAATTGACTGCGTGGGTATGAGGATCTGGAAGGGAAGATTGAATTACAGAGGAGCATGGTGAGACAACTTCTGTGGTTTATGGGAATGTACATTATTTTGATTATGATGGTGGTTTTATAGGTATATAAACATGTCAAGACTTATTAAATTACCCATTTTAAGTAGATGCAATTTATTATATCTCAATTATACCTCAGCGAAGCTGTTTTTAATAAGACAGGAGTAGCAATACATGCAGAAAATATAGCATATATCTTGTACTTATCAATAAATATAAATGTTCTAAACCTACATATTAAAAGAATTGGATCACACAGAAAAAATACAATTACAGCCTGCGTATAAAATACATCTGACAGTGGCTTAGATTGAGGGTAAAATTGTGGAAAAGAACATAGTGTGAAATGCAAAGCAGAAGTTACAGTCTATAAATGAATTCAGGGTAAAAAAAAGTATTAAGTCAAAGAAGGGTTCTATATAATGGAAAGGAGCACAACCCAGTGATAGTCTGTTAGGATTATTATATATCTAATAACATCATTTGCTTAAAATATATAGACAGTGCATGGAAAAAAAATTTTGAGGTATGTATATAATATGGCCTTTATATAATGAAAACAGAAGCTGTCTTCTTTATTAGCATTCTTGACTATTAAGACAAGTTATTCAAATAATATTTTTAAAACTAAAAAGCGAATCATAAGTGTGCTAAAGAAAAATTGAAAATTCTTTGCTTTATCTCAGAGTGAGGAAAGCCTTACTAATTATGAGGTAAAATCTGGAAACCATAAAAATAAAAAAGTTTCACTGTATGAATTTGTAAAAAATTCACATGGCAAAAAAAAAAAAAAAACCACCTTAAGTCAAAACTCAGACGAATAGGGAAATTTGGAACTTCTATTGCCAACAATGGGGGTAATCTCTTTGATATATAAAGAGTGTCCACAAATCAATAATAAAAAGACTAATATTCCAAGAGTAGTGGGCAAAAGATGTAAACAGTTCGTAGTAAAGGAAGAAATGTCTTTTAAGCATTTTAAAACATGTTTAGCTTCATTATAATAGTAGAAATGCACAGTGATCTCATTTTTCACATATCAGATAGTAGAAACCATAACAATAATTTCTTATGTTGGTGAGGTAGGAAAAACACACTCTCATATACAACTGGTAAGAATTTAAATTGGTTTGGGTGCCCTGGGTGGCTTAGTCGGTTGAGTGTCCGACTTCAGCTCAGGTCATGATGTCACGACTTGTGAGTTCCAGCCCCACATTGGGCTCTGTGCTGACAGCTCAGAGCCTGGAGCCTGCTTCAGATTCTGTGTCTCCCTTTCTCTCTCTGCCCCTTCCCTGCTCA
>CM053560.1:41380078-41432333 GCA_028646485.1 Cryptoprocta ferox | reverse complement strand
CATATACAACTGGTAAGAATTTAAATTGGTTTGGGTGCCCTGGGTGGCTTAGTCGGTTGAGTGTCCGACTTCAGCTCAGGTCATGATGTCACGACTTGTGAGTTCCAGCCCCACATTGGGCTCTGTGCTGACAGCTCAGAGCCTGGAGCCTGCTTCAGATTCTGTGTCTCCCTTTCTCTCTCTGCCCCTTCCCTGCTCATGCTCTATCACTCTCTCTTTCAAAATAATAAACATTAAAAAATAAAATAAATTAAAATAAATAAATAAATAGAATTTAAATTGGTTTAACATCTATAAAAAGTAGTTTGACAATAACTTTGATTATTTATATATCATTTAATCCAGGAATTTGACTTCCAGGAATTTATCCCCCTATATGCACAATGAATACATGAATATTTATTACAGTATCACCTGTAAAATAGGAAAAAATAATAAATAAATCTATTAGAAAAGTCAAACTAAAACTATACATCAAAAAGAATGAGACAGCGCTAATAGTAAGGCACTGTGTATAGTATGCTATAATCATTTCTTAAATATATCTACTGTGTTAGTATAGGCATAGATATTCCCTGGAAGACAATACAAGAAATTATTAATAGTGCCTCTCCCTACGATTGAGAACTGGAATTGAAAGCATACTATTCATTAGTAACATTTAGTACTTCATGCACATATTATCTAATTAAAAATATTCTTTGCCTGACAGACTAATTAAGAACCTGGGGGACTGTATGTGATTACATTATACAATAGAGATTGTGAATGTTTTAGTAGTAAAAATAGCTGAATATAATTATTACATGTTGGGCACTGTACTCTGGGTCCTTTACACACATTATCTTAGTTTTTCCAACAACCCTTCAAGGTAGTGGTTGTGTTTTACAGGGAAAGAAATAGATTCCGAATATAGACCAAGGACACACAAATAATAAGGACCCTTTTAAGAAGTTCAGTTGAATTAGGGTTGAGGAATACCATCCAAGCACATATCCAGACTTCTCCCAAAAGCACTTATGGATGGCTTGTGTGGTGATAGGCACACTCGTTAGGTGCATGTATGTTTTCTTACACTTCCCAGGAAAGACAGCCACAGTCTTACTCAAAATTTTGTGTATTAGGATTGGAACTTGTATGATTCCAGCAGGCACCACATCTTGAAAATACCAACTGCCAAGATAAATGTCGTCTTTTGGGAGTAAATATTTTCATATTTCTGTATAACTGCGATGTGGTCTTGTAAAGAAAATGAGGTTCTTCAGCAGATGGACAAATTTTAAATCCAGGCCAAGCCTTAAAAATGAAAACCAAAGTAAATTGAAGGGGAAATTTAAAACATCACCCCCCCTTTTTTTTTTAACGTAACATCTCTTAAATGAGGACTTTTGCCTCTATCACTATAAATAATCAATAGGGTTTTGTATTTTATTTTGAGCCAGGGTAAATTTCAGCCTTTTTATTCTTCATAACTCAAGGGATCTTTCTGACAGTTGATAAACTGGCGTACATATTAAAATAATCATATGGTACATCTTTGGCTATCTTAGTATAAAGTCGCTTCATATCGGATTCAGTTTATACCATCTGGAAGTTTGCCCGCTCATGGCAATAAATTAGGGCTTGCAGTTACTACTGACTCACTGTAATGCATAGTTTGGGTGGATACTTACGTATTTTTTATCCAGTGCTTTTTAGAAACAAGATATACCTTGGAGTTTTTTCCAGTTTTTATTGAAATAAAATCGACATACAGCATATACAATGCTACAATGTACAATTTATACAAAATTTAAGAGGTGCAGCACGAGTGATTTGACTTACACATGTTGTGGGATGATATATGCATTTTATCCAGTGTATGCATTATTTAAAAAGAAGCGTGTAAATGGAATGCTGAACGATGAATCTTTTCTAACTTAGTCATTTGCAAGGTGCTTTATTTTTCCTTGTAATTCATATTAATTTGGGTCCAGTCTTTTAATTAGCTTTGTTTCTTGTGGCAAGCAGCTCAAATGTCTGCAAATACGTACTTTATTCAGATAAGTAAACATGTGTTGCAGCAGATTCACACGCATCCTTGAGAATGTTGTCCATTGACTAGTTAAATATTTCTTCAGAAAGTTTACCAATGCCTGTTCTTACAGGACACAGCAGTTAGGCATCTCTGTCTGTCTGAAGGTATATGGCAGTAAGAAATCCCATCTTTGTTTTAACTTTCACGGAAATACTTGGTATTTGCAAGAATATCGCGTCTTCATTTCTTTCCATGCTCCTTCTTGTTCATATCTGGAACCATAAACTGTTCAAAAGCAAAAGCACTGCTTTTTTGAAGAATGAATTTATTGGAGGTCGTTTCTACGAGTGTGGTCCCCACTCTTCTCCAGGTTACCATGGATGGGGGAGGGTGGTCCTTGTGGTGGGGTTGACCCTTGGTCCCCAGTAGTTCTCATATCTGCTGTGTGAGTAGAGATTGGTGGAGCTCCAGATCATTGCCCTGTACTTGCGGGACTGCGTCCCTCCTGCACCCCCTCCTGCTTTGTGGGAGCTGCCTCTCCATCAGTGTGGAAAGATGTCTGCAGGACCTGCAGTAAAGTATGCACTTGAAAAGTCGCCATCAGAAATAGGCTGGGGCGCCTGGTAGCTCAGTCAGTTAAGCATCTGATTCTTGATTTCGGCTCAAGTCATGATCTCATGGTTCGTGAGTTTGAAACCCTGCATCGAACTTACTTTAATAAAGAAATTTTAAAAAGCAATAGGCTGTCACGTATGGTGACTAGTGCCCAGAATGTGATTGGTCACCTGAGCATGTTATGTGTGCCGATGTGTGACCTTGCCACAGCATTCCTGTGCAGGAAAACTGCACTTCAGCCCCGTTTTCCCAAAGAGAGGAGACAAATAAGGCAACTAATAGGAGATTCCACATTAGATTAGCTTAGTAGTTTCTAAAGATACCTTTTATGTGAAATAATGCGTATTACTTGTTCAGTACTTTAAAGTGATATGATGTAACTGAAGCATCTCCGATCTTAGACAGCAGTGACCTTCCTGGACACAGGACCAACACTTGTAAGATGACAAAACTGAGGCACAGAACCCTTAAATATCTCATCCAGATGGTGGGTGGGCATTCAGCCTGAGCTGTTATGCAGCATATCGCCTGAATTGACGGCTGATTTGAAAAGACAGGAGTTCTGGCCCTCAGGGAGCTTTTCATCCAGAGTGAGTGATAGAATTCCTTCAGGGCGGACCTCCGCAGGCATATGAATGTATTCTTGCCCACCTCTCCAGCTCCAGCCCTTGATGTTTCATGTTTTCTGAACTATATCTGAGGTTATCTCTTGTGACTGGTACCACTCACCAAATCCAGCTTCCTTATAGTCAGGAGTGACTCCAGATTAGAAACCGGTTCTCCTCAAATGTTCTCTTCCCTGGCACTTGCGTGTGCTGGATTGATTGACCACGTCCTTCCCAGTCCATGTCCAGCCTATGCAGGCAGCAAATTCTCTGCCAAGGTTTCTCAGATAGCTCAGTGAGCCGATCCTAGACGGGGGCGGGAGTGGTCCGATGCCAAGTTCAAAACCATTGGCTCTAACACATAGGCTTATCTTTTTCATTTATTTATTGAGTGAAATACTTCCTGACTTTCTAGTCATACCTGTGGTTCAGGCACTTGTTTGAAATATGGCCGTTTGAAAAGACAGAATATTTTAAAGAGTATGTTCATGCAAATAAATTATGAATTCCTTTAGCCACCTCTTCTCTTTAGAAATAGCACTCATACATATTTTATACATAAATTGACAAGGATGGCAGAGACCTCATCTTTCCTGCAGCAATTTGAGCCAGACTGATTGAGGATTTATTGCCTAATTATACTTGTCAGCCTGACATAAAAGTCATTAGTTCTAGAAAAACATGTTTGTCATCCCGAGATTATCTCTAATTAATACAGTCAATATCGAACATATATTTAAAGCCAAACAGAATTGTAATCCCCAAAGCATATGTTGTGGACTACAGTGAACCAGTGGTAAACCTCTTTGGGTCATGAAGTGGTGCTCTAAGAACACCTTTGTATCTGAGGATAGAAAATGCCATGTTATACCTCATTCCCTCTGCTTTGAATCCAGTGAAATCAGCGCTGCTGGCGTTAATTCCCTCTGTTGAATTATAAAGATAGCTAAAGGATCAAAGAGGTTCTGTAATTTGGCTGTTGTTGTGAGTGACTGTGCTAGGATTCAAACCTGGAGTCCAGTGTGTGTGTGTGTGTGTGTGTGTGTGTGTGTGTGTGTGTGTGTGTTTCTCAACATCCGAGTCCACTGACCAAGTTGATCACTGCAATGTCTACACGTGGTCTTATTCCCTTTCCTAATGCACATGTGAACTTGGAGCTCAGCAGGATAAGCCAGGCAGTCCAGTGAGGCAACGATCTAGCACGAATGGCTGCTTCTGCCTGACGTCCAGGCACTTGCTGGGTTATGGATGGCTACTGCAGCGAGGTTCTGCAGTGCCCGTGAGCTCCCAGGACAGCGGTCATGTGCCCGTACACACCAATACCCGCTGGCCCCCTGCTGCACCGCCCCAGCGTCATCATGGACACACTGCTCTGGATGGTGAAATCATTCAGCAGTTATTTATTTCCAAGCTGGTGCTCAGTTCACAGCAGACTCATTCATTTGCTCATAAATGTGCCATGAACATAAATATCAGAAGTTGGTTTTGGACAAAAAAGGTTCAGTTCATTGGCCTTATTCAGTCCTACCCCCAAACGGTTTCCATTTTTTTTTCATACCAATTAAAATGTTGTTTCTACAGCAATTCAGCCTGTCATAGAATGCTTATGTTTAGTAACCAGAATGGCTGTGAGAGGTCAGTGTAGTTATTTATCCATTTTATCAGGTCCTTTCTGCCATAATCATTTTGTGTAGATATTTATTTAAGTTGTATGATGGACTGAAATATTAACTTACAAATTAGAACTAACAGTTAAAGTGACTGTAAATAAACTTGCCTTAGGGGCATCTGGGTGGTTCAGTTGGTTGAGCGTCCGACTTTGGCTCAGGTCATGATCTCACGGTTCGTGTGTTCAAGGCCCATGTCGGACTCTGTGCTGATAGCTCAGAGCCTGGAGCCTGCTTTGGATTCTGTGTCTCCCTCTCTCTCTCTGCCTCTCCACCACTTGTACTCGCGTGCTCTCTCTCTCTCAAAAGTAAATAAACATTAAAAAAATTAAAAATTAAAAAATAAACTTGCCTTAAACATGGAGAATAATTGGTCAGGGAGCCTTTACTTACTCTACGATGTCTTATTAAAGAGTGCTGGGCTGTGGACATCATTTAGAAGGCTGCTGGGAACACAAGCTCATAGGTTTCTTGGTGGAACCCAGAAGACAAAGGCATTACTGGCTTCCTAAGTACAGTGTACAGAACATTTCCTACGACTGTTCTTATTGGGAACAGATCTAACAGATGCTGTTAGAGCATCTCTGTTTTCTTCCTGAGATGTTCTGTTGGAAACTGAAGGAGGCTCAGTGAGCAGCATCACAGAATTCCACCATCTTCGGACACGTGATGCAAAAACTCTTCAGAGCAGCTCTGTGAGAATTCAAGATTTATTTGGAAAAGGTTCCTTCAGTGTATAAGCCACAACAGGTGTCTCTTTGGAGAGGTGAACACAACACTAATTATATCTACTCATGGAGAAGACTGTGCAGGGCGCTGCTGTTTGCAAACACTGTGTGGCCCAGAGCACTAACTGTGGTCCGGTGATTGTTGGGGTCCAGGATGTCTAGATAAGAGAGATGATTAAACCCTGGAGTCATTTGGTTCTAAGAAAGACAAATTAATAGAAAAATTAGATAGGGATTTGCAGAAAAAGAATTTTGTTTCTTTTCATGTGAAACTCAGATTCACACACATACACAGTTACTGTCTTCCCTTAAATGAGATCAACTCTAGTAAGGCATGCCCCATTGGTAAACATAGAACTTGCAGTTGCCAAAGTTTGATTTCATAGTGTCTAATGTCAGTGGCTATTTTTTTGTTCCTGCCTTTCTAAGTATCCCTTCTATTCCTGATCCAAATGTGGAATAAATGAAAATTGTCCATGTGACATGCTTGGCTGACTTTGCCTCCTCTGAGAATGCCTTCCAGATTTCTTTGATGTGTTAGTCTATAAATATTAATTTTAAACACTAATATGAAACTTTCTTTACATCTCATTCAACAACTGAAGATTATCATGGTAAAACCATGTATTTACACAAACCATAGACAACCACCTCTTAGCTTGCGTTCAGGAGCACGTGAAACTGCCCTTAGAAACCTAACCCCTGCTCTGTGCGGAGGCGCTGTGCTAGCTGCTTTGATCAATATACCCAGTCCCATAGCCTCGGACAGAGGTAAGGGAGTACACGTAGCCCCACAGTGTCCTAAGTGAGAAGTCACCTAAGACAGAAGAAAGGCTCTAACAACAATCCGTCTTGAAAACTGATTGGTCCAGTTGTCTTTGCTATGTAGCAAACTTAGCAAAAACCACCAGATTTGTTCATAATTTTATGAATCGGGAATTTGGGAAGGGCACACATGGGCAGTGTGTCTCTGACCCACATGGCGAATTTGGGGGCAGTTGGGGGCTTCTTCATCCCTGTGTCTGGGTCTTGCTGCTCGGTGGCCTCCCTCCCCCAACGTGGCATTTCAGTCTGCATGGCCTCCCCTTGTAGCATGGTGGCCTCTGGGTGGTTAGGCTGCTTCTGTGGGGGCTCAGGACTCCAAGAGCCAGTGTTCCAGGGTGCCGTGCCAAGGAGAGGCCGCAAGTCCTGTCTGTCCCAGCCTTGAAGCCCTATGTGTCACTTCTCATGCATTCTGTTGTGATCCAGCAAGTTCCCAAGGGCAGCCCAGATTTAGGAAGGACGAATTAGGTGATGCCTAGTAATCGCCAGAGCAGAAAGCTGTAGTCTGTAAAAGCTGGTTGTAAAACTTCTTTGGGGAATAAATCAGTTTTGCCCAACAACTACTTTGTGTTTAAAGAGAAAGCATGAAATGTGACCTATTGTTTGTCCCATCTGTATTTGATTTTTGCCTCAATGCAGTAAAGTCAGTGTTCCTGGCTTCAATATGGTAATGATGCTAATTGTAAATGGACAACAGTGGCAAGAGAGGGCTGTTTTAAGGATGAGTGGTTGGAAATATGGTTGTGCCGTCGACCGAAATAGGAAACCCAGGAAGAGAAAAAGTTAGGGCCAAGCAATATAGCGATGGGTATTTTGTTACTTGCAGTCTATACCAACCAAAAGCAAACCTAAAACACTCATTTTTCTCTTGGAAGAAGCCTGGGGCAGGTAGTCCCAGGTGTGGTTCAGCTCAAAGGTGCCAGGGCTCCACCCACTTTCCAGAGAGTCTTCTAACCTTCTTTCCCTGTTGCTAGATGGCCACCTGCACTCCACACATCACAGTGACGTTTTAGTAACCGAGAAAGGAAGAAATCTCTCCTGATGTCTCCCATCCCCAGGAGGTCCACACCAGATTTCTCCTAAGTCCCACTGGTTAGAGTTGGGTCAGATTTCCCTGTGCTAGCTTTTGGGCCTAGGAGATTGGCGTTTTCAGGCTTTTTCATGGAAAGCCAGCTCAGCAGGGAGAAAGGCATTAAGTAGGTAACCAGCAATGTCTGTCACAGTGATGAATTCCATTTTCTCTCCCAACACAGTTGATAAAAGCTCACTTAGCCTTATAGAGCTTGAATTAGATAGGCTAAATCATAACTGTAATAAATTAGTATTTTCAAGAAACCCGTTAGTTTCTCAGTGGGCCTTTCCCTTCTACTCTGTGATTGAGAGCTGATCCCACTGCTTCATAACAAACAAAAGATCTGATCATTTCCCTCTTAAAATTTGAATGAAAACTCTGTGGCTGCCATGAAAACATGTATCCATCCCATTTTGCATCTTGCAGGATTGCCGTTCTGGTACTGTTCCATTTTCTATATCTCCATATGTGCTTTTATATACGTATCTTCTGTTTTATATGAGCAAGAAAACCCTGTAGACATTATGAGCCATATTTGTTTTAGAGTCTGGAAGCTCAGAAAACTCCCTGACGTTTAGTCTGAGTTGAACCAGGACAACCATTGTAGCTCCCCTGAGGGGGAGAGGCTGGCTGAGCCGAGCAGAGCCTGTGACACAAGTAAAGCTAAGAAAATATAGATCCTTGGCTGGGAAGAAACTGTCTTGGCCCCGAAGGGTCCTAGTGTGGGCGCCTGGGATTGCAGGTTAGTGCTAACACACTATCTATATGCTTATACGTTATATCCAAAGTACCGGCCATGGTTGACTGTCCTGAGCGGGATAAAGTTGGAATCCTTTATTCTGTGGCTCTGTAGCTGTAATTGTCTAATCTGTAATTGTCCAACTGTGGTATTTTCAACCCAGTAAAAGTCACGTGCAGCAAATTTAAGCTGAGGTGTCACTGTGGGTACCTTTGCAGATGAAAAGGAGGGGAGGGGAGAGGAGGGAAGACCTGAGGAAGGAAGCTCTAAATCTCATCTTGTATCTGTAGCAGCTCACTGAGTTGCCTGACATTCGTTGAATGCCTGCCTGTGCCCTCAGTGTTGGGGATGGAAGAATAGATAAAGGCACTCACAGTGCTGGGACAGAGTCAGAATCTCTGCCCCCAGGTCACAGCAGTAAAGCAGATACGGGAAATTAGCGCTGTCCACTGGGGAAGTTGGGCTGGTTTTCCTTACCATTTTAAAGCGCCTGGTTTCCAAGTTTGTGTTCGTGTAATAAAAATTACATTCTGTCACAGTAATTGTGTTTGAACTACATTCTAGTGAGTGCCAAGAGAGGGCCTCACTACTCCCCTGTATGATATTTCAGAAGTAGATTTCAAAGCCACTTGTTACCTTGGGGAAATGTTTATTTCCAAGATACGTGTGATGACGGACCCAGGTCTGTGAATCTGTAATTGACTAGAAGCTGAATTTCTGAAAGTCGTATTTTAAATGTTAAAAGTTTTGTTGAAAAATGGGTACTTCTAACAAGAAAAGAGTGTAATGCCTTAGGTACTTGCCAGAAAGAAAACAAAACCAGATTTCAAGCTTGCATGGTCTCCTAAAAGCCCCTCCCCAAAACTAACCAAATCTGGCCCCACTCTTGGCTTTAGTATACAAACAAGATGATGTGAGGCCAGTGTGTGTAATCCAGGGAAGACTGCATCTCTCCATTTGTTTCTGAGGATGCCATCGATGGCCTCAGGTGGCCTGGTTCTGACTGCCACCTTTTGCTCCAGCTCTCAGTCCTGGCTTAACTCCCAGCATTCTAAGGGCCAGCTCATCACCATGCTTCTCCCTGCAGGTGAAACCTGTCACAACGCCAGCACTGAGGACTCGGACAGGCAGTGCGCTCCTGGCTTGGCACTCACAGAGGGAAATCATGGCGGGAACTAGAAGCAACATCCTAGTGGATGTCACTCCAATTATGAAGTTCCTCGGCCATCCCTGCCACAGGGGAGCACATTACCTGCCGGCTCAGAGCCATTCACCACCTTCTGGGACTCATTTCTCCCTGCAGAACCTCTTTTCCCACTTCTCCATCTTCCCTACATCAGCGGCTTCTGGAACACAGCCCACCGCTGGTACTTTCTTAATCAGAAAGTCTCAGAAAAAGCATTCCCCTAACTCAAAAGCATTCACCTTTCCTAACTCTCCAGTTCACATTTAGCCACATAAAAAGTGGGCAGAAGCTTGAAACTAAATTTTCTTTATGTGGGCTCAACATTCAAGGTGTCCTGGCTCAGGCATTCAAGGCTTCAGAGTCTCTGTGCTTTCTTCCGTGTCTGGGGGTGGCCAGCCAGGGGTCAGCCTAGGTTGTGTGCTTCCCTGTACCGGGAGCAGGAAGAATAACTTGAGTAGTTATTATAATAGTTTGAGTAAACAAGTTAGAACAGTTGTGTCCACTAACAACTTAGGGCCTGTGAAATGGCTGTTTGCAGGTGTTTCCCAGAGTGGCATGCAAGTGTCTGTGGGGTCCTGTGCCCAGTGCTGTGCCAGGTTATGGGGTGAGCACAGCAAGTCTTCCTGGGACATTAGTTTCCCAGCAAATTTGAAAATGTTTGAATGGCAAAACTAGCCAATATATTACAGAGGAGAATGCAGAATTTATAATAATTTTAAGGTAAAATGTTTTAATATGAGAAACTTCACTGCAGGGTACTTTTCCAGATGTCTCTAAGGTTCAGGTGACTCTCTTCCAGTTCAGGCAACTTTGATGGAAGTTTGAAAAACACTGTACTCAAGAAGGTACAATCATACAAAAATGGGTCACTTCTTAAAGGGAGTTCTGTTATGGCCCTGGTTAGCTTCGTCTCCCTTTGCAGATAGTTGGCAAAGTACAGACGTTTCTTTTTTATGTCATGTAGTGTCACGAAAGTTGTGTTTTGGGTTGAGATATTTGTAAGTTGAATACTTCTAAATGCAATAGGCACTTTTTCAGGAAACCTAAAATTAGCTTATAAATAATCACCCCCTGATTGCTAGTTTTAATAAGTTTGAGTTGAATAAAATTATTTTTCTTAAAGTGGGTGTTTTCATGTAACTATAAACATCCATTATCTATTTATCTTGAAAATAGAGCTTTATTAGCTTAACTTTCAAAAAATATCACTTCTATCAATACCATTGAATTTACCTGACTCCAACTTAAATGAAAATTTAAGACCATTTTTGTTAGTGGACTTGAGTAGTCTAAGGAGTCTTTTTTAGATTTCTGGCCATATTAAATATTTAAATTATTTCTAATACTTGTATTGTCTTAATGAAGCACATAGAACAAAACAGTTCAGTCACGAAGTTCCTCAGGGCAGATGATTAAATAACCATGAGATTAACCAGGCTACTTCAAAGTTGATTTGGAATGTTGTACTATTTTTGGCTCTAAGCAATTATATTAGTCAAATATAAATGTTCAGAGTACATTTTCATTAACATGCTTTCTATGTCCAGCTATTTCCAAATGTTCTCTTGGTCTTCATACAGTATCATTATTCAATAAATGTTTAATAGAAAGGCTCATTAAAATTTTATTTATTATATTTAATGTAAAAGAGTAGAAATGAAGATAAATGAGGTTGAAGTGGAATGGATAAAATGTAATTGAAATAATTTGGAGTACAATTTAAATAAACTTCTTTGTTAATGTGGAAGTATTAGAAGTGTGTAACCACAACTTAAGATGTGTTCAAATATATCATTGTGAAGACAATAGAATATTGTATTACTGGTTTCTAGATTCTTTGAAGAAGACTATTAGTTTTAATCTAAAAATAGAAAAGATAAAATTAACTTAGTTTCCTTATATATTAACTTAGTAAATATCTGGGCTAAGCAACTACTTATACTCCATTCTATACCATATTTGAATCTTGTATGATTGTCATTGGCTAGATGGATGTATAGAAATCCTTAAAGAATATTTACATTTTTTCAGTGATTTTTTTTTACTATGATTATAATCTCTATTGCATGGGGAAAATATAATGTCATTGGCCTACTGCTGTAGTGTTGAAATAAGTTTTTTATTTTTCATATTTTTTTATTTGAGAGCACACGCATGCATGAGCAGGGGAAGGGCAGAGGGAGAAGAGAGAATGTTAAGCAGGATCCACGTTCATTGTGGAGCCCAGGCAGAGCTTGATCTCACAACTGTGAGATCATGCCCTGAGCCCAAACCAAGAGCTGAGTGCTTAAATGACTGAGCCTCCCAGGCACCCCAAATTAAATGTTTGAATAAGCCCTTTTAATCTAAAATTTCTATCATTTAGTTAAGGTAATATAGAGAAAGCATATGTTTTTCCTAAAACATGATTAAATCAAGTCTTGCAAACTGGTAAATTTGATTTGACTTAAGTATTGTTCGTACGAAGATAGAGTATTGGGTCAAACCAGAGTCGGGGTTGTTAGTTTCTCTGTAATTCAGGGCACGGCACAGGGACAGGCTCTGATTTAAAAACAAAAACAAAAACAAAAAACATGTTGGCTTGTATTGGTTTGGTTGGTAGAGTGATGTTTGTTAACTACAAACAGAATTGCAGGTAAGTTGTTGACACAAGATTTTGTTGAGTGTCTGTTTTTATTTCGTTATTAGGCTATCAGCTGCAAAGGTCAACACAGTATATCATACACTCTGTCAAGGAATCAGACTGTGGTGGTGGAGTACACACATGATAAAGATACGGATATGTTTCAGGTAACGTCTTTATTTTTCTTTTTTAATGTGGTGTCCTTGACATAATATTAGTTTCAGGCACAGGGTATAATGGTTCCATATGTGTGCATATTACAAAATAAACACTACAGCAAGTTCAGTTAACATTTGTCGCCACACATAGTTACAAATTTTTTTCTTGGGATGAGAACTTTTTAAGATCCACTCTCCTGGCCACTTTGAAATCTACAACACAGTTATTATTTACCTTAGGCACCATGCTGTCCATTACATCCCCATGAGACATCTTCCTCTCCTTCATGGAAATGTTAGCACATTTTCCTTCATTTTGATATGTAGTCAGAACTTCTTTTACAGTCGTGTCTGGTGATGTACAAGGAGAAAGAGATAAGGATAATATAAAAATTAATTCCTATTTGGTTTTTGAAAGGCTAAGAAAAAACTTAGTTCTAAAATTGCAGACAAATTATAAATGCTACGTTCTTAGATCTCCATGCAATGAAAATACACATTTTTATTTTATAATAAAAAATTTTTAAACCAACCACTTTGAAAAGCAAACATGTTCAAAATATTTCCTAAATAACACTTGAATCAGAAAGGACATCGATATTACAGTTATAGGCCTTTTTAAAAACTGTGGAACATTATGTAGCAAAACTCAAAAGATGTGACCAATCTCATACTCAGAAGGAAATGTAAAAATTGAAGTGCTTTCATTATAGAAGGAAGGAGGGAAGAAGGAAGGAAATCAAGGAACTAACCATTGGTCTCTAAGAATTCTCTTTTAAAAATGACAGTAAGAAAATACAGAACAGGGTCATGAATAGTGGTTCCTATTAGTGGTACATAATAAGAAGTCCAGAAATACATCAAAAGAAAGTAGAAGGAGGGAAAAGGAAAAAAATTATCAATTTAAGAAGAAGAGAATTTATAATATATCCAAGATTTGGTGCTTTAAAACAACAGAAAATTAAAATTAAGACTAATAAAGGAAAAAAATCAAACAAATTGGGAGCCATTTGGTTTTGCTTTCTTTTTTTTTTTCTTTCATGTTTTTATTTGAGAGAGAGAGAGACAGAGTGAGGGAGACAGAGGATCCAAATTATAGATGCTGCACTGATAGTGCAGAGCCCAACATGGGGCTCAAACTCATGACCTGTGCGATCATGACCTGAGCCAAAGTTAGACACATAATCTACTGAGCCATGCACATGGCCGTAGTCTTTGCATTTCTGTATGGAGAGTTAAATTATTAGATAAACGATATTGAAACAAGTGTCAAACCGTATAATAGATAATATCATAAAGGGGAAATAAGTAGTTCTGAAAAATAAAATATGCTCAACCTATGTCATAAAAAAAAGTCACATCGCATAAACACATTATGTTTCACTTCTC
Organism: Cryptoprocta ferox; assembly: GCA_028646485.1. Classification (NCBI taxonomy): domain Eukaryota; kingdom Metazoa; phylum Chordata; class Mammalia; order Carnivora; family Eupleridae; genus Cryptoprocta; species Cryptoprocta ferox. The sequence goes on along the minus strand of CM053560.1, from coordinate 41,418,712 downwards.
AGATTGGCAAAAATCTGAAAGACTTTGTCAGAAACATGGGGAAACCCTCTCCTACTGCTATAAACTAGTATGACCTGTGCGCGGCGGTGATTTAGAGATGCTGTTGGAAATGAAAAATGCTTGCACTCTTTGCTCTTTTTCTAGAGATTTACCCCAGAGATACCCCTACATACATGCAGAATGACATTTTTACCAAGTTATTGCTCAGAACAGGTTTAATAGCCAAAGATTGCAAACAACCTAAATGTCCAATTGGGGACCAATGCAGTAAATTCAAGTACAGCCATATGGTGGAGGCCTCCAAGGCTATAAAACAAGAAAAAGCTCTATGTGTGGACATGGAAAGAGCTCCAAACATAGTTCATGAATTAAATATTAATATTATTAATTATATTGAGCCATTGATAATTATTCAATTAAGATTATTTAATCTTAGATGGTTGAGTGTTCGACTCTTGATTTCCTACTCTTGATTCTGGCTCAGGTCATGATCTTGCATTTTGTGGGATCAAGCCCCACGTTGGGCTCTGGGCTGACAGAGTGGGACCTGCTTGTCATTCTCTCTCTCTCCCTCTGCCCCTTCACAACTCGTGCACTTGCACATGTGCTTGCTCTCTCTCTCTCTCTCTCTCAAAACTAAACATTTAAAAAAGAGTATTTAATCTTAAATGTTAATAAATTTGTTATTAAATATTAGCATAGATAAATGATTTAAATAATGCTTATATGCATTAAAAATCTCCAAGAGGACAAAGAAGACATTATTACTAAAGCAGTTGCCTTTGTGGGGAAGAGGTCTGGGTGGTGGGGGACACGGGGTATTTCAACTATGATTTTTGAACCATGTGAATGTGTTAGCTGTTTTTTAAAAAGCTAAACCATCCCAGATAGTCCTAGATATCGACCAATTAAGGGCCCCAAAAGTACAATTTATCATAGTTAGACAAAATATTAACAGTAGTTTTAGTCATACCATTCCATTTCATAACATTCTAAATGGTTTTTTTTCTCCTTCAACCAGAGAAAGTCTCTTCCTAAATAAGTATATGCCTGCACTTCGCTGTTGATAATTTTAGTGGACTTCATAATAATTTTTTAATTTCCAAAATTATAAATCTTCTATTTACAAGATTTTTTAGGTAGATTTTTTTATGCATGTTTTACCTAGAGAACAGACTCTCAATACCAGAAAAAAAGTGCATCAAGAAAATTTTACAGATGTCAGTGGGACATTTTCCACCACTTTCAAATGAACACGTCACTGCAGTGGCACCCGTAATTTAATCACTATTCTTTAGTGACATGTTGGGACATAGATCGGGTGTTCTTCACTATTGTACAGTCACATTCTACTCACATTGTTCACTTTCTGCCTCACCTCTGCAAATGCAGTATGAACGAAAGATTCGTGAGAATCTTTACACGAGATCCATCCTCTTGACAAACTTAAGTGCACAATACAGCACTTTTACCATAGGCACAGTGTTATCCAGCAGATCTCCAGAATGCATTCATCTTGTGGAACTGAAACTTCGTACCTGTTGAACAGTGATTCCCATTTCCCTCCACCCCCAGCCCCTGGCAGCCACCATTCTGCTCTGCTTCTATTGACGGTTTTAGATACGGCACATAATCAGAACCATGCAATATTTGTAATGTCCTCCAGGTTTATGCACACTGTTGCGTGTGGCAGGATTTCCTTCTTTGCAAGGCTGAATAATATCCCATTGGATGTTTATACCCCATTTTCTTTATCCATTCAACCTTGATGGACATTTAGGTTGTTTCTAGAGCTTGGTACCATAAGTAATGCTGCAGTGAACATGGTGAGCAGATACCTCTTTGAGATCCTGATTTCAGGGTTTTTTTTTTTTTGTTTTTTTATAAATACCCAGGAACAGGATTGCTGAATCACATGGTAATTTTAATTTTTCGAGGAAACTCCATATGGTTATAAACATCTAAGTGCTTTTTGCATACTTCCCATTTCATCACATGGAATCTTTGAAAGGCTCAATATTTAATGAATGTAATTTATTACCACTTCATCAGAAGTACACTTAAGTGAAATTGACATTGTTTTTAACTGCACATGCATGGCAATGAAGAATGCAATGGCCATTAGTACACTTTGGTGCCTGAGCACCATCAGAGTAGATGTCAGCACAGTGGAAAAGGCAAAATGGCATGTTTATATTATTATGAAAGTAATTTTTGGCTTCATGGCCTGGTCCTTAGAAAAGGTCTCAGGGGCCCGCAGAGGTTCATAGACTACACTGAGAAATACCAAATTATACTATACTAACTTCTTAAATTGTATAGCTGAGAAGTTTGGGTCTTTGAAAGGGAAGGTAACTAGCTACAAGGGGCAGAAAAGGCCTTCGTGGCAGAAGTGAGATTTACGTCTCTGGAGTTCTATAGTCTCTGCGTATTACTGGGTCGACCTCTTTACATAAAGCATGGTAATTCACAAGAATTTATAGATTCATCGAGAAAACAATGCATTTGTCATTTTAACTAAAAAAATCTGATTCTACTTGCAAGATAACTAGACATGTTGGAGGATTACTATCAGGTCACTCTCTGCAGAGTAGAATTAAGGCCTTCTCAGAAGGCCCTGAAAAATCAAGCTTGTTTTAATTTTTCTTCCTTTTACGTGTTCTTATGTCCCAAAACCCACCGCTGACAAAGGTTACTGAGCAAAACGCACTGTAGCATTCCTGTTTCTCAAGCATGGACCTTAGTGTTGACGGCTATTCATTGTGGCCATTATGTATAAAATGGTTTCTAAGTTAATTGAGCATTTAAAAGCAGAACATCAGGGGCACCTGTGTGGCTCAGTTGGTTAAGTGTCCAACTTCGGCTCAGGTCATGATCTCACCACTCGTGGGTTCGAGCCCCGCGTCCGGTTCTGTGGTGACAGCTCAGAGCCTGGAGCCAGCTTCAGATTCTGTCTCCCTCGCTCTCTGCCCCTCCCCTACTCGCACTCTATCTCCCTCTCAAAAATGAATAAATGTTAAAAAAAAAAAAAAAGTTTAAAGCAGAACATCAGACTGAACCAAAGAAGGGCCTTGTGCTGCCCTTCCCATAGTGGAAACAGATAGTAGGCTCAGAACTTGGAAATATTATTGCCTAAGGAAAAAAATATCAATTAGATCTGAATTTAAGAGATGGGTTAAGGGTGAGAAAGTCTGAGTTAATATAGTAATAGTTTCTTAGTAATTTTCTAGACTAGGAGTAAATAAAGGAAAGAGGAAATGGCGTAGCTATTGAGAAAGCAAAATATTAAAAAAAAAAAACTTATAAAAGAAATCAAAGGAGATGATGAAATGTCTTACAGTGTCCCTGAAGGGAGGTATGATGCCAAATGCATCCTGATCGTCGGGGTAAGGAAACCGGCCAGGCCTCAAGATTTCTGTTTCATAATCTTGGATCCTGGGTGCTACCATACCTTATGTTTATTGGTTTTGTTTGGTTGGTGTTTAATTTAGTTGGTTTATAGTACTTTTATTTTTTTTAATGCTTATTTTTGAGAGAGAGAGAGACAGAGCATGAGTGGGGTAGGGGCAGAGAGAGAGAGGGAAACACAGAACCAAAGCAGGTTCCAGGCTCTGAGCTGTCAGCACAGAGCCTGATGCGGGGCTCAAACCCACAAACTGCGAGATCGTGACCTGAGTCGAAGCTGGATGTATAACCAACTGAGCTACCCAGGCGCACCTATAGTACTTTTAGATGGTAATATTTAAGTAGCCTCCATCTAGTTGAGAAAAGTTAAAGAATATCTGCTATTTAAATAGTCATTTCTTTGGGTGCCTTGGTGCCTCCATTGGTTGAATATCTGACTCTTGATTTTGGCTCAGATAGTGATCTCATGGTCATGGGATCGAGTGCTACATTGAGTCCTGTGTCGGGCTCTGTGCTGAGTATGGAGCCTGTTTGAGATTCTGTCTTTCCCTCTGCCCCTCTCCTGCTCTCACATGCTCATACTTGCTCTCTCTCTTAAAAAAAAATAGTTATTTCTTAAAACATTGTATGTATGTGTCTCTCACAGGGTTCATAGCTGACTGTCATAATCTTCCATTCATCAGTTTCATTTCTTGAGCACCTGCTATGTATCAGATACGCCTGTAGTTACTGAAGACAGACAGCCAAGACTCCCCCTCTCATGGAGCCCGAATCCTAAAGGAGGCAAACAGACCATAAATAAGCATTCCAGGCAGGAGGAGCAGAGTGAAGGAGGAAGACAGTGAAATGAGATGAGCTTGGAGAGGTGGGGCCTTTAAGGCCAAGTAAAAAATTTGAGTTTTAAGGAAGGAAGAGGTATAATCTGATATCTCTTAAAGATACCTTCAAATACTGTCTAGAAAAGAATGGGGGCGACATGTGTGAGAACAGAGACCAGTTTGGAGACTAAGGCAATGCAATCCCAGTAAAAGCTGATGGTAACTGGAACTAAGATGGGGGAAATGGCAGGATGGACGCTGTGTTTGGAGGCAGTGTTGACAGGTGGCTGTGGAGGAAGGTAAACAATCAGGGATAATTCTTGGATATTGAGTTTTAGTTTGAGCAAATTGGATGCTATTGCATGGGGCATCAGCATGGGGCATCTAGGGGTTGAAGGAGAATTCAGGTTCTGTTTAGAACATGTTATATTTTGAGATGCTTTATTAGACACCCAAGTGGAGACTGGGCATGCTAGTCTGAAGCTCTGGTAAAGATCAGGGCTTTTTGGCTAATAATGGGATTTGACGAGATTACTTAGGGAGAGAACATTTATTTTGAGAGAGAGAGGGCACTCGAGTGAGCCAGGGAGGGGCAGAAGGAGAGAGAGAATCCCAAGCAGGCTCCATGCTCAGTGCAGAGCCCAACACAGGGGCTCAGTCTCATGAACCATGAGATCATGACCTAAGCTGAAACCAAGAGTCGGCCACTTAACCAACTGAGCTGCCCAGGTGCCCTGGGTTTCATTATTCTAATACCAGGTGCAGATAAGCCAGGCTATGCAGGCTGAGCTCTGCCGTAGTGCTGTCAGTAGTGCCCTGGGGTAGACACTCCACAGGGTGGGTTGAGGAGAGAAGTTGAGTGAGGGATGAGTAAAGACACGGGAGGGTAGTGACTAGTGACAGGTTTTTCAAGAAGTATTGCCACGAAGTGAACTGGAGAAATGGGGCCGTTGCTTGAGGGCTACTTGCAGGGGAAGGAACATGTTTTGTTTTGTTTTTAATTTTTTAATGTTTATTTATTTTTAAGGGAGAGAGTGTGCAAGTGGGGGAGGGGCAGAGAGAGAGAGAGAGAGAGAGAGAGAGAGAGAGAGAGAGAGAATCTGAAGCAGGCTCCAGGCTCCAAGCTGTCAGCACAGAGCTCGATGTGGGACTTGAACCCACGAACCATGAGATCCTGACCTGAGCCGAAGTTGGACGCTTCACCAACTGAGCCACCCAAGGGCCCTGGAAGAAATGTGTTTTTAAAGATGAGAGACTAGCCTGGAACAGTGCTATTCAAAGTGGGCTCAGCTGAGCATCCAAGCGTCCCTTGATAGTACAGAATGAGATGAGTAGGACATGGAGAGGAGTTTGGAAACCATTACAGCATTTTTTTATTGTACCTGAAACTTCCAAGCAGATGATCATTTTTCTAATACTCATTTTTATTGTACTTTTAAAAAGTATCAGTGACAAGTTTCTGTTTAAAAAACAAATTGGTCCTTTTACCCGCACAGAGTCACAGAGTTGGGGAAGCTTCAAATGTGTTTGGTGGCTGATGGCAAGATCTAGTATAAAGAGAGAAACGGAAGATTCGGGAGAGAGAGGGGACAGTCTCAGGAGCAGAATCCTTGGGAAGAATATGGAGACACCGAGCATCAGTAGAGAGATTGGTCTTGGACAGAAGCGGCAATATTCCATCCTTGTCATAGGAGGGACATCAGAAAATAAGGTTACAGATGCAAAGATATGGGTACCGTTGGTCCAGGAAAGGTGAGGGGAGCCCTTCCAAGTTCTTCAATGCCATCTTACCTGTACTGACTTTGACAACCAGGCAAATCGAGACTTTTCTAAAATATATAAAACCTACAGTGCTGAATGATGCCATGTCTGTGGTATCAGTAAAATTCTCCCTGTGGCTACTCTATGAATATCAGCACTGTATGATTATCAGATGAAATTCAGGAACATCTTGGCTTGTCTACATGACTGCCCTTTAAAAAATGTAGAGTTGATCCAGTATTCAAAAGGATGGGTTCCAAGTTTTGCACATGGGGTGAGTTTTCAGTAGGAAAGTGGCTTAGATTTTTTTTTTCCTGGCAAAAGCAACATGGGGTTTGTATCCAAAAGTATAAAATTTTACCGGCACCCTCTATAGGTTAGATTTAAGTGGGAGCGAATTTGTAAACAAATCAAATATGACGAGTCAGATAAGTATCAATGACTTGAAATAATTGATCGTAACGGTACGGTCCACTTGAAATGTCATGTTTTACAGTCCATTTCAGTTAATTCATCAAGACATTAGTATAATGGGATGAAATCACAGTGGTTTTTCCGGAAGAGAGTAATCTTTGTGGACAGTAACAGTTGGGTGACATTCTACCAGAGCATGGCTTTAGCTGTGAGCTTATAACAGAGCTTGAAGAGTCTCTGCCCTCTTCCATGGAGGTAACAGAAACTATGTCAGAGGCTGTGTCTTGTGACAGCTCCAGGCAATTGTAGAACTTACCACATTTCACTCCCAAGCTTCATTGGGCAACTTTATTCATTGGACAGGACAAGTTTATTCCTGAGTTTAGAGTAGCCTTTATTTTCTTGTTTATACTTTTCTGTATTTGTAAAATATTTTGCAATAAGTATTTGTTACTTTTATAATTTTAAAAAAATCTTTGAAAATAAAATAGGTCAAAGCAAATACTGTATGATATCACTTATATGTGGAATCTAAACAAAAAATTGAAACCATAAAAGCAGAGACTAGAATGGTAGTTATGAGGGGGTGGGGGAAAGAGGGAGAAGTTGTTCATATAGTACAAACTTCCAGCTGTAAGATGAATAGGTTCTGGGGATCTAATGTACACCATGGTGATTATACTTAATAATACTGTATTGTATACTTGAAAGTCGTTAAAAGAATAGCTTTCCTAAAAAAAAAAAAAAAAAAAAAGGCTCAAAAAAAGAGAGCAGTCTGAATCAGAGCTTCTGAGTTACACACCCAGCTTTTAAATGAATCTAGCAAAGGGAAGACTCTCAACTTTAGAAAGATGAATTGTATGGTAAGATTTTATATTATCTCTTAATTTAGGTTTTATGTTGCATTTTAAACAAGTTATATATTTTCTAAACCTGAAATGCATACATTCAGGCAATATGCGTCTATTCAAGTTGATGAGTTTCAGTGAAACCAGAGGTTTAGTTTATTACAGGCACATTTCATTAGGGCAAGAAATTAAGGGTTGTAAAAAAAAAAAAAAAAAAAGAGGGAGACAGAAAATAGATGCCTGTTGTCTGTTGGCTTAATAGAGATAGTCTGCATAAAAATGTGTGAGATTTACAAAAGAAATAGAATAATAATTTTCCAGTAAGCCAACAGAGTTAAATGATGCAAGATAATACATATTTTTTTTACTTTTATTCATTAGGATGAAAAATATATTACATCTTATGTTTTAGATAGAATTTTGAGATCAAGGTAAAAACACCTGGGAAATTGACTTTTGGGGGGCTTATCTGTACACATCTGGGAGCTCCGTGTGCCCCTCCCCTCGTCAGCTTCTGAATCAAAGTCACTGGTGTTAGGAGAGAACATTAATATCCCATTTTAGTGAGAAATGATTTATTTACATATAAATGATTTTAATTTAAAAAGTCTCTTTGGCATATAAATAACATTTATCACTTTTTACTAGTTAAGAGATGCACAGAACAGCATTATATATACGTTTTAATATTTTGTCTTGAGGATTTTTAAAAAATTTTTTTAATGTCTATTTATTTTTGAGAGAGAGAGAGAGAGCATGAGCAGGGAAGAGGCAGAGAGAGAGGGAGACACAGAATCTGAAGCGGGCTCTAGGCTCTGAGCTGTCAGCGCAGAGCCCAATGTGGGGCTCGAACTCACGAACGGCGAGATCATGACCTGAGCCGAAGTGGGATGCTTAATCGACTAAGCAATCCAGGCACTCCTTGAGGATTTCTTTTATTTGTAAACAAATACTTAACTCTTCCCAGTTCCCAGGACAGAGCAGTACCTACCTTACTTGGATTTATTGAATATGTGTACCTTTTTTAGAAATGTAACATCTTCTTAATGAAATCTATTCTTTCTGGAAGCATTTAAGCTTACCAAGGAAAGTAAGTCAACATAATATTATTGGCAACTCTTTTAGACTTTCCCAAGAGAGAGTTTTTTTAATCCAAAATTGAAGTGTTAAGACCAGCTTTTTAAATATTTCATTTGACTACCTCCCAGACTTTGGGCTGACTTGTATAGCCCTTTACATCATTCTCATTTACATGGAGTATGGCAACAGGCATTTGGTCTCTGTCTGGGTTAGGGCTATTCTTGCTCCATGCTGTGAGTCACTGGATTTACTTAGTGGGGAAAAACAATCCCTGTGGCTGGGCAACAGTTCCTTTGTCTCTTGGCTTTCTTTAAAATCTTGGTTTTTTCCAGCTGGAAATAGAGGGGCGGAGTGGGTGAGGGAGAGAATAATTTGCTGTTAAAGTAATGTCTTTACCGGATCCAAGGGATACAATCTGTTGGGGGGCAAGACTTCGTGTTTTTCTCCCGAATAAAAAAGTTAGCTTTTCTCTTAATATTTAAAATCTGATGATTGGTTACTCTAATATCACACTTAGTTAAACAAGAAAAGGACCAGAACTACATTTTTTTTCCATTAAATTCTTACCCTCAGAGCAGAGATAATGAATGCTAAAGGGATCCGAAACACTCATTCCATGTGAACAAAATATGGTGACATACTTTTCAAATGAGTCATGAGTGCATTTGATTTATTTAGGTGGGCAGATCAACAGAAAGCCCTATCGACTTCGTTGTTACAGACACAATTTCGGGCAGTCAGAACAACGATGAGGCCCAGATTACACAAAGCACCATATCCAGGTTTGCCTGCAGGATCGTCTGCGACAGGAGTGAACCTTACACAGCACGGATATTCGCAGCCGGATTCGACTCTTCTAAAAACATATTTCTTGGAGTAAGTACTATAACTAAGTCTATTGTTTCAAGAATAACACCCATTATTATCAGATATAACTGTTAACGTGGCCAAAAATCTGCTTGACACTATGCCTCTTGTTAAGATTTGGAGATTTTAGTTTTCAGATGCGGCGTTTGTAAGGCTGTTATTAAAAATCTGAAAGTAACGAAGTCATTACTTGATACTTGTTCCATTTACTAAATTACAATATGTAATTACTTTTTTAAAAAATGTACATTAACATTGTACTTAATGTATTCTTAGTAGATTTAAAGGGGGTGACTTCAGAGGGAAAAATAAATGGTAAAGTCTACATAAATAGGGTTCAAAGGAAAAAGTGACATTCGTTCGTTCATTCATTCATTCAAAAAATTGTCACTGGGTGTTTGCTGTGCTCCAGATCAGGTGTTATAGATGTGATATTACAGAGAAGAGAACAGATTAAAAATCTCTGGCTTCATAAGGCTTCTATGTAAATCAAACCCAGATGTTTCCGTGAATATCCAGTTTTAATATAGTTTTGGGTTTTTTTAAATTAGGATGTTTTTGCAAGGGAAAAAAAATTCACAATGGCCTAAACAATAACAAAAATGTATTATTTCATGTAACAAGGAGCGCCAGGGAAGGCAGTTCCGGGGTTGATGGATTCAATGGTTCTGTGATGTCCAGGGAACCCGGTTTGTTCTATCTTGCCCCCTCCCTCTCTGGGCAAATCTGCTTCCTCAGGCAGCCTTAGGGACGAGAGATGTCTCCTGCACTTCCGGACATCCCTCCGCATAACGACTTCTAGCTGAAGAAGTGGCACAGGCAGTTTCCATCCTCATCTCTTTTTATTGCTTTTTATTTACTCTTTGTAATTGAATGAATTTGACATGTACCATTGTGTAAATGTAAGGGGTACAGTCATGTTACTTTGATACATTTATATGTTGTAAAATGAATGCTGATGTAGCAGTATTTACCACATTCACAATTACAGTACAATAATATGGTCTGTATTCATAATACGGTGCCTTCGATCTCAATGGCTAATTCTCTACAAGTTGAATTTGCTAATTCATTACAAGTTTGTACCCTTAAACACCATCAGTCTTACCACTCTCCCCACGTCCCTCTGCCCCCATCCATCCCTAGTAACTACCGCTTTGCTCTTTCATAAGCTTAACTTTTTTAAATTCCACCTATAAATGATATCCTGTAGTACTTATTTTCTCCAGTTTTATGACTTGCTTAGCATAATGCACTCAGGGTCCATCCGTGTTGTTGCAAATGGAGGGATACCCTCCCTTCTCATGGGTTAATAATATTTTACTGTGTATATATACAGTGTCTTTTTTTGTCCATTCATTCATTGATGGGCATCAGGGTGGTTTCCAATAATGGCTGTTGGGAATAATGAAATAACATGGGAGTGCATGTATCTCATTGAAATCCTGGTTTCATTTCCTGTGGGTATGTGCCTAGAAGTAGAAATGCTGGACTATATGGTAGTTCTATTTTTAATTTTTTGGCGATTTGACGTCTTCTGTGGTTGTGCACAAAGTTTAGAATTATTCTATTTCTGTGAAGAATTCCTTTAATATTTTGACGGGGATTGTAATGAATCTGTAGAGGGCTTTGGGTGGTATGTCCATTTTAACATATTCTTTTTTAATTTTAAAATATTTTGTTTGTGCTTTATTTTTTACTTTACATCTAAGTTAATTAGCATATAGTACAACAATGATTTCAGGAGTAGATTCCTTAATGCCCCTTATCCATTTAGCCCATCCCCCCTCCCACAACCCCTCCAGCAACCCTCTGTTTGTTCTCCAGATTTAAGAGTCTTGTATGTTTTGTCCCCCTCCCTGTTTTTATATTATTTTTGCTTCCCTTCCCTTATGTTCATCTGTTTTATATCTTAAATTCCTCTTATGAGTGAAGTCATATGATATTTGTCTTTCTCTGATTGACTAATTTCACTTAGCACAATACCCTCTAGTTCCATCCACGTGGCTGCAAATGGCAAGATTTCATTCTTTTCGATTGCTGAGTAATACTCCATTGTAGGTATATACGCCACATCTTCATCCATTTATATATCAATGGACATCTGGGCTCTTTCCATACTTTGGCTATTAACAATATTCTTATGATTCATAAACATGGGGTGCCTTTCCATTTGTCTGTGTCTTCAGTTTCTTTCAGCAAAGTTTCAGTACAAAGGTTTGTACTTTTCATCATATAGATCCTTCACTTCCTTGATTAAATTTATTCCTAAGTATTTTATTGTTTTTGATGCTGTTGTGAATAGGATAGTTTTCTTTTTGCCTTTTTCAGATGCTTCCTCATTTGTGTAAAGGAGTGCAACTTATTTCTGTATGTTGGTTTGGTGTCCCGACACTTTACTGGAACCATTAATTCCAACAGGCTTTTGATGGACTCTTTATGATTCTCAATATATAAGATCATATCAGAAGCAAATAGTGACAATTTACTTCTTTCTTTCCGGTTTGTATGCTACTTATTTTTTTTATCTTGCCTAATTGCTCTGGCCAGGACTTCTCGTACTAGATTGAATAGAAATGGTAAGAGGGGGCATCCTTGTCTTGTTTCTGATCTTAGAGGAAATGCTTTCAGTTTTTCCCCCTTGAGTCTGATGTTTAGCCATAGGTTTGTCATATATGGCATATATTATGTTAAGGGTTTTTATTCTGAAAGGATGTTGTATTTTGTTAAATAGTTTTTCTGTGTCTATTGAGTTGATCATGTGACTTTATAGCTTTCATTTTATTGATGTGATGTGTTACATTTATTAATTTGCATCTGTTGAACCATCCTTGCATCTCAGGGGTAAATCCCAGTTGGACATGGTGTCTAATCCTTTTAATGTGTTCTTGAATGTGGTTTGTTCGTATTTTGTTGAGAATTTTTGCATCTACATTTATTGGGGACATTGGTCTATAATTTTCTTGTGGTATCTTTATCTGGTTTTGTTATCAAAGTAATGCTGGCTTCATAGGATGAGTTTGGAAATGTTCCTTCCTGCTCAATATTTTGGAAGAATTTGCGGAGAATTGGTGTTAATTCTTCTTTAAATGTTTGGTAGCATTCCCTAGTTAAAGCCATCTGGTCCTGGGATTTTCTTGGGATTTTTTTTTATTATTATTACTCATTCAATCTCTTTACCCATTTTCTGAGTCTTCCTGATTCAGTCTTGCTAGGATGTGTGTTTCTGAAAATGCAGCTGTGTCTTCCACGTTCTAGCAGTCTTTCATGATTCTATGTATATCTATAATATCAGGTATGATATGTCCTCTTTTATTTCTCATTTTGAGTCTTCTCTCTTTTTACTGAATTTAGCTAAAGGTTTGTCAATTTTATCTTTTCCAAGAACCAGCTCTTAGTTTTGTTGATCCCTTATGTTGTTTTTCTGGTCTCTATTTGATTTATTTTGCTTGGATCCTTAATGTTCTTCCTTCTGCTAACTTTGAGCTTGCTGTTTTTGTGTTTTTCTTTTTCTAGTTCCTTGAAGTGGGAAGTTAGGTTGTTTGAGACCTTTCTAATTTCTTATATACGTGTTTATTGCTGTAACCTCCTCAGGACTGCCTTTGCTGTATCCCACAATATTTGATATATTGTGTTTTCATTTTCAATTGTCTCAAGATAATGTTCCCTTTTGATTTCTTCTTTGACTCAGTAGTGGTTTAGTTTCCACATATTTGTAGATCTTCTCAGTTTCCTCTCATTGTAACTTTCTACTTTCATACCGTTGTCATCAGGGAGGATAGTTGATATAATTTTAGTCACCTTAAACTTGATAAAATTAGTTTTGTGGCCTATCATCTTTCCTGGAGACCATTCTAGTACACTTGAGAAGAATATATTCTATGGGATAGAATGTCCTCTAGATGTCTCTTGAGTCCTTGTTCTAAAGTGTCATTTAATTTCAATGTTTCCTTCTTCATTGTCTGTCTGAAAACTCGATCCATTTTTGATAGTGGGGTATTGAAGTCCCCTACAATTATTATACTGTATATTTCTCTTTTAGATCTGTTATATATGCTTGATATAATTTGGTACTTGGATGTTGGGGATGAATATATATATCCATAATCTCCATACATACATATAATCATTATATTTTCTTGATGTATTTATCCCTTTATGATTATGTAATAACTTTGTTTCTTATTACCCTTTCTGGTTTCAAATCTATTTTGTCTGATAGAAGTATGGCTATAGCTGCCTTCTTTTGTATTCTGTTTGCTTGTAATATCATCTTCCATCCTTTCATTTTGAGCCTATATGTGTCTTTAAAGCTGAGATGAATCTTCTGTAGGACAGCATATAGTTGGATCTTCTGTTTGTTTTTTTAGATCCATCAGACACTCCATCCCTTTTGGTGAGTCAGTGCATTTATATTTAGTGTGATTGTTGATATGTAAGGACTTATTACTGCCATTTTCTCTTTTGCCTTTTGGTTATTTTGTCTCTCCATTGTTCTTTTTCCTTCTGTTTCTATCTATCTTTATACTTTGGTGGTTTTCCAGGGTGTTTTTTGCTCAATCTCCCACTCTTTTTTTTTAATGTTTTGTGTCTCTAAATTTTTGTTTTGTGGTTATCATGAGGTTTACATAAAACATCTAATCAATAAAATAGTCCTTTTTCTGCTGTTACCAATTTATCTTAATTTTTCTCTGAAGATTCCATCCTTTTACTCTTTTCCTTTTATATTTTTGATGTCACAAATGATCTCTTTTTATGCTGGATTGTGTTACCAAGTTGTAGTAGCTGTAGTTGTTTTTATTATTTATTATAGGTATGTTTAATGTTCTTTGCCTTTAACCTTTATGCTATAATTGGGAGTTAATACACTATTACAAAGAGTTAGTTTTTGATCACAGTTTTGTGTACTTCTGTCTTTTCATTCCAGCTCCAAAAGCTCATTTGAACACTTCTTATAAGGCAGGTCTAGTGGTGGTGAACTCCCTCCGCTTTTGTTTGAGAAAACCTTTAATTCTCCTTCATATCTGAAGCATAACTTTTCTGGGTAGAATACTCTTGGCTGGCAGTTTGTATCTGAGAAGTTTGATAGCCTGCTGGAGATTCCTTTGTAGGTTACTGTCTTTCTTCCCCCCCCCACCCCCAGCTGCCTTTAAAATTTTATCGTTGACTTTTAACAGTTTTAATATAATGTGTCTTGGAGAGATCTTGCATTGAGATAATAAGGTGTTCTGTTAGCTTCATGGACTTTGTATATCTAGTTCTTTCCCCAAGTTTTGGAAGTTCTCAGGAATAATATTTTTAAATATGCTGTCTGTCCTTTTCTCCCTCTCTTCTCCTTCTAGAAAATTCATTATTCATATGTTGGCTTTTCTAATGGAGTTTGCTAGCTTTTGTAGTGTTTCTTCACTTCTTTTAAATCTTAGTTCTCTCTCCTCTTCCATCTGAATCATGTCTTTATTCCAGCCTTCCAACTTGTTAATTCTCTATTCCACCTGATCTGCTCTATTTCCAGTGCATTCTAATGCATTCTTCATGTCATTTATGGACTATTTCAGACCCAAAATTTGTTTGGGTCTTTTTTACAATTTTGATGTCTTTGGTAAAGTATTCCTTACGTCTCTTCATTTTATTTCTGAGGTCATTGTATTGCCTTTCTGAGTTTTCTTGCAGCTCATTAAATTTCTTCATAACAGCTGTTTTGAATTCTTTATCAGTTAGATTGCAGTATTCCATGTCTTTGGGTTCATTTGCTGGAAAATTATTTCCTTTTGTAATACTGTATCACTGTGATTTTTCATGGCATTTGATTAAAAGTGCCTCTGTCCTCACATTTGAAGTAGGGAACACCCTATTTAGGCAAGGTTCTGTTTACTTTGGTTCTAACAGTTCAATGAGTTGGTAGTTAGGAGCCTTCTTTTTGTTTTCCAGAAGGTGATGCTATAGCACAAATTTTTGTTTTCTCTTGGTGGTAGGGGCTGACTTCCTCCTAAGATTGGGAGTAGCAGCCAAGGGATTGGGGGTGCCACAGAGTTGGGGGAGGTGTGTACTTAGCTCTTGGGGCTTTGTGCCCACAGACTGGAAGGGGGATCCTCAACTTGGGGTGGGGGGTGAGGGGAGTCCCTTCCCTGAAGTTCTTTTTGCCTATTTCCCTTCCCCCACTCACTGCAGCCTTTCCTTGGAGACAACATTGGGTCCTTCCAGCTACAGAATATGCATGGGACAGACCCCCACTCACCTCCTTCACCCTCCACCTCCTTTGTCAGAAAGGTTACGCTATCCTCCTGCCCACCAGCCACCACCTTTGCTGCCTTCTGGCTCCCCAGCGACTCCCCTCCGCTGCCTCCTCTGTTTCAATGCACTCTGGGCATAGATGTATGGATCTCTCTGGTGACCTGGATGCTGTACAGCCATGCTCTTTTTTGGTTACAGATGTCTGATTAGTTGTACATCTGAGGGGCAAGGAAAAAGGAATGACCCGTGCTGCTGGGAGGCTGACATCACATCCCCTTCCCCTTCGCTTTTTAGAGCAAAGGAGCCTAACAAGGTTCCTAGAGACCCACTCATGTCTCATTGGCCAGAGCTCAGTCACTGGCGAGAGGGCTTATCCTAATCAGAATTTCCTCCCGACTCATGTGAGCAGTAGCTGACTGAGTCACCAAGAAAGAGGAGAGAAATCACTGGCACAGGCATCCACGAGTGTTTGTCCTGCCATTATATCAAGCAGTCGTTACAGTCCCTCTTTGAGGATCCAAACATTGATATTTATGAAGAGATACTAGCCACAACGTGTTAGACTAACATTCTTTAAAAGTTTTGTATGTTTTTTCCTCTTTCTTCTGTCTACCTCCCAGGTAATGATTGCATGTAAAGTGCTGGTAGATAAGAGGCAAAAGAATTGCACAAATGATTCCTGGACTCTCCCAGGTGCGAGGGCGGTGGGTAGAAACGAATCCCTGAGGGAAGGGCCCAGGCCTCAGGTTCTTTTTTTTCTTTTTTTGAAGCTCCCACGATGAATATAATGCATATCCAGTGATAAATCATTCATGCATTTTTAGCACTTTCATGTTATCAGAATAATTGCATATTTTATCCTTCTGATTATTAGCTTTAAATAGAAAATGAAAATTCATCACTTTCCTTCCTTCTGCCCATACCAGATATTTTAAAGAGATTCTGGAATCCCTTCATTTTGAACATAATCTTAGCATGCTTTTTCTGTTCTGTGGTGTGCTCTCCAGGAAAAGGCAGCAAAATGGAAAAACCCTGATGGCCACATGGACGGGCTCACTACAAATGGTGTCCTGGTGATGCATCCACGAGGGGGCTTCACTGAGGAGTCCCAGCCTGGGGTCTGGCGTGAGATCTCTGTATGTGGAGATGTGTACACCTTGCGAGAAACCAGGTCGGCCCAGCAAAGGGGAAAGCTGGTGAGTGGTCTTCATTCTGGAAAATGCACCAAACTACAAAAGCCCACCTCAATGAGTGTCATTTTTCTCCCCTGAAATTCAGAACCATTAGGGGCACCAGGGCTGTATACCGTTGACCCAGGAGAATGAGAATTCCACAGGCCCCTGAAAGTGCTAGGGAAAAAGGCTTATTTCCTTCAATGATTAAGCTTTTCCCATAGTAGAAGAAAATTACCTTTTTGTTCCTTCCCTACCTTAATAGCATATCTTTCATTATATGCTTCACCACAGAATTCTGCTTGAATTCGATAAAGAAGGACAAACTTATTTTTAGTGTAAAACTTTACTAATTTGGAAAAATCCTGAGCTGTCCAAGCCTAATTAGTGAAAATTAGGAATTACAGAATTATTTACTAGACATCCTGGAACTAAAAGAATTAAGTTAGCTTTTTCCCCTTGCGTTCGTAATGAGAAATTAATACATAGTTCCCTATATAATTCACCAAAATCATAAAACTTTTTTATTTGAAATAATTCATAGAGGGCATTGATTTGGCATGTTAATATTTTCCTATAACTATCACTACTTATCCCAAACACCCTAAGGCGGTTGGATTTTTAACCCTTTGTTCTATGGAGAATAATTATGAACCCTTAAAAGGGAAGCTTTGGGTTTCTGATCTTCCCACGGCTGTGGGGCACAGTGCCAGAAATTTCTAAGTAAACTTTCTACTCCAGTACCTTTAATTGTTAGGTAGAAGCTAGAATGAGAGAGAACAAATGTTTTCTTCAGAACCCCCCGTCCCAGAAAAACATAGAGTGATCTAGCATTTTTCAGTGAGACGATAACCAGGTATTACTAAAAGGGGGAAAAGAAGATGGCAGAGGTGCTGTTGTACTCACCCGGTTGGCTAGTCTCTCCTAGATGTTTGTAGAGAATTGCTACTTTTATTTCTATTTTACATCATTCCTGAGCTACCAGTATAGCTTCTGCATTTTACGGTAAAGCCCCGTATCAGAACATCCTGGCTGAATAAATATGAGAAGCGTTTTCTAAGAGAGCCCAAAGCAAATACAGTAACCTCTGTGTAAACACTTTTCAAGAGACTGAAGAGGACACAGAATGTGAAAGCAGGTCTTTCAGATAACTTTGTTTCTGATCACTGGACAACTTTATACAAAACTGACCTAGGTTGGCTGAACTGGCTATCAGGCATGATCACGGCCACAGTAGAAGTCAGTAAATGGTTGCTGGGTGCAGGCGCTATGTTAACATTTCAGAGACTTGAGCTCCTTACATCTGAGCAGCTTCATTCAAGAAGTGGGATCATGCCCATTTTATGGATGAGGAACGTATGGCATAGAGAGATTCGTTATTGCCCAGGGTACCAGAGTGGGAAGGTAGCCGCAGATGGGATTGAAACTCAGTCCTCCTTGAGGGTCTAGACTTCAGGCCACCACTAGGTATCAGGTTGTGGGGAGCAGCACCTGGCTGTCATCCGAGGTGGCTGACACCAGAGCATTTGCCTCCCTAGGAGATATAAAACGTATGCCAGAGTCCACACGGGGCACATCCACCTCAAAGGGCACATTTATAGGATGGGTTTCATGCCTGCTCTGGTGACTGTGCAGTGACCCAGCTCAGGCAGCTGTGTTCCAGAGAAGGTGGCAGTGCTACTGAAACGAAATCCAAAAATAGCTTGTACCCATGGGTTGAACTAAATCTAGACTGATGTCAAAGCTAGTCCCCTATAGGAGATCCTTAGATCTGCCCAACGTTGTGCTCTGCTGTTGGATCGTGTACGATTGGCCTGGCCTATGGCAAAGGTGCCTGCATTTCCATCGGTCTGACTTGGCACTGTGGGGATGAAAGGACCCATCCTCCCCTGCAACCTTCTCTGATTAACTAGCGGAACAGTTTGAGGTGAAAACCTACTGATGCTTTGAGCCTATGATTCAATTTCTGACTCCTCTTCTGTACATGTGGCTGTTGCATTGATGTAAATTTTCTAGCCGGAGATTAGATTTAGAGAACGGTCTCTGGCAGGAACTCTACATTTGCAATGTAATACAAAATGTGGAGGATAAAGTGATCGGTGAAAAATCCAGGATATTATAAGAGTAGTAGATGTCTCCTGCTCTCAGTGTGGAATTAATGATGAGGGGCAGAAGGTTCTGTATTCCTATCCTACTTGGCATTTAATGTGCCGATGTGTTAACAGCTGCCTTGGTTTCTCATCACACCACCTTTGTCCTTGATCACCACAATCAATTAAATGTGGGGGAAGTGCCCTTTCAGGAGCTTACACCCCCCCACCCCAAATAAATAGATAAACAGACTTTGAATTGTACCCTATTCCTTTACCTAGTTAACTTTTTATCGATAGTTTTATCAATAGTTATAATATTGCTCTACTAAGTTTGAGTGTACTAGATAGATACTAGATCTATACTAGCTGTAGAGATATATCAAATTATATTTGGGGTATTTAATTAAACTATATTGGCTCTATAAAATTTAGTAAATTCAGCTAAGTTAATTTGCTTACCTAGTTTTAGGTGATCTGAAAATAACCATAGTGTTCCGTGCAGGCTCTACAAAATGCTTCATATCAAGTCTCTCTTGGGCATTACTCAGAGCAACCTCATGGGATCAGTGTTGTCATTCCCACTTACAGATAACCAGGGCTTTAAAGAGCTGATACTCAGTAGTAGTGGGTGGGGATTTGAATTCTCTACCCTAAACTTAGCTAACTGATCACTTTTAACTGTTTTACTTCTAAAAGGTAACTGTTGATTCCTTGGGCTTTCTCCTGGCCTTTTGTTTTGTTTTGGTGGAATTTGAAAACCAATTATCTGAACCTGTGCCTCTGCCCGGTGGTGTGTTTAACTTTACCATGCTCCCTCCTACACACTGTAGTCTGGAGAAAAACTACACTTGGTTCACAGTTAAGAGAGAGCCCACAAGAAATAACGGTTATTGTTTGAGCAGCCACTTTCCATCAGTGGTTCTGAAGTCCGGCCACAGACCTGGGTCTTCATCACAACACTGAGGAGTGCTGCAGTCTTGAATCAGCGACTGTGCATTTAATTGCAATAGTGCTGGTCCGTATCTTAGAGGATCACTGAGAGAGCAAAGTGCAGATTGGAGCGGGACTGCACGGCATAGCAGGCCGCGGTCGGGTAGCTGTTCTGACAAAGCAGGGGTGGGAGCTGGGAATCCAGCAGCGAACAGGATGCCCAGGGCTCTGCCCTCTGGTTGTCCCATCTGGACAAGGTCACAGACAGTGCAACCATCATTAGCATATTGCATGTGATGAACACAGTCGTAGAAGGGACAGGAGGAACCTATTCTATCCCTGGAGGAGTCAAGAATGTGTGGAAAATAAATGACTAGGGACTCAAAATATGTAAGATGTTGTTTACCAAGAACTGCTCTGTAGGAAGGAAAGATAAGGTTGTTCACCAGTGCGGCCACTACTTTATCACATCAGAATTATTCTTTCAGACATGGTTACATGCTTAGATAAGACATCCCTGAGAATTACCTGTGGTCAGCACAGGAAGGGAACCTCATGCCAGCCTGTGAGAGGAGAGGGGACCATACAGTACTGGGGCGGGGGGTGCTGCAGCAAACTTTTTTTTAAAATATATATTGTCAAGTTAGCTATCTTACAGTGCGTACCGTGTGCTCTTAGTTGTGTAGATTCCCATGATTCATCACTTACATATAACACCCAGTGCTCATCCCAACAAGTGTCCTCCTCAATGCCCATCACCCATTTTCTCCCTCCTCCACACCCCCGTCAACCCTCAGTTTGTTCTCTGATTTAAGAGTCTCTTATGGTTTGTCTCCCTCTGAAACTATTTTTTCCCCTTCCCTTCTCTCACAGTCTTCTGTTAAGTTTCTCAAGTTCCATCTATGAGTGAAAACATAGGATATCAGTCTTTCTCTGACTGACTTATTTCACTTAGCATAATACCCTCCAGTTCCATCCATGTTGCTGCAAATGGCCAGATTTCATTCTTTCTCATTCCCTAGTAGTATTCCATTGTATATATAAACACATCTTCTTTATCCGGGCTCTTCCATAATTTGGCTATTGTTGAAAGCGCTGCTATAAACATTGGGGTGCATGTGGACCTGTGAATCAGCACTCCCATACCACTTGGATAAATACCTAGTGGTGCTATTGCTGGGTTGTAGGGTAGTTCTATTTTTAATTTTTTGAGGAACCTCCACACTGTTTTCCAGAGCGGCTGCACCAGTTTGCATTCCCACCAACAGTGCAAGAGGGTTCCTGTTTCTCCACATCCTTGCCAACATCTGTTGTTTCCTGAGTTGTTCATTTTAGCCACTCTGACTGGCGTGAGGTGGTATCTCAGTGTGGTTTTGATTTGTATTTCCCTGATGGTGAGTGATGTTGAGCATCATTTCATGTGTCTGTTGGCCATCTGGATGTCTGCTTTGGAAAAGTGTCTATTCATGTCTTCTCCCCATTTTTCACTGGATTGTTTTTTGGGTGCTGGGTTTGGTAAGTTCTTTATAGATTTTGGATACTAACCCTTTATCCAATATGTCACTTGCAAATATTCATTGGTTGCCTTTTAGCTTTGTTGATTTCCTTTGCAGTGCAGAAACTTTTTATCTTTTTATCTCGAGGTCCCAATAGTTCATTTTTACTTTAATTTCCCTTACCTTCAGAGACATGTCGAGCAAGAAATTGCTGCGGCTGAGGTCACCCAGAGGTTGTTTCCTGCCTCACATTTAGATCTTTAATCCATTTTGAATTTGTGTATGGTGTAAGAAGTGGTCCAGTTTCATTCTTGTGCATGTTGCTGTCCAGTTCTCTCTCCCGGCAACCTTTGTTAAAGAGACTTTTTTTCCATTGGATGCTCTTTCTTGGTTTGTCAAACAGTCATACATTTGTGGGGCCAATTCTGGGTTCTCTATTCTGTTCCATTGATCTGTGTGTCCTTATGCCAGTACCATACTGTCTTGATGACTATAGCTTTGTAGTAAAGGCTGAAGTCCAGGATTGTGATGCCTTCCGCTTTGGTTTTCTTTTTCAACATACCTTTGGCTATTCAGGGTCTTTTGTGGTTCCATACAAATTTTAGGATTGTTTGTTCTAGCTTTGAAAAGAATGCCGGTCCAATTTTGATTGGAATTGCATTGAATGTGTAGATTGCTTTGGGTAGTAGTGACATTTTAACAATATCCGTTCTTCCAATCCATGATCATGGAATGTTTTTCCATTTTCTTGTGTCTTCTTCAATTTCCTTCATAAATTTTCTATACAGTTTTAAGCATACAGATCTTTTACATCTTTGGTTAGGTTCATTCCTAGGTATTTTATAAATAAATGTGTTAAGTTTGGGCTTGAGCCTGAGGGCAGAGGAGAGCCAGCAAAGAAAGACCTTTGAGCCAGAGAATGACAAAAAATGTCTCTTCTTCCCCTACCTCTGCCTACCCTTTGCACAGTTCTTTGCCCCTGCCTTGCAGGGGGGTGGCCCTGGTTCTGTCCCTGACACCCTGCCTGGGCAGTCTTGTTTACTTCCCAGGGCTTCACTCCTATGCCAGCAAGTCCCGGACAGGCTTCTCTAAGCCAGATCTGCAGTCACGCATACCTCCTGTATATCACCACGCAGACCCCTGCCCCAACCCTCAGCTTCTACACACCCAACACTGAATTTCTGTCCTTTCCCCCAAATCTGCCATTTCTCCTAGAGTCCCTGTGTCCGGAAAGCCTCCTCCCATATAGACAATAAAGCCAGATCCATAAGTCTGTCTTCCTTAATAGAGGAGCTAAGTCCTCAACGTTCAGTCGCTCTGCCTTGGCTGTTGCCACTGATCATCTTTGTTGAGGTGCACCCACCCTCTCTGCCTGGAGAGAGAACTCCCCACAGTGTCCTTGTCCTCTAGCCTTAAACCCATCCAATCCATCTGCCACACTTCCGGAAGTGACCTTTGGGAAAGGCAAATCTGTTCTTTTATAGCCGCTTAAAACTCTGGGCATGGGAGGCCACCCAGAACGAGAGCCTGAGGCTCTCGCCCAGTCGGGCTCAGGCGCCTGTGGAATTCCTGCTGCTCCCTCCTGCGCGTGCCGCTCGGCCTTTGCACGCCTCTCTCTGGAGTGTCTTCTAGCCCACCCACTGGATCCAGACGACTTATTTCAAGTCTCTGCTCAAGGGAAACCCTTTTCAAAACGCATCTCTGACTTTCCGTCACCAAAGCAAAAGTAGCAATCGTGTACATAGTGCTTACTACATGCCACCTGTAGTTCTCAGAACGTGCTTTCTTTTATTTAACCCTCAAAATCCCCTTGTCCAGTTTTACAGAAGGGGCAGCCTAGGCACAGGCCACTGAAGTAAGTGCCCCAGGTTGGAGCTAGAGTGTGACCAACCCGAGGTGCACCCCGAGGCTGTGCGCTGCAAAGGCCACACTCAGCCCATGTGCTGATGTGGCCTCGCATGACGCTTTCAGCACTGTACTGACCTTCACTGGCTCCTGGCTCTAGCACTACTGCCTCCCACTACTAACGAAGACGTGTCTTCAGGATGGGAGAGAAGCTGTAAGCACAGCGGGCACGGGGAGGGCACTGGTTGGCTTCTGCCCACCGTGTCTGCTGCTTCTCGTCAGCTGTCAATCAGACTTGTAAGCACGTGATGCCTAGCATGCCACTTTAAACATGAAAGCTAGGGGCTCCTGGGTGGCTCAGTCAGTTGAGCGGCTCAGGTCACGATCTCCTGGTTCATGAGTTCAAGCTCCATATGGGGTTCACTGCTGTCAGCGCAGAGCCTGCTTCAGATCCTCTGTCCCCCCACTCCTCTCTGCCCCTTCCCTGCTTGTATGCTCTTTCTCAAAAATAAAACTAATTTTTTAATGAAAAAAAAACTTTAAATCTCCCTCAAAAAATAATGTTTTTTTCATGCGGGCTAACAGTAAATGCCTCTCCAAACCATAGCAATGCGGGACCTGCAGTAGATTGTATAAAGCTGCGGCCCACCGGCCAGCGTTTGGACCACTGCAGTCATTATTCCAGGATCCCACAAGCGACTTCTGGATCACGTTTGGTCACAGTGAATCTTCACTGCAGGGACTGGTAGGACATCTCCTGTCCTGTATGAGATCGAGGAGTAATAGTGTCATTGACTTACGGAGGAAAAAGGAAACTCTAAGATTTGCGAAGTTGGTTAAATAACAGTACAGTAATTAAACATACAAAGCTGGGTGTGTGCGTGCTTAGTAGCACTCATGAGTATGGCATATCCATGTTCCATCTAGTGTTCCAGTGAGGAAACCAGCTCCAGGAAGGGGTGACCCCCCCCCCCCAGTCCTGTTCTTCCGGGAGGCAGGGGTAAGCCGCCCACCTGTGTTTCCTAGAAAGAGGATTTCTGTCTTGAGAGAAAAAAGAACGTTAGCGTGATTTGCTGAATTCTGCTTTTAAAAGGCATGTCTGTCGAACTTGTTCCAGGTGGAAAGTGAGACCAACGTCCTGCAGGACGGCTCCCTCATTGACCTGTGCGGGGCCACCCTTCTCTGGAGAACAGCAGACGGCCTTTTCCATACTCCAACGCAGAAGCACATCGAGGCGCTCCGGCAGGAGATCAACGCCGCCCGGCCGCAGTGTCCCGTGGGGCTGAACACCTTGGCTTTCCCCAGCATCAACAGGAAGGAGGTGGTGGAGGAGAAGCAGCCCTGGGCGTACCTCAGCTGCGGCCACGTGCACGGGTACCACAACTGGGGCCACCGGAGCGACACCGAGGCCAACGAGAGAGAGTGTCCCATGTGCAGGACTGTGGGCCCCTACGTGCCGCTCTGGCTGGGCTGCGAGGCGGGGTTTTATGTAGACGCGGGACCACCCACTCACGCTTTCACCCCTTGCGGACACGTGTGCTCGGAGAAGTCTGCGAAATACTGGTCTCAGATTCCGTTGCCTCATGGAACTCACGCATTTCACGCTGCCTGCCCGTTCTGTGCGACGCAGCTGGTTGGGGAACAGAACTGCATCAAATTAATTTTCCAAGGTCCAGTTGACTGATGCCCTTGACAGCCATCTACGACTTTATTAACAAGTTACTGTGAAGATTTTGCCACTAACTCTAGATTTTACCTTTTTATAATGCTGTTTATTAAGGGGAGGGGGGCCTGAGGCTGGGGGCAGGGGTTCAAAGGGGGGGGGGGGGACATGGCGACGAGACATGCCAGGAGTTTAAGGTATCAGGGGTGTGTTGCATGCTCAAAAAAGCGGCATCGTCACCGAAGCCTGCTTGATGAAACCATAATCTTTGTCATAATTGGATTTAAAATGCCATGCTTTTATTTTAGCCTTGGGTTTTTAAACAACGTTTTCCTTTGTGAACTTGGATGAGACTTTAGAATCCGGTTTTACAAATGGAGAAGAAATTTATTCAGAAGTTGGCTGTAAACGTGTGACCTTCTGTGCTGCGGGGTGTGGGTGTTAACTGAAAGACATGCAGGGCCTGGGCCTACTTGCTACAGGCTAGAATCTGACCAGTTCCCACAGCGGCAGCTCAGGAACGTGGGGGGGCGGGGGTGGACAGGAGACGTTAGGCACAGGGGGTCGTATTGAAATCTGAGGTTTTCAGATTTGGGGGGGGGGGAGAATATTCATATCCGGGCCTGTGTTTTTGTTTTTAGTTTGGTGGAATTCAATGACTTTATCCACACAGTCATCAAATACCTTGGCCTTTCAAAGACATTTCTGTAACTTTTTAGTTTGCCTTTTGTTACTTCTGTTTGAGTTGGTCTGTCCCTGATACTCCTCTTGTATGGCCACAGCTGTTGGGAGGAGTAAAATGCAGCAACACTTAAAAATTCATTAACTGAGGGTGATTCTTAACTGCAGCAGTCAGCATGGCCTCAGTACTAACACCATCAAGTTCCTTTGCTTACTGAATTGCTGAAGACTTGTGAGTGATTAAAAATAAGATTTCACTTTCTAAAACTGCTTGTTGGGGTTTCCTAAGTTGTTTTTCTTTCTTAAAAAGGCCAAAATTCTGGGAGCCTAAAAGCAACGTCTCACCACGACTGAGTGGCTTTTGTTCCCTCCCTCACTGCCATCTGTCACCTTCCCTTCCAGCTCATGGAGTTCTGTAAGTTTTGAAAATGTTTGCAAATCAAACTAAATTTAAATGCGATCATTAGATATATACACAACACCAAGCGGTACATCTGCAGAGATAATTTGAAATTCCAGATTTCAAGAGAGCAAATGAGTGTTTACTCAGGAATAATTAAATCAGAATTTCATAGGAGCGCCACCAACCCTTCTGTTAGCTCCATTTCATTTTGAGTAATTCTCAGATGCTCATTCTCTGTCGTCGGTACCTACAGCATCACTGCTTCCAGAACGTAAAGGTTCTTTAGGACAGGCAACAGAGGGCCACACAGGGCAAGTATTTATTTACACTAACATCCTCTAATACACTGTACTCATACTTGGACGTCTTTCCATGTTTTGCCTCCTGGTGAATATGTTGCCCTATTTTCAATTGTTCTCACATCTCTTGAATGTCTTTTTCCTTAAAGGGATTACTCTTGATTGCTGCTGCTTAATTTGACATAGTATCTAAAAAGTTCAGCTTCTCAGTTTAAAAAAAAAAAAAAAAGCTTTACTTTTCAACGGAGATGATCATTTAGAAGGAGACGTTTTTGGTAATTTTTAAGTGATGTGAAAACCCAACAACAGTCCTCTTATCGATAGGGTAAGTCAAAGAATAAACTATCTGCACACAGAAAAATATGGAATTGCCTAGGTTCATGTGTCACATGCCTTTTTTTTTGTTTTTTAGCCTCAGCCTCCAATGATTAACTTTCACTTACAGTCTTTTCAGTTTGTGTTTCTTTGGGCTCCACAAAATGATAAAGAAGGCAACAGTCCCTTTGGTTGCTATATGGCTAGAAGGTTGTTTGAGGAGCCTGGATACCCTAAAAGCATCTTGTAAGGTAAATGGCCTTGCATCTAGAAGGGCTGGATTTTTCCTAACAAAAACATTTCCGGAAGGTCTGTAATCTTCCATTTCAAGGACTACCATAGTTTGGGATCTAGCAGTTTTACATGTAACACATGCCCCCAAGATCATCTTCCAACATGAAAGGTTTCTTTTGACTTTTAGTAAATGGAGATTTACTAAAATTTTGGGTAATAAATTCCCAGATCTTGAAAGGGGTCACAGGAAACTAGCCTCTCTCCACATCTTCTCCTTTGACTTCTCAGTGAGGTCCCCTCCTACTCCACCTGAGGAACCACACAGAGGTGGCAAGTCTGTGAAAGAAAGCCAGGTTCATCTTGGCCACTTCTGGCAAGATCTGCTTCTAACTTGGACTAAGGAGTTTGTTCCAGACGTGAGAGCAATTTAGTTTGTGAGGATAGACAAGTCTAGCTCCCCAAAGTAGAGTAATATAGTTCAGAAAAAGTAACTTCACAGAGATGACTTCTGTTTTTGTCTTGCTTGGGGTGAGCCCCGCTCTCCCAGCTGTACACGTAGGAAACTGCTGACCAATTATCCTGATCTTGGCCTGACCAACATGCCTTTTGTGACTAAGTCACTAGAAGTAAAGCCCCGGTGATGTATTCCCATAGTTATTTTCAGTTGTCAGTTTACTATTTAAAAAAAAAAAAAAAATGGATGGGATACAACTCTGAATATTTTTCTAGTCTGGAATTTTTTTTTATTAATAATTGGTGCTGTCAGGTCATGCATGCTGCAACTCAACATTTCCCTTATTTGGTTTCTTTCTTTTCTTTTTTTTTTTTTTTCCCCAAAAAGGGCTACAGTTCACACTGCAGGGTAAGTATGAAAATTTCTGAGTTTTTCTTTCCCCCCCTCACTGTGGCCCAAAAGAATTAAAATCTTTTTTATATAAATAGAGAGCATATTTATCATTCCTCAATAGTTAATTATAGAGTTTGGTACCTTTGTGCCTCAGGGAAGCCACGTGATGTAACTGGTTATAGAATTTCAGGGTTAGGGTTTAAAGAAAGGAGAAAGCCATTGGAAAAATGATGGGCTCCATTAAGGAGACTAATGAATCTGGATGCAGAACTATGCCAGGCCCTGGCATACACATGATTGTATTAGAATTTATTTCCAGTATCAATAGGGAAATCTTAAGTTATTACAGATACCGTATTAGGGGAAGTCGAGAACTCTTTTCTTCATCAAGCTTTCAGTTTTGCCTACATGAAACTCAAACCCCTTTTAGGAGAGCTCAGTATTGTTATTTGGGCACTTTTTGAAAGTTTAAGGAGAGCGTGTTTTCTCCTCCGTTACAGAATTGTTACCTGCAGTTCTATGATTTTGCTCAGCTTCTTAAAAGCCATTCTGTGCTTTGGATTTGTGTGAAAGGAGGTGCGCTTGCAGCATTGTGCATGCTGACTACAAGCTAGTTAGCTTCATGCGATTTTGCCTTGCAACAGTGGAATTTCTTGATAGGCAAACCACAGAACCTTGATTTTAAGCCAGCTCCAGATCCGTTTCCTTGGCAGGCGATCTTACAGCCCCCACTTTAGCCTTCATGGGCTGAGGGGATGATGTTCCTCCTCCAGTGCTGGAAATAGAGCATAGCTCTGTTATCATTTCTTTATGACCCCAAGGCCAAGGAGACAGCTCCAGGATTTTTTGTTGTTGTTGTTAAGAATGTAAGCATTACTAAACTAGTAAAGAAGGTTCAGTATTTCTTTTTGAGTAAAATTTATATCATCGCAAGTTTTCACCCTCATGAAAAAAGCCCTAGAGGAAGATAGGAAAAAGCAATTATTTTTCCAGTTCTACTTAACCATTTCTAAACAAAATAAACTTGATGAAAGGGAAATTATTTCTTTTTTGGTGAGATGACCGATTTCATTTCTCTGTATTCAATAGTCTAGAAGTGAAGGGGTGGTCCTATTTACCATGTATAGTGTTACAAGCAGTTAAATTTTATGGATATATTTGTAAAACTGTTCTTTTATATTTCATGTCAAATTGAAAAGTTTATTTCTTCACTATTGTAACCTGTGGAAATACAAGCCATTTTACAGGAAAAATCTTCAAAAATTATTAAATGGATCTCAGTATGTTTGTGAGTTGTTGTCTTCAGACTCTGTGGCTGTCTGGGGTTCATCAGGACATTTGATACAAAGTTGATACAAAAGTAGACTTGATTTTTGCACTTCTCAAACTTCCAAGTTGATCCCAAATAGTTGAGCTTATTGTTTTATTCCACATAATACATTATTTCAGATTTTGAAAATCCATTATTCTTCTTTAAAAATTCTATCGGTGCTTAAATCTAACTTCCAGGAGAACTTAACCGGGCTCCTAGAATTGATGATTTCATGTTCATTATCTTCATAGTGCTACTGTTGTGACAATCTTCATTTACTTTTAACAATGTAAGGATTATTGGTAAACCTTCAAACCTTAAACTAATAGGTCTTTCATTAGAAGATATAGTATTTGATAGTTTCTCATCACCTTGATATTTAAGGAGTCTTAACATTTTTGAGGGAAATGATTTTTCATTTCCCAAAAGAAAATGCACATTTACATGGGTTTTTATTTCAGGAGTTAAAATATTAGAACACTTAAGTTCCGTGAATAGAAAGATAGGTTATAGAAAAATCTAGCCACCTGCAATTGTGAGATACATCTCATTTGAGAAGGGTGCCAAGAGTATTCAACAAACGGAGCTGGGATAACTAGATAACCACATACAACAGGATGACATTAGATTCCTACCTCACACAATGCACAAAAAAATTAACTCCGAAGAAAACAGTAAAACTTTGTGACCATGAATTAGTCAGTGACTTCTTA
Source organism: Cryptoprocta ferox (assembly GCA_028646485.1). Taxonomy (NCBI): domain Eukaryota; kingdom Metazoa; phylum Chordata; class Mammalia; order Carnivora; family Eupleridae; genus Cryptoprocta; species Cryptoprocta ferox. The sequence goes on along the minus strand of CM053560.1, from coordinate 41,389,285 downwards.
AGACACCGAAAAACAACAAAATAAAGTGGGCTTTATTTTTGCCCTGTGTTCATGTTTTAATTTCTTTAATTCAAAGGACACTATCAAGTAAAAAGACAAACCACAAAATAGAAAATAACTTGAAAACCATATAAAAGAGTTGTATCCAGATTGTGAAGAACTCCTAACTCATTAATAAAAAAGAAATAACCCAGTAAAAAATAGAAAAATATCTACTAAAATCTTTTGGCCAAAGATGATCTAGAACCAATAAGCGCATAAAAATATTCCCATCAGGCATCAGAGAAACCCAAATTAAAACCATGAGCTACCACTTTATACTACAATGGCTAAAAGAAGACAGAAGTGTTGGCAATGTGTTGAAAAATTGATACCTTCATACACTTTTGGGGGATTGCAGAATAGTACACACAACCCCTTTAGAACAAATAGTCTGCCAGTTCAGTTCCTCAGAAGGTAAAATACGCAATTGCCATGTGATTCCTTAGATGTCTACCCAACAGAACTGAAGACATGTTCACACACAGACTGGTACGTGAGTATTTATAGCATCATTATTCATAGTAATCAATAAGTAGAAACAGCCCAAAAGTCCATCTGATGAAAGACCTATCCATACAATGGAATATCTATAAAAATGAAGTACTAATATGAATGAACTTTGAAAACATGCTAAGTGATAGAAGCCAGACACAAAAGGCCACATTTTGTAGGTCAGAAGATAGGCAAATTCACAGAGACAGCATAGATTAATAGTGGACAGGCTGAGGAGAGAGGAGTTAAGGAGTGACTATTAATACTTTCATGCTTACATGAAAATGTTCTAAACTTACATAGCAGTGATGGTTGCACAACTCTGAATATACTAAAAACAAATTTTATACTTTGAAAGGGTGACTTTCAATGTCTGAATTATATCTCAAAACTGATTTTTTAAAAGATACATACTAAGTTCAGAGATGCTAGATTGTGCAAAATTTGCATCCTAGAATTTAAATACAGCACTATAACCTTAGAGCTTCACATAAAGATATTCAGGATCCTCCAATGCCTAGCTTGAGATGTTTTCCAAAGTCTTAAAACACAGCTTACTCCTTTCTATCACATTTCCACTTGCCATTAGCTAAAGAGAACATAAATATAAACCCACTAAGAAAATTAGAAGAGAACTTTATATTCTTAAGGATCGACTGCCTTTTTTGCAGGTAGGATAAAAAAAAATAGAATGGTATTTCTGAAAATATAATAGAATGCTATACTGAGGCCTCAAAAATCCACTTTCTTTTAAAAGTGTTTAACTGACTTCACTCCCAGGCCAAAATTGTGGAACAGCATGGGAGGTTTTTTGGGTTTTTTTTTTTTTTCATCTCTCATCCCTGAAATACAGCCAGATCAACACTAAACCATCCTGAACACCTAGAGAACTGATTTGAGGATTAACAACAATCTGCACAACCTAAACCACAGATCTCGGCAGGTACATGGTACAGAAAGGTGAACTGAGGGAGAGAGAAGCTACGGAGGGCAGGGAGCTGTTTTTGCTTGCAGAGAGAGGACAGAGACAGGGGAAAAGTACAGGAGAGCATCTCTCCCCCTCCTCACCCTCCTGAAAGCAGCTGGAGAGAAAAAGTATGCAAGGGACTCAACAAAAAAGGGAGAAAGGAGAGAGGGTTTAAATTCCATTAGGACTATAAACGGGGAGTGCAGAGTCTAAAACTCTGCAGCTCGATACCTGGCGGTGCTCTGGTGGGAAAGGCCAATCCCCAGGAGCAGAGAGTGAGGTCCAAGGGGGTGCTTGGGTCACATGGGGAGAGGAGGTTCCCCTGCTGGGAGGACATTTGGTAGAGGCTGTGCGGGCCCCCCACAGGCAAAGATCCCAGTGGATCCTGGAGAACAACCACATTCACTGGTGCTGAAACAAGGGTGGTAAAGGGGAAGCCTAATGCCAGATGTGTATCATTTACCATGATCCCTGAAACACTGCTGCTACACCATCACATGAACTTTTTCTGGGGCAGGGTGGTACCCGGCTGCAGTCTCTGGGCATCACCAACAGCGCAGTCTCCTGAATGTTCCTGGGGACAGGCCGGCACCCAGCCATTGCTCAGCGAGACCCTCCCCCAGAAGGTCAAAGCCACAGTCCGTCAGAAGTGAGGGATGGGGAAATACAGCTACATCTGAGCTAAAACTCAGGGGGGAGGTGCTGCCTACCAGCCTGATGGCTTGGTCACAGACAAAGTAAAAGTGAGGAATGGATGGAAGCCAGAGACAAAGGAGGGGGGCGCGATTACTGGTCAGAGAGAGCACAGAGTTCTGATACTACAGACTGGGGCCATTTTCACCCTTCCCACGCATGGGTGTACACAACTACATGTGCCATGACAATCCACCCCTTACTGCTAAGCAGTGCCATCTAGCGGGGGACAGAGCCATTACACTAAGCGCCATCCAACTGGGCCAACCCTGTTCTTCAGAAACACCGCAAGTCTGTCCCCCTGCTTAGTTTATGGACTAAAAAGTGCTTCATAGTTTGCTAGGGGAACCCAATATAATTTCAATTGTATTTCAGTCTGTTCACTGGTCCATCTATTTAACTTTTTTTTCTTTTTCTTCTCTTATTCTTGAATACAGAAAGAAAATTTTTATTTTCCATTTTTATTAAAAATATTTTTAATTTTTCTACTGTATTTTTTACTTTGTAAATTTTTCAAATTCTATTTTACTTCCATTTCATTTTACTCTATTTCATTATATTTTTTTCAATTTTTCAAAATTTTTTTTTCTTTTCTTTCTTTTTTCCCTTCTCATCTTTCCCTTTTTTCTCTAATCTATCAAGTTCCTTTCAATGACCAAACCAAAATACACTTAGATCTAGCATCCTTTATTGATTTTTTTGTGTTGTTTTTAATTTTTTTTTACTGTATTAATTCCTTTTCTTCCTTGAAAATGACAAAATGAAGGAATTCACCCCGAAAGAAAGAACAGGAAGAAATGACAGCCAGAAACAATCAATATAGATACAAGCAAGATGTCTGAGCCAGAATTTAGAAGCACGATAATAATACTAGCTGGGGTTGAAAATAGATTAGAATCCCTTTCTGCAGAGATAAAAGAAGTAAAATCTAGTCAGGAGGAAATAAAAAATGCCATAACTGAGCTGCAATCTCGAATAGTTGCCATGGTGGCAAGGATGGATGAAGTAGAGCAGCGAATCAGCGACATAGAGGACAAACTTATGGAGACTACTGAAGCAGAAAAAAAAGAGGGAGACTAAGGCAAAAGAGCACGATTTAAGAATTAGAGAAATCAGTGACTCATCAAAAAGGAACAGCATTAGAATCAGAGGGGTCCCAGAAGATGAAGAGAGAGAAAAAGGAGTAGAAGGGTTATGTGAGCAAATCATAGTGGAAAACTTTCCTAACCTGGGGAAAGACACAGACATCAAAATCCAGGAAGCACAGAGGACTACCATTAGATTCAACAAAAACCAACCATCAACAAGGCATATAGTTAAATTCACAAAATACTCAGGCAAGGAAAAAATCATGAAAGCAACAAGGGAAAAAATCATTAACCTACCAGGGAAGACAGATCAGATTCACAGCAGACCTATTCATAGAAAACTTGGCAGGCCAGAAACAAGTGGCAGGATATATTCAATGTACTGAATCAGAAAAATATGCTGCTAAGAATTCTTTATCCAGCAAGGCTGTTATTCAAAATAGAAGGAGAGATTAAAAAGTTTCCCAGACAAACAAATTAAAGGAATTTATGACCACTAAACCAGCCCTGCAAGAAAATTTAAGGGAGACCCTCTGAGGGGAGAAAAGACAGGGGAGGGGGAGGGGAGACCAAAAGCAACAAAGACTAGAAAGGCCCAGAGAACACTACCAGAAACTCCAATTCTACAGGAAACATAATGGGAATAAAGTCATATCTTTCAGTACTCACTCTAAACACCAATGGACTAAATGCTTCAATCAAAAAACATAGGGTAACAGAATGGATAAGAAAATAAGATCCATCTATATGTTGATTACAAGAGACCCACTTTAGACCTAAAGACACCTTCAGACTGAGAGTAAGGGGATGGAGAACCATCTATCATCCTTTTTTTAAAAATTTTTTTATGTTTATTATTGATACAGAGAAACAGAGCATGAGTGGGGGAGGAGAAGAGAGAGAGGGAGACACAGAATCTGAAGCAGGCTCCAGGCTCTGAGCTGTCAGCACAGAGCCCAACACGGGGCTTGAACCCATAAACCATGAGATCATGACCTGAGACTAAGTCAGATGCTTAACCGACTGAGCCACCCAGGTACCCTAGAACCATCTATCTTCCTAATGGTCACCAAAAGAAAGCCAGAGTAGCCATACTTAGACAATCTAGACTTTAAAATAAAGACTCTAACAAGAGATGAAGAAGGGCATTATATCATAATTAAGAGGTCTATCCACCAAGAATATCTAACAATTATAAACATTTATGCTCCAAATGTGAAGGAACCTAAACATATAAATTAATCATGAACATAAAGAAACTCATTGATAATAATAGCAGAATAGTAGGGAACCTCAACACCACACTTAAAGCAATAGACAGATCATCTAAACAGAAAATCAACAAGGAAACAATGGCTTTGAATGACACACTGGACCAGATGGACTTAACAGATATATTCAGAACATTTCATCCTAAAGCAGTGGAATACACATTCCTTTCCTAATGCACATGGAACGTTCTCCAGAATAGATCACATACTGGGACACAAATCAGCCCTCTACAAGTACAAAAAGATCAAGACCATACCATGCATATTTTCAGACCACAATGCCATGAAACTCAAAACCACAAAAAAAAATTGTGGAAAGATAAATACTTTGAGAATAAATAAAGACCATCCTACTAAAGAATGAATGGGGTAACCAAGAAATTAAAGAGAAAATTAAAAAGTACATGGAAGCCAATGAAAATGATAACACCACAGCCCAAAACCTCTGGGATACAGCCAAGGCCATCATAAGAGGGAAGTATATAACAATCCAGGCCTACCTAAAGAAGGAAGAAAGGTCTCAGATACATAACCTTACCTCACGAACCTTAAAGGGCTGGAAAAAGAACAGCAAATAAAACCCCCAAACAGCAGAAGACAGGAAATAATAAAGATTAGAGCAGAAATCAATGCTATAAAACAAACAAAAAACAACAACAGTAAAACTGATTGATGAAACCAGAAGTTGGTTCTTTGAAAGAATAACAAAATTGACAAACCCCTGGCCAGTGTGACCAAAAAGAAAAAGGAAAGGACCCAAATAAATAAAATCAAGAATGAAAGAGGAGAGATCGGAGCACATCAGAAATACAAATAGTAAGAGAATATTACAAGCAATTATACACCAGTAAGATGGGCAATCTGGTAGAAATGGACAAATTCCTAGAAACACATAAACTACAAAACTGAAACAGGAAAAAATAGAAAATTTTAATAGACCTATAACCAGTAAAGAAATCACATTAGTAATAAAAAGTCTCCCCAAAAACAAGAGTCCAGGGCCAGATGGCTCTCCAGGGGAATTCTACAAAACATTTAACGAAGAGATAACACCTATTCTCTTGAAGCTGTTCCAAAAAATGGAAATAGAAGGAAAACTTCCGAACTCTTTCTTTGAAACCAGCATTACCTTGACTCAAAAACTAGACCAAAACCCCACTAAAAAGGAGAACTAGAGACCAATTTCCCTGATGAACATGGATGCAAAAATCCTTAACAAGATACTATCCAACTGGATCAAACAATACATTAAAAATACATTATTCACTACAACCAAGTGGGATTTATACGTGGGATGCAGGGCTGGTTTAATATCTGCAAAACAATCAATTGATACATCGCATCGATAAAAGAGAAAGAGCGGCTGGGGAAGTGTAGGTCTGTATCTGGACAAGAGAAAAATCTCAGACTGGGATAGAAAGGGATCCCATCTCTAACTGCAGGGCTTTCTTTGGACTGGGGCCAGCTTCCCTGCTCACACACCTGGGGAAGAGGGGACTAACCTCCATGTTTGGTGGTATGTCAGGGGCACAGTCAGCAGCAGGAGGAACAGGTCCCCTGCCCTGAAGTGCTGCAGCACAGCCACAGGAGCACATTTGGGTGCCAACATTAACATGCACGGAGTGGGAGTTTAAAACGCAGCTAAGCATGGGACATAGGAGATGGCAGAGCGAGACAGCCCACCTAGTCTGTGCCCTCAGCATAGTGAGGACAGGTCCAAAGGAATAATTTGGGATACTTGGTCCATGAAGAAGGGACTGGGGATGTCTCCATTTTTCTCCCCACAACCACCAAGGCAGGGAGTCAGGGATCAGTCATTGGGGCCCACAGTGGGGGCAGGACCCACCCACACCAAACCCCCCCCCCCATACTAGATAGCCACTTATCTACTGGAGGTGGATAGACACTATGGAACCAGCACTGTGGCATTGCCTGGATTAACGCTAGGTCAATTCTTGTTATTTAGATTTATTCTCCCTTTTCTCCTTCTTATCTCTTCCCTCCTCTAGGCTGGTTACTTTGGTTATTGGTTTGCTTAAGCAGACATATTTAATCCCTTCTCTTGATGCATGTTCTACACCTCCTTCTTTATTTTCCTTTCTCTCTGTCTGGAATAATCAGGCTATGTAGCTTCTCTGGGTAACTATCTTCGTTTCTTTTTCCTCACCTCCTTATTCTCCTTTCTCTCTTTCTGGATAAGCCTTTTAGTCTCTCTGCCTGGTCAATGTTCATTTTCTCTTTCTCCCCACCCCTGTCATTTCTCTTTGTATATGCTCTTCCATCAGCACCACCTCCACTCTGTTCTTTACTTGTACCTGGTGTTTCTGGTTTTATGCTTTTAGATTGTCTATTTTTCTTTTTGGTTTTTGTTTTTGTCTGTTTGCTTGTTTTATTTGTGCATTTGCATGTTTTTGTTTCCTGTTTGTCTGTGTGTTTTTTCTTTCCAGGGATACTTCAAGGAAGAAACCAAAGCACACCTGGTGGAGGATCCAAAAACATCACTATGAGTAGGGAAATAAAATAACCAAAGTTACAACAACAGAGAGCAAGTAACACTCTCAAAAAAAAAAAAAATACACCACCTGAATGGCCAGACCCTGGCCAGTGTATGAGCCCCCTTTAATATAACAATACTCACAGATGCAGAGCATATAACAAGCTTTTACAACTTAAAAGGGACAGAAAACTAGCCGAAATGATGAAAATGAAGAATTTTTCTCAAAAAAAAATTCCAGAAGAAGTGACAGCTGAAGAATTGATCAAAATAGTTATAAGCAACATAACTGAACAAGAAATTAGAATAATAAAGTCATAAAATTAATCGCTGGGCTTGAAAAAGGCATAAAAGAGAGCAGAGCATTGCTACAGAGATCAAGGATCTTAAAAATAGTCATGATGAATTAAATGCTATAAATGAAGTGCAAAATAAAATGGAGGCAGCCACAATACAGATTGAAGAGGCAGAGGGGAGAACAGGTGAATTAGAAGATAAAATTATAGAAAAAGAGGAAGCTGAGAAAAAGAGAGAAAATGATCCAGGAGGACAAAAGGAGAATTCAAGAACTGAGTGATGCAATCAAACGGAACAATATCCCTATCATAGGAATTCCAGAAGAAGAGAGAGAAAGTGGCTGAAGGGGTACTTGAACAAATCATAGCAGACAACTTCCCCAACCTGGGGAAGGAAACAGACATTGAAATCCAAGAGGCACAGAGAACTCCCCTCAGACATAACTTGAATCAATCTTCTGCATGACATGTCATAGTGAAACTGGCAAAATACAAGGACAAAGAGAATTCTGAAAGCATCTAGGGATAAACAGGACTTAACATACAAAGGTAGGTCTGCTACTACCCTTGTCTCTATCTGCTGAAACTTGGCAGGCCAGAAAGGAATGGCAGGAAATCTTCAATGTGATGAACAGGAAAAATATGCAGCCAAGAATCATTTATCCAGCAAGCCTGTCATTCAGAATAGAAGGAGAGATAAAGGTTTTCCCAAACAAAAACTAAAGGAATTCATCATGACTAAACGAGCCCTACAAGAAATCCTAAGAGGGACTCTATGAGGAAAATGTTGCAAGGAACACAAAGTACCAGAGACATCACTACAAACATGAAACCTACAGATAACACACTGACTCTAAATTCATATTTTTCAATAACACTGAATGTAAATGGACTAAGTGCTCCAGTCAAAAGACATAGGGTATCAGAATGGATTAAAAAAAAAAAAAAAAAGACCCATCTATTTGCTGTCTACAAGAGACTCATTTTAGACCTGAGGACAACTTCAGATTGGAAGTGGGGGGATGGGAACTATTTACCATGCTACTGGAAGTCAGAAGAAAGCTGGAGTAACCATACTTATATCAGACAAACTAGAATTTAAAGTAAAGGCTGTAATAAGAGATGGAGAAGAGCACTGTATAATAATTACAGGGTCTATCCATCAGGAAGAGCTAACAATTATAAATGTCTATGCACGAAATTCAGGAGCACCCAAATATATAAAACAATTAATCACAATTTCAATCTTATTGATAAGAAAGTGTTAATTGCAGGTGACTTTAACATTCCACTTACAGCAATAGATCAACTAGACAGAATCACTACAGAAACAATGGACCTGAACAACACATTGGACCAAACGGACTTGACAGATATATTTAGAACTCTACATCCCAGAGCAGTGGAATTCACTTTCTTCTCGAGTGCACATGGTAAATTCTCCAAGATAGATCTCATACTGGGTCACATACCATGTGAGATCATACCATGCACGCTTTCAGATCACAATGCTATGAAACTTGAAATCAACCACAGGAAAAAGTCTAGAAAACCTCCAAAAGCATGGAGGTTAAAGAACATCCTACTAAAGAACAAATGGGTCAACCAGGCAATTAGAGAAGAAATTTAAAAATATATGGAAACAGATGTGAAAATACAACAATCCAAACCTTTGGAATGCAGCAAAGGCAGTCCTAAGAGGAAAATACATTGCAATCCAGACCTAGCTCAAGAAACAAGAAAAATCACAAATGCAAAATCTAACAGCACACCTAAAGGAACTAGAAGCAGAACAATACAGATACCCCAACCCAGCAGAAGAGAAATAATAAAGATCAGGGCAGAAATAAACAATATAGAATAA
>CM053560.1:41365628-41379578 GCA_028646485.1 Cryptoprocta ferox | reverse complement strand
GTTGATCTATCCATTGCTGTAAGTGGAGTGTTAAAGTCCCCTGTAATTAACACATTCTTGTCAATAAGATTGTTTCTGTTTGTGATTAGTTGTTTCATATATTTGGGTGCTCCCAAATTTGGCGCATAGATGTTTATAACTGTCAGCTCTTCCTGATGGAGAGACCCTGTAATTATTATATAATGTCCTTCTTCATCTTTTGTTACTGCCTTTACTTTAAAGTCCAGTTTGTCTGATATAAGTATGGCTACTCTGGCTTTCTTTTGACTACCAGTCGCATGATAGATGTTTCTCCATCCCCTTACTTTCAATCTGAAGGTGTCTTCAGGTCTCAAATGAGTCTCTTGTAGACAGCATATATGATAACCCGTGATACTATATATAGAAAACCCTAATGACTCTACCAAAAACCTATGAGAATAAATGAATTCAGTAAAGTTGCAGGATACAAATATACACAAATCTGTTGCATTTCTATATGCTAATAATGAAGTAGCAAGAAGAAATTAAGAAAACAATCCCACTTACAATAGTACAAAAAAGAAGAAAATACCTAGGACTAAACTTAACCAAAGAGGTGAAAGACCTATTATCTGAAAGTTTTCAAAACCCTGATGAAAGACATTGAAGAGGACACAAACAAATCGAAAGACACTTCGTGCTAATGGATTAAAAGATTATTAAATGGTCCATACTATCCAAAGCAATTTATACATTTAATGAAATCCCTATCGAAATACCAATAGTATGTTACACAAAACTAGAACAAATCATCCTTAAATTTGTGTCAAACCACAAAGACTCTGAACAGCAAAGCAATCTTGAAAAAGAACAAAATTGGAGATATCATAATCCCAGATTTGAAGATACATTACAAAGCTGTAATAATCAAAACTGTATGGTACTGACACAAAAAATAGATACATAGATCAATGGAGCAGAATGGAATGGCCAGAAATGAACCCATGATTAGATGGTCAATTAATGTACAACAAAGAAGGCAAACATACACAATGGGAAAAAGCCTCTTCAACAAATGGTGTTGGAAAAATTGAACAGCTACATGCAAAAGAATGAAACTGGACCACTTTCTTACACCATAGATAAAAATAAACTTGAAATGGATTAAGGATCTATATGTGAGATGTTGAACCACAAAAATCCTAAAAGAGAGCACAGGCAGTAATTTCTCTGACATCAGCACCAACAACATTTTTCTAGATATGGCTCCTAAGGGCAACAAAAGCAAAAATAAACTATTGGAACTACATCAAAATAAAAAGCTTCTTCACAGCAAAGGAAACAACCAACAAAACTAAAATACAACCTACTGAATAGGAAAAGATATTTACAAATCAAACATACAATTAGGGGTTAGTATCCAGAATGTATAAAGAATATACTATTATACTACTCAATACCCCAAAAACCCCTCCAATTTAAAAATTGGCAGAAGACATGAACAGACATTCCTCCAAAGCAGACCTACAGATGGGCAACAGACACATGAAAAGATGCTCAACATCACTAATCATTAGGGAAATACAAACCAAAACTACAATGAGATGCCACCTCACACCTGTCAGAATGGCTACTATCTAAAACACAAGAAATAACAAGTGTTGATAAGGATTTGGAGAAAAAGAAAACTTGTGTGCTGCTGGTGGGAATGCAAACTGGTGCAGCCACTGTGAAAGACAGTACAGAAGTTCCTCAAAAAATTAAAAACCGATCTACCATATGATCCAGTATCACTGGATTATCTAAAGAAATTTAGCCAAGAAAATGAAAACACTAATTTAAAAGGGTATATGTACCCCTTTGTTCATTATAGCATTAGTTACTATAGCCAAGATATGAAAGCAGCTCAAGTACCATCGATAGATGAATGGATAAAGATAGTGATATGTATATTATGTGTATAATATACAATATATACATACACATGGACTACTCAGCCATAAAAAAATAATGAAATCTTGCTGTTTGCAACAACAGGGATGGACCTATAGAGTATAATGATAAGTAAAAGAAGTCAGAGAAAGACAAATACCATATAATTTCACTCAAATGTGAAATTTAAGGAACAAAACAAATGAGCAAAGGAAAGAAAAAGAGACAAACCAAAAAATAGACGGGGCACCTGGGTGGCTCAGTCAGCTAAGGTACTGACTCTTGATTTTGGCTCAGGTCATGATCTCACAGTACATGCTATGAGACACAGCACTCCAGTGTGCTGACACAGCAGAGACTGCTTGCGATTCTTGATCTCCCTTTCTCTCTGCTACTCCCCAGCTCACATTCTTTCTCAAAATAAACAAACATTTAAAACAAAACAAGCAAAAAAAAAAAAAAAAGACTCTTACCTATGGTTACCATAGGGGAGGTGGTTAGAGACATAGGTGAAATAGGTGAAGGAGATTGAGAATATGCTTATGTTTAAACATTCATCAGTCAATGGACATTTGGGCTCTTTCCATAGTTTGGCTATTGTTGATAGTGCTGCTATAAACATCAGGATGCAGGTGCCTCTTTGAATCAGTTTTGTAGCCTTTGGGTAAATACCTAGTAGTACAATTGCTGGGTCATAGCATAGTTCTATTTTTAACTTTCTGAGGAAACTCTATACTGCTTTCCAGAGTGGCTGCACCAATTTACATTCCCACCAACAGTATAAGAGGGTTCCTCTTTCTCCACATCGTCACCAACATCTGTTGCTTCCTGTGTTGTTAGTTTTAATCATTCTGACAGGCGTGAGAAGATGATGTGTATATATACACAATGGAATATTACTCTGCCATCAAAAAGAATAAAATCTTACCATTTGCAATGACATGGATGAAGCTAGAGTGTATTATGCTAAGCAAACTAAGTAAGAGAATGACAGATACCATATGATTTCACTCATTGGAATTTAAGAAACACAACAGTAAAACATAGGGGAAGGGGGAAAAAGGGGAAGCAAACCATAAGGGACTCTTACCTATAGAGAGCAAACTGATGGTTGTTGAGGATGGGCTAAATAGGCGAAGGATATAAAGGAGCACACTTACTGTGATGAGCACTGGATGTTATATGTAAGTGATTCACCACTAAATTCTATACCTAAAACCAATTTTACCATATATGTTAACTAGAATTTAAATAAAAACTTGAAATCAAAAAAAGAATACACTGATTTTGATGAGCACTCAGTAATATATGAAATTGTTAAATCATTATATTGTATACCTGAAAATAAAATGACATATGTTAACTATAACTTGAGATTCAAGTTTAAATAAAGAAAACAGTTTGGCTGAGACCTGGGTGGGGGGAGGGGTGACATCATTTTTAACCTTATGACCTTGGTAAATAATGACCTTGGTACATCCCAAATTTATTTGACCATAGACCTGCTCTTCTCCCGTCTAATGTGTTTTACTTTCTTGGGGAGTGCTGTAGCAGTTATGGACCTATTGCCATACATTCTCAAAATTATTTTAAGGAAATAAATGAGAATGAACCCAGTGTTGACCATTGATATTCATGGAGTTCTAAACTCTACTATATAAATATACTATTTGTTGCTATGTACAGCTTTGTATCACAGCCTCTATGACTTAAAGCCTTTCAATGACCATGTAGTGTTTTGCTATATATTTTCATAAAATAAAGTTATATTTGTGACTATGTATTTGAGAATAAGGCTGACAAGTATGTACCACCTTTTCAGCTGGTAGATGTTTTCAATTTTAAAAGTATTTATTTTTCACAATTTCAAAGTCCTATTCTGTTTATTAGAGTTAGTTTAGTCCCAGGGTGCCTGGATGGCTCAGTTGGTCAAATATCCTACTCTTGGTTTCTGTTCAGGCATGATCTTTCAGTTTCATGAGTTTGATCCCCATGTCTGGCTCTGTGCTGCCAGTGTGGATCCTGCTTGGGATTCTCTCTCCCCACCCCGTCTCTGTCCCTCTCCTGCTCACACACACACATACTCTCTCTCTCAAAAAAAGTAGTTTGTTCACTAATCCACTTGGATAGAAGCTGGGTTATCACTGGATTTTTACCTCTTGTTGCTGATGGAAAGCATCAGGATTCTTGGCTGATTATCTTGTTAGTTTCTTATATAGAACAAGAATAAAAACTCATTGAAAATGCTGCAATCTATAAAATCCAATAAACTAGTCAGATTTCAGTCTCTGCCACCCACCAAGATTTCTATTGGATGAGAACTCCTTGGTTACGATTGATTGTAGTTTGATTTTTTAATAGATTTGTCTGCTTGCATCTGTAAATCTGTAGGATAAAATCTGCTTTAGAAAATAAAGGTTTTGATGATAAACTCAGTCTGAATCAACATGATTAAAATTAGAAAATAAAGCCAATGTGGACAGAGGAAAGAGCACCAAGTTAGGTGTCAGTTTCTGGTAATTGTGTGACTGCATGAAACCACACAATTAGAAAGTTACTTAATCTTTCTGCTTGTTTTTCCCATGGGAGATGATGAAATGGGACTAAATTGATCACATCAAGTCACAAGATAAGTCTCAATTTAAAAGACTGAAATTATACTAAATATCTTTTCCTACCATAACAGAATGAAACTAAGAATAGAAGGAAAATTGGAAACTTCGCAATAATGTGAAAATTAAATAGCACACTCCTGAACAATCATTAGGTCGAAGGGGAAACTAAAAAGAAAATTGGAAAATACATTGAGACAAATTAAAACAAAACTACAACATATCAAAATTTACATATTAGAAGGGAAATTCACAGCAAGAAGTGCCACATTAAAAAAGGAGCAAGATTTCAAATAACCTAACTTTATACCTCAAGGAGCTAGAAAAAGGAAAACAAAGCCCAAATTTAAGAGAAGGAAGGAAATTACAAAGAGGACAAGAAACAAAATAGAAATATTTTAAAAATAGAAAAAATTGACAGAGTTATTTTTAAAGATAAACAAAATTGACAAATCCTTAACTAAACTAAGAAAAAAAGAGAACAAATGCAAGTAAAACCAGAATGAGGAGATATCACAACTGAGGACACAGGAATAAAAAGAATGATGACTACTATGAACAATGTCCATCAAAAAACTTGATAACGAAGAAATGGATAAATTCCTAGAAACATAGGACCTGCTGAAACTAGGTCATGAAGAAATATTAAGCTTAAAAAGACCCGTAACTACTATGGAGATTGGATTTGTAATCAAAAACTTCCCAACAAAGAAGAGCCCAGGACTAGATGGCTTCACTGGTAAATTCTACCAAACATGTAAAAGAAGAATTAAGGCCAATCCTTCTCAAACTCTTCCCAAAAACTGATGAGGAACCTTTCCAAATTCATTTTATGAGGCCAGTATTACTCTGATACCAAAGCGAGACAAAGAAAACTACAGGCCAATATCTCTGATGAATATAAACACAAAAATCCTCAACAAAATAGTACCAAATGGAATTCAACAGCACAATGAAAGGATTATACGCTATGACCAAGTGAGATTTATCCTTGGGATGCTAGGATGATTCAATATACAAAAAATTCATTTTATATATTACATCCTAAGAATAAAGAATAAAAATGACAATTGCCTCAACACATGCAGAAGAAGCATTTGCTCAGATTCATCATTAGTGCATTATTACATTTCAACAAATTGGGAATAGAAGGAAACTACCTCAACAAAATAAAAGCCATATATTAAAAGCACATAGATAACATACTGCTGAAACATTGTATGGAAAAATTGAAAGTTTTTCCTCTAAGATCAGGAATAAGGCAAGGATGCCCACTCTTACCACTTCTGCTTAACACAGTACTAGAAGTTCTAGCTAGAGCAATTAGACAAGAAAAAGACCTAAAAGTAATGGAATTTGGAAAAGAAATAAAATGATCTGTTTGCAGACAACATCTTATATACAGAAAACCACAAGAATCCATTAAAAAATTGTAACTAATAAAACTAATATGTGAATTCAGTAAAGTGGTAGGATACAAAGTCAACATACAAAAATTACTCGTGTTTCGGAAGCTCCTGTTCAAGAGCAATGTAGGAAGACTCTGAACTCACCTCCTCCATGGAACACACCAAATTACACCTATTAATAGAACAATTCCTGAAGGCTGACTGAACAGCTTCTGAACAACCAAATATAGAGAGAACAGCAAGAGAATGGCCAGAAAGACAGAGACACAGTAACAAAGGAAACCCCTACCACCAACACGGTGAATGGCAATGGTGAGGGATAGTACTGAAGGACTAGGAACAGATCCCTCTTTCCTTAGGCACAGAGGGAAGTCTCTTAAAGGAGCAACTAGTACATAAAGGAGACAACACTAGGGCTGTGCCAAGTGGCAGAGGAGCTGTAGGAATGCTCTCCAGGTTGGAGGAACTAGAGAATGACACAGTTTATGTTCCCACCCCACCATAAAAGTCCAGACCAGAACAGGGTCTAGACACCATAATGGTCATATCTGGTTGTCTCAGTAAGCTCATGACCTCAGCAAGTGTAGGGTATGCAAGTCCACACCAACCCCTCACTCTGGGATACAGAAAAAAGGACAGGGTTTAAAACTGCCAAGCAACAGTGGGAACACTCTCTCCTCCCTCCCCCTTAAAAGCTCAGACCTGAGCAGGGTCTGGCTCACAGAAAACTTACAGCCTCAATGAGCCGAGGGTCCACAAATCCACAAGCCCACAGCAGCTGCCCTGTGGTGCAGGGACACATAAAACAAGCCATAGGTTCCACCCAATCCACAGAAGTAAACACAGAAAGTTAAGCAAAATAGGGAGACAGGAATATGCTCCAAAAGACACAGGATAAAACCTCAAAAGAACTAAAAGAAACAGATAAGCAATATACCTGATAAAGAATTTAAAGTAATGATCATAAAGATACTCACTAGACTTGAGAGAAAAGACTTAAGAACTCTGAGGCTTTCAATAAAGAGAGAAAATACTAAGAAGAACCAGAGTTGAAGAATACAATAACAAAATAAAAAACACTAAAGGGAAACAACAGTAGATTAGCAGAGGCAGAAGTACTTAGTGATCTGGAAGACAAGATATTGGAAAGCACACAAGCTGAACAGCAAAAAGAGAAAATATATATATTTTTAATGAGGATAGATTAAGAGGTCTCTTGGACAACATCAAGTCAAACACTTCTGGGGGTCCCAGAAGAAGAAGAAGAAGAGAGAAAGGTGTAGAAAACTTACTTGAAGAAATAATAACTGAAAACTTCTCTAATCTAAGGAAGGAAATATATATCCCAGTCCAAGCAGCAGAGTTCCAGACAAGATGATGCCAAGGAGGCACATAGTAATTAAAATGTCAAAGGTTAAAGAATCATTAAAGCACAAGAAAGAAAGTGACCTACAAGGGAAAACCTATAAGACTATCAGCTTATTTTTCAGCAGAAACTTGGCCAGCCAGAAGCAAGTTACATAATATACTCAAAGTGCTGAAAGGGAAAAACCTATACCCAAGAATACTCTACCAGCAAAGTTATTCATATTTGAAGGAGAGATAGTTTCCCAGACAAACAAAAGATAAAGGGCTTTATCACCACTAAACCAGCCTTACAAAAAATGTTAAAGGGATTTTTTAAAATAGAAAAGAGAGAGCCATAATTAGACATAAGAAAACTATGAACAATAAGATGTAAAATATGAGCACATATACATAAACCTTGGAGAATAAAAAAGGAAATAAGGAAATAAGGAAAAAAAAGATTTCTTCTTTTTCTGTTTTTTGTTGTTGTTGTTTTTAGAATGTGTCTGAAACTAAATGACTATCAAATAAATACTAACTTCTATTTACTTAGGATGTTATAGATGAACTTCATGGTAAACACAAACCCAAAACCTATGATAGCTACACAAAAAATAAAGAGAAATCCAAACAAAACACTATAAATCCTCAAACACAAAGCAAGAGCAAGAGAAGAAACAAAGAACTAAAAAAAAAAAAAAACAAATTTTAGAAAACGACAATAAGTACATACCTAGCAATAATTATTTTGAATGTAAATGAACTAAATGATGCAAAAGACGGTAGCAGAATGGATCTTTTAAAAAGACCCATTTATATGTTGCCTTCAAGAGACACATCTTAGACCTAAAGATACCTAGAGATTGAAAGTGAGAGGATGGAGAAACATCTAACATGCTAATGTAGGTCAAAAGAAAGCTGGAGTACCAATGCTTATACTGGACAAACTAGACTTTATAAATTTTTTTTACATTTATTTATTTTTGAGAGACAGAGAGAGACAGAACGTGAACAGGGGAGGGGTAGAAAGAGAAAGAGACACAGAATCCGAAGCAGGCTCCAGGCTCTGGGCTAGCAGTCAGCACAAAGCCTGACGCCGGGCTCAAACTCACGAACTGTGAGATCATGACCTGAGCCGAAGTTGGATGCTCAACCGACTGAGCCACCCAGGTGCCTCAGGACAAACTAGATTTTAAAACAGACTGTAACAAGGAACAAAGAAGGGCAGTATATAATAATAATAATAATACAACAAGAAGATACAATAGTTATAATAATTTATGTACTCAACCTGGAAGCACCCAAACACCTAAAACGGTTAATAACAAACATAAAGGAACTAATCAATAATACAATAATAGTTGGGGAAATTTAACACCCCATTTACATCAATGGAAAGATCATCCAAACAGAAAATCAACATGGAAACTATGGCTTTGAATGACACACTAGACCAGATGGATGTATTAACACATTTTTCAGAATATTCCATCTTAAAAGAGAAGAGTACGCATTCGTTTCAAGTGCACAGGGAACATTCTCCAAAATAGATCACATATTAGGCCACAAAAGAGGCCTTAATAAAAAGAAGATTGAAGTTATACTTTGCACCTCTCTGACCACCAGGTTATTAAACTAGAAATCAACCACAAGAAAAAAATCTGGGAAGAACATAGATACATGGAGGTTAAACAACATACTACTAAACAATGAATGGGTCAACCAGGAAATAGAAACAGAAGTTAAAAATTACACGAAAACAATTGAAAACGAAAAAACAGTCCATATCCTTTGGGATGATACAGAAGTGGTCCTATAAGGGAAGTTTATAACAAAACAGGTCTACATCAAGAAGTAAAATCTCAAACAACCTGACCTTAAACCTAAAGGAGCTAGAAAAACAACAAACAAAATCCCAAACCAGCAGAAGGAAGGAAATAAGATTAGAGCAGAAATAAATTATATAGAAACAGTACAACAATTAAACCAGAAGCTGGTTCTTTGAAAAAATAAAATTGATAAACCTCCAGCCAGATTTATCAAAAAGAGAAAGGACTCAAATAAATAAAATCATAAATGAGAGAGGAGAACTACTAACTCCACAGATACAAATAAGAGAATATTATGAAAAACTATATGCCAACAAATTGGACAGCCTAGAAAAAAATGGATAAATTCCTAGGAAATATTACCTGCCAAAACAAAAACAGGAAGAAATAGAAAACTTGAACAGACGGATAGCCAGCAAAGAAACTGAATCAGTAATCATAAACTCCCAAAAACAAAAGTCTAGGATCAGATGGCTTCATAGGCAAATTCTACCAAACATTTAAAAAAAGGTTAATACCCATTCTTCTCAAACTATTCCAAAAAAATAGAAAAGGAAAACTTCCAAATTCATTCTAGGAGGCCAGCATTATTGATCTCATACCAAACCCAGATAAAGACACCACAAAAAGAATAACTACAGGCCAACATCTCTGATGGACATAGATGCAAATGTCCTCAAAAAAATCCTAGCAAACCAAATCTAACAATATATTAAAGAAATCATTCATCACGATCAAGTGGGATTTATTCCTGGGCTGCAAGGGTGGCTCAATATTTGCAAATCAATGTGATATATCACATTAATAAAAGAAAGGATAAGAACCATATGATCATTTCAATAGATGCAGAAAAAGCATTTGACCAAATAAAAAATCCATTCATTATTAAACAAAACCCTCAACAATATGTTTACAGTGAACATACCTCAATATAATAAAGACCATATGTGAACCCACAGCTAATATCCTAAGTGGGGAAGAACAGAGCTTTTCCCCCTAAGGTCAGGAACAAGACAGGGATATCCAGTCTCACCACTTTTATTCAGTATAGTACTGGAAGTCCTAGCCACAGCAATCGGACGACGACAACAACAACAACAACAACAAGGCATCCCTGGGGTACCTGAGTGAGTCAGTTGAGCATCCAACTCTTGATTTCAGCTCAGGTCATGATCTCATGAACCAGGAGATGGGGCCCCTTATCAGGCTCTCCACTGACACAGCACAGTCTGCTTAGGATTCTCTTTCCCTCTCTCTTCTCCTCACTGTCTCTTTCAAAAATAAACATTAAAAAAAAAGAAAAAGGCATCCAAATCAGGAAGAAGTAAAACTTTCACTATTTGCAGATGGCATGATACCCTATATAGGTAGCCTGAAAGACTCCAAAAAAAAAAAAAAACAAAAAAAAAACCCGCTAGAATTGATACATGAAGTCAGTAACGTCACAAGATACAAAATCCATGTACAGAAATAGGCTATACACCAAAAAGAGAAGGAATCAATCCCATTTACAATTGCACCAAACACCATAAGATACCTAGGAATAAACTTAACCAAAGAGATGAAAGATCTGTACTCTGAAAACTATAAAATAACTGATGAAAGAAATTGAAGACAACACAAAGAAATGGAAAGACATTCCATCCTCATGGGTTGGAAGAATATTGTTAAAATGTCTATACTACCCAAAGCAATCTACACATTTAATGCAATCCCTATCAAAATACCAACAGCATTTTTCACAGAACTAGAGAAATCCTAGGATTTGTATGGAACCACAAAAGATTCTGAATAGCCAAAGCAATCTTAAAGAAAAGCAGGAAGCAATCACAATTCCAGACTTTAAGTTTTGTATTACAAAGCTGTAGTGATCAAAACAGTATGGTATCGGTACAATAATAGACACATAAATCAATGGAACAGAATAGAAAACCCAGAGACGAACCCACACTTATATGGTCAATTAATCTTTGACAAAGCAGGAAAGAATATGTTATGGGAAAAAGATGGTCTCCTCAACAATTGGTGTTGGGAAAACTGGATAGCAACATGCAAAAAGAATGAAAGTAGACCACTTTCTTACATCACACACAAAATAAATTCAAAATGGATTAAAGATCTAAATGTAAGACTTGAAAATCAAAAAGGCTTGAAGAGAGCACCGGCAGTAATTTCTCTGACATCAGCTATAACAGCTTTTTTCCAGAAAGGTCCTTAGAGGCAAGGGAAACAAAAGCAAAAATACATCAATGGGATTACATCAAAATAAAAAGCTTCTGCACAATGAAGGAAACAATCAACAAAACTGAAAGGCAACCTACAAAATGGGTGAAGATATCTGCAAATGACATATGTCATAAAGGATTTATATCCACAGTATATCAAGAACTTATAAACCTCAACACTCAAAAAATGAAGAATTTAAAAATGGGCAGAAGACATGAATAGACATTTCTCCAAAGATGACATCCAGATGGTCAACACATGAAAAGATGCTCATCATCACTCACCATCAGGGAAATATAAATCAAAACTACATGAAGATATCACCTCACACCTGTTAGAATGGCTAAAATCAACAACACAAGAAACATCAGGTGTTGGGGAGAATGTGGAGAAAAAGGAACACTTGTGCACTAGTGGTAGGAATGGAAAATTTTAGAGCCACTGTGGAGAACACTATGGATGGAGTTTCCTTAGAAAGTTATATATAGAACCATGCTATGATCCAACAATTGCACTACTAGGTATTTATCCCCCAAATATAAAAATATGAAATCAAAGGGATACACATACTATTATGTTCATTGCAGCATTATCAACAATAGCCAAATTATGGAAACAGCCCAAGTACCCATCAACTGATGAATGGATAAAGAAAATGTAGGATGTGTGTGTGAATGAGAGAGAGAGAGAGAGAGAGAGAGAGAGAGAGAGAGAGAGAATGAAATTTTGCCATTAGCAATGACATGGATGGAGGTAGAAAGTATTATACTAGGCAAAATAAGTCAGAGAAAGATGAATACCATACAATTTTGCTCATGTGAAATTTAAGAGACAAATGAGCAAAGGGAAAAAAGAGAGGCAAACCAAGAAACAGACTCAACTATAGAGAACTGATGGTAACCAGAGGAGAGGTGGGGGGGGGGGTGAAATAGGTGGTGGGGATTAAGGAGTACACTTGTGATGAGCACCAGGTGTTATATGGAATTGTTGAATCATATTGTACATATGAAACTAATATAACACCATATGTTATCTAAAATTAAAGTAAAAACAAATAAATTAAAATTCAATTAAAAAAAAAACAGTCTCCCCCCCAAAAAAAAACAGTCATGTTTTAATATGCCAGAAATGAACTATCTGGGAAGGAAATTAGAAAAATAATCCCATTCATAATAGTAGCAAAAGAATAAAATATAGAGGAATAAACTAAGGAGCCACAGGTTTTTTAAAGTTTATTTATTTTGAGAGAGCGAGCAAGTGAGCATGAGTGGGGGAGGGGCAGAGACAGAGGGAGAGAGAGAATCCCAAGCAGGCTCTTTGCTGTCAATGCAGAGATGGACACAGGGTTCAGTCTCATGGTTCGTGAGATCAGGACTTAAGCTAAAATCAAGAGTTGGACACTTAACCAACTGAGCTGCTGAGGTGCTCTTGAAAGATTTTTATACTGAAAATTAAGAACATTCATGAAAGAAATTAAACAAGACACAAATGGAAAGTTCATGGATTAGAAGACTTAATATTGTTAAAATATTTATGCTAACCAAAGCAATCTACAGATTCAATTCAATCCCTATCAAAATTCCAAAGACATTTTTTACAAAAATAGAAAAGGCAATTCTACAATTCAAAAGGAACCATAGATGACTACTAGTGGCCAATTCTAAGAAGAAAACTGGAAGCAGAATACTTCAAGATTTCAAAATATATTACAAAGTTTTAATAATCAAAATAGTATGGTGTTTACATAAAAAGACATATAAACCAATGGAACATAAGAGCCCATAAATAAATCCATATATACATGATCAAGATATTTCAACAAGGTTTAAGAATACACAATAGGGAAAGGATAGTCTCTTCAACTACTTGGTGTTGGGAAAACTGGATATTTTTCATGTAAAAGAGTGAAGTTGGACCTGTAACTTACCCTATAGACATACACACATACACACACACACAAAAAATCAACTCAAACTGGGTTACAGACTTAAATGAAAGACTTGAAACTAAAAATTCAGAAGCATAGGGAATAAGATTCATATTAGTTTTGATAATTATTTTATAGATATGACTCCAAAATCACAGGCAACAAAAAACAAAATAGACAAATGGAACTATATCAAACTGAAAAGTTTCTGCAGAGCAAAGGAAAAAATGAAATGAAGAAGCAATCTATAGAATGAGAGAATATTTGCAAAACATATTTGATAAGGGGTTAATCTCTGAGATATATAAGGAATTCATACAACTCAATGAGAAAAAATAATAATAATAACCTAATTTTAAAATAGGTTGAAGACTTGAACAGCTTTAACAGACATTTCTCCAAAGATGACATACAAATGGCCAATAGGTATATGAAAAAATTTTCTTCACTAATCAAAATAATGCTAACCAAAACCAATCGGGGGTGCCTGAGTGACTCAGTCAGTTAAGCATCCAACACTTGATTTTGGCTCAGGTCATGATCTCATGGTTCCTGGTATAAAGCCCCACATTGGGCTCTGTGCTAAAAGTGAGTGGAGCCTGTGTGGGATTCTCTCTCTTCTCTCTCCTGCCCCTTCTCCATGAACACATGCTCTCACTCTCAAAATATTAAAATATGAACCAAATGGAAAAAAAAAACCCTACAAT
>CM053560.1:41311853-41365528 GCA_028646485.1 Cryptoprocta ferox | reverse complement strand
CTGGTGCAACCACTGTGGAAAACGGTATGGAGGTTCCTCAGAAAGTTAAAAATAGAACTACCCTACGGCCCAGCAATTGCACAACTAGGTATTTGCCCTCAAAATACAAAAATACTAATTCAAAGGGATACATGCACCCCAATGTTTATAGCAGCATTATGTATAATAGCCAAGTTATGGAAACAGGAAGAGCCCAAGTATCCACTGATGATAAATGGATAAAGAAGATGTGGTATATATATATGATGGAATATTACTCAGCCATAAAAAAGAATGAAATCTTGCTATTTGCAATGACATGGATGGAGCTAGAGAGTATTGTGCTAAGTGAAATGAGTCAGAGAAAGACAAATACCATATGACTTGGCTCATGTGGAATTTAAGAAATAAAACAAACAAGCAAAGGGGGAAAGAGAGAGAGGTAAACCAAGAAACAGACTCTCAACTATAGAGAAAAAACTGATGGTTGCCAGAAGGGAGGTGGGTGGGGAGATTGGTAAAACAGGTGATGGGGATTAAGGAGTGCACTTGTGATGACCACCAGATGTTTTATGGAATTGTTGAATCACCCTATCATACACCTGAAACTAATATTATACAGTATGTTAACTGGAATTTGAAAACTTAAAAACACAATGAGATAACATGTCACACCCATCAGAATGACTATTATCAAAAGACAAAACAAAACAAAACAAACAAAAACCAAAAAACCAGAGGTGTCAGCAAGGATGTAGAGAAACAAGAACCTTTGTACACTGTTGGTGGGAATGCAAAATGGCACAGATGGAAAAAATTAAGAAAGGTCCTCAAAAAATTAAAAATAGAACTATTGTGTGATCTAGCAATCCCACTTCTAGGTTTATATCCAAAAGAAGTGAAATCGGAATCTCAAATGAATATTAGCATTCCCATTTATTGCAGCACTACTCACAATAGCTAAGATGTGAAAACAATCCAAATGTCCCCTGAAAGATGAATAGATAACGTGGTATATACATACAAAAGAGTATTTTTAGCCTTAAAACAGGAAATGCTGTAATATGTGACAACATGGATGGACCTTGAGGACATTATGCTAAGTGAAATAAGCCTGATCCAGAAAGACAAACACATGAAGTATCCAAACTAGTCAATTTATAAAATCAAAGATTGGAATGGTGGTTACTAAGGGCTAGGGAGGGAGGCAGATATGGGGGGTTATTAACCAACAGGCATGATGTTTTTGTTAAAGAAGATGAATAGATGAATAAGCTCTACCACCTTTTAACACCATACACAAAAAGAGACTCTAAACAGATTAAAGACCTGACATCATAAAAATCCTAGAAGAGAACACAGGCAATAATTTCTCTGACATCAGCCATATAAACTTTTTTCTTCTAGGTAGGTCTTCTAAGGCAAGGGAAACAAAAGCAAAAAGCAAACCATTGGCACTACAAAGCTTTTGCACAGTGAAAAACCACCAACAAAACAAAAAGACAACCTACGGAATAAGAGAAGATATTTGCAAATGATATATCTGATAAAGGGTTAATATCTAAAATATATAAGGAACTATACAATGCCACCAAAACAACAACAAAAATCCAGTGAAACATGGGCAGAGAAAGTAAACGTTTTTCCAAAGAAGACATACAGATAGCCAACAGACACTTGATGATGTTCAATATCACTCATCAACAGGGAAAAACAAATCAAAACCACAATGAGATATCACCTCAGACCTATTAGAACGGATAAAATAAAAAAGCACAAGAAATAACAAGTGTTGGCAAGGATGTGGGGGAAAAAAGCCACCGTTGAACGTTGTTGGTGAGAATATGAGTTGGTACAACCACTGTGGAAAACAATATGGAGGTTTCTCAAAAAAATTAAACAGAATATATGATCTGATTCCACTACTGGATAATAACTCAAAGGGAGAAAAACACTAATTCGAAAATCTATACGCACCCCTATGTTTACGGCAGCATTATTCACAATAGCCAACCCAAATGTCCATCAAGAGATGAATGGATAAGATGTGGTACACATACCTGCATACACATACACACAGAGGTGGTGGTGGTGGGGATATTATGTAGCCATTTAAAAGGTAAGGTGAGAGTGTGCCACTTGAGGCACCATGGAAGGACCTAGAGCGTGTTATGCTAAGTGAAATAAGTCAAACTGAGAAAGACAAATACCATGTGATTTCCCCCATAAGTGGAATCTAAACAAAATCAACAAAAAGTTAGAATCAGACCTATAAAAATCCTACAATGCAATTTGCAATCCATTAATTTGGAGCTTCTGATAATCTGAACAGAATCAGATTCTGTCCATCAAACTCTTTCTTTTCCTCTGAAAGTGATGAAGAAAGCAAAGGAAAGCTTTCAACTTCAAAAAGACTGAACATGGTAGAACTATCACTTATGTTAAGTCTGTTAATTGAAAACAAATTAAACATTTGACTATGTATATATTACTATTTATCTACATGCCCTGGTGAGATATATATATATATTTATATATATATTTATAGATATATATAATTCATTCTTTACAATAAAATTTTAATCAATACTTTAAGGTAGCTTTGCTTGTATAATAGTTAAGTATCACACGTGTAAATACTCGGGAACACTTACCCTTTGCTAAAGAAAGGTGTTCCTCATCCTAAACAATTCTTTCTGTGGGAGCTCTCTTATCTGACCTCTACTTTGACTTCTTACAGAATTGATCACTGCTGTCTATTCCTTCCATGAAACATGCTAATGGATGTTCCTAGCATCCTCATGCTCATGGCTAGTGATTTGCTACCCTCTACTAACTTTGTCTTTCAAACCCTAGAAGACTGTCAAGACTGGTTTCTCTACCATCCTCTGTGCAAAGAGGAGAGTCTCAGGCTCTGACTCTAGCTCCCAAATCTGCAAATGTCTCAGGGTAGATCAATAGCTGGAGATCAATAGCTCACCTGTGATCATACAAATCAAAGTATAGACCTGTCTAGTTGTGGGTGGGCATCAGCTGCCCTCTTATGTCTTTTAAGAGAATTTTTAAATTTTATCTTCTATTTTATTTCATTGTATGGCCTTTCTAGTTATTCTTGGTGGGAGCATTAGTCTGTTGCAGGACATCCTGCATAGGGGCAGGAATCCTAACCCTGTATTTGAGGACACCGGACAAGAGTGATGTTCAACCACACAGCTTTTGTTTATCCAATTTCTACTGCAGGACCCTAAAAAGTTCTTCTCTGCTCAGAAAGTTAATGTTCCTCAAGATATGACAAACATGTACCAAAATTAATCTTTTTTCCTCTCCTTTTACTTTCAAACGATCTTTCCTCACAAAAACATGAGATCATAGCATTTAAAGGCTCTACTTTACATGTGCCATCCAGCAATGACTTGTTAATTCAGCTGTATTTTAATGGGGCTTGTAGACTCACTTGGAGTAGACTAGAATTTATTTTGGGGGGAACGCATCCTCTCCCCACATCTTCTGAAGACGACGTTATACATGGGAATGGAGAGATGGTCCAGGCTCTGTAGCTCAGGCAGGACAGATGCTCAGTTTTGCTCTGAGGTTCGTTAGTCAGTAACTCTAGGCACTTGCGCATAAAGAGCCAGCGGCCCCAACTGATTCCAAGTACCTGACTTTATGGAAGATGGCTTATTATCTATCCTTAGTGAAGTTTCTTTGCAAGTGGGCTTTTCCCGAGGCCAGGCAATGCCCAGGGGAGCAGGAGAACAGCCTTCTCCAAATCAGAGCCCAAATAGAATTGAGGACTCGTAAAGGTGTCTGGTGGGCTTGCTCCTTGGCTAAAAATCAATTTTATCTAGGACCTTGAGAAAACCAGAGTGTAAGTCATTGCCCATTAAGAAAAGTGTGCAGAAATGCTTATGGAAATAGTACCACCTCATTCTCTATCTGCATCCCTCTCTCCCGGCCCTCTGTCTCCCTTGTTACCTATGAACCATCTGAAGAAGATTCCCCCTGAGCTAACAACTTCCTTTAAGGAGAAGATAACTGTATTCTCTCCATACATGGCCCCTCCATTTGAAAAGCAAACCTCTTGTCACCCCACTGCAGAGCATCTAGATGTTACAAACCGTGCCACTGTTTTTAGTGTGCATGCTCTTTAAGAACACTTGGCATCCCTCAGGAGAAAAGACGTGTACACTTAATGTTGCTACTATTCCCATTCCAAAATAAAGAGTTGCTCCTTCTCTTAGCCATCCTCAACCCCTCAGAGCTCTTGGGGCTGCATGCCCTCCCTGTCAGTGTTACTGCTCATTTCAAAAGTAACAGCCAAAGCAGATGGGAAAGAGATGCTCCCATGCTCCTAAATTCAAGGAGCTAAAATAGCAACAGCTGTGGCCATTGCAGGATTTCAGCAGGTAATCAAGTAACTAAGTGCCAAAAGCCGGATGGGACAATTCTACTGGGGCCTGGGACAGAGGGCAGCGAGAACTTGAGCTTGGAGAGGAACCTTCCCTACAATCAATGAAAATGTAAACCCAGTGACTGCACCCCGCTACGCACAGCAGGTTTTCCTGCTTTCAATGCCGATCCCTGAGCAGTAGGAATACCCTTTCTTGTAACATTCGGCTTTCTTACATCTATTTGCCTCTATTACATCCTGCCGAGGTTCACCTATGTATTTCATCACTGGTTTAATAACCTTTTTCAAGATGCTTATGTACTTATGAGATGATGGGCATATTCGGGAAGAAGTATTGTGCCCATTTAGGCTGAGGCTTATGGGTAGCATTTCTTCTGAAATGTTCTTTCCAAATCTAAAGGGCAGCGATTCTCATAGCAAAGGTTTTAGAAGGTACAAGAGAATCAGTAATTATCCTCCAGACTAAGAAGGCACTTTAAGACCAAAACGACGCAAGCCACTCCATAGCGTTTAGTTTCATCCAGGGTAACTTACTGACAAGGGGATCCGGCAGACAATCCAAAGACTGCACAGCTATTCTCCCAGCCAGGGCCCTACCCCCAGCATTTATAGAGGGAGGGGCACAGTGGTGAGGTCAGAGGATAGTTATCTAAAGTGGCACCATCTGTCCGCCAGAGGATCTCTACTAGTTATCTACAGTGGGCCCTTCTGTGCGCCACTTTAGGGAAAATCAGAACAAGCCTTCTCTCATTGCGGTCCGGGCTTACATTAACCTCCTGGGGCCTGGAACATGTAGCCACCAGGGAGGTCACTGCAGAGGCGTGAACAAGATGGTGAGCCAAAGGTGGAGTCAGAGCTGTCAGCACCTCTACAAAGGGTGACCAGGCTTTCTTGCTCACCTTTGGAAGTTAGGACAGCACTCAGGGTCCAGGGAGACATATGAGACATGGAAAGGAGAAAAGATACTCTGCCTGCTCTCTTTTGTTATTAGACATAATTATGAAAGACTTTCCCGCCGAGAGGAGAGAATCAGGCTCTAAGTATTGGCTTAGTGGCTAAGAGCACAGAATCTGCCTGATTCAAGTATAGGCTCTGTGACCTTGGACAAGTGTTCAGTGTGCGGGTTTCTGCATCCGTGTAATAATGCTAGTCATACCCTTCTCCAATGATCTTATGAGAATGAAATGATTCACTATGTGCTAAGTGCCTAGAACAATACCTAGCATCTGGTAAGATCAGTAAATATTATCTCCTTAGATGAATCATGTATCTCTTCAATATTAAGCATGTGTTCAAATGTTGGAACTCTAGAAAATAGCACTATGGAGTAAAATTATATCTTTGATATATTTTTTAAACGTTCTTGTATTAGTTAGGACCCTGTTGGTTGCAAGTTCAACTGAAACTAGCCTAAGGGGACAGAAAAATTAATTTATTGGCTTTTGTGCATGCCTAGGAGGTTTAGTGGTACATCTTGCTTGGATCCAAGGTCTCTGTCTCTGTCTGTCTCTCCATCTCCTGGCTGAGCTCACATGATGTCTTCCATCACCAGCACCTTCCTTATACATACTTCCTGACCTAGCATCTCCAGTAGAAACAATCTCACTTGACACCCCAGCAGAGCCTTTGA
The DNA here is from genome assembly GCA_028646485.1 of Cryptoprocta ferox. Classification (NCBI taxonomy): domain Eukaryota; kingdom Metazoa; phylum Chordata; class Mammalia; order Carnivora; family Eupleridae; genus Cryptoprocta; species Cryptoprocta ferox. The sequence goes on along the minus strand of CM053560.1, from coordinate 41,359,508 downwards.
TTGGCTCAGCCTAACCGGGCACTTTAGTGTTAACCTAGCTTTCTGGGTTAGCGGGAACCTGCATTGCACATTTCGTAAGACAAAGATCCATTATAAATATAGAAATATTAAATTATGTGTCTGATTTTCTGTAATCAATAAACTAATTTATTGATTACCTTTAAATATACAACTCTAAAAACTAAATTCTAAAAATTGGTTGTGAATTCCTAGAGTACTGAGTTGAGAGAGATTTTGAGGTTGCATCCTTGCTCAGACAAAACGATACTGGCTATGGGTATGGTTTGGGCAGTGGTGGCACCTATGCCAGGTGATAACTGCCTCTTTTATGCCAGTTTAAGAACGCTTACCTACAAACTGAGAACATTATAGATGGAGAGACTTTCAATTAGAGCCATGCATCAGAGCTGAGCTTCCAAATAACACCAGAATTAATTCAAATGGCCAATTAACACCAAACATGGCAGGTTATGCACTTAAGTGAGCAGCTTTACAACACCACAGATGAATGTTGAGAGGCTGACTCATCTCTGTTAAGAAGGAAGAAAATGCTGATTTACCTCTTTCAAAGCCCTCTGGGTCAACATCTTGTAAACTCTACCTTCAGATGCTTTACCATTAAACAACAGATAAATAAGGACAAAAGGGTAACTTAAACTTTTCTTTTTCATGTTAGCATTCTTATAGTTTAATACTTCAAATGAGATAGTAGATATAGTGTTTCACCAGTTGCTAGATACAGTAAGTACTCATCAATGATAGCTGTTTTCATGATTATTTCCACAGCTTTTCTCTTTATAAAGCATATGTTTTATCACCAAATAAAAGGTGAGAGACTTGTATAGCCAAATTCTTAAAGATTTTCTTGGGTGATACCAGAGAAGATCTCCTTGTGTTAGATCATGTTTTTTATTTTTTATATTTTTTGATGTTTGACATTTGGGGACCATGTGAACATGGGGACAGACTGCCCTTCCAGAGCTGGGGTAGCAAACAACTTGCCTGTGAGCACACTTTTCACATACAGACCAACCAATCCAAAATCCATATTCCCAACTACCTCCTTTATCAAACCCTCACACACCAAGCCCATATTTCCCCTGCCCCAAATCACCCCAGGGCCAAGTACTAGACAGCTAGAGAACACCCTTATAGCCCAGATCCTGCGTTTGCTCAAACTTGCCTAACCTGCCTCACCCAGTCCTTCCCACAGGAGCCACAACAGAGTCCCTGGGCCATACTTTTCTGGTCACCCCTTCTGCTTCCTAACTTACCTGGTGCTTCTCCATGTGGCCCTGCATGGAGCTGCATGCCCCTTCCTCTTGGACATTGTAAGTAACAAACTCTTCTTTCCAAGTCCATTGTCTCCACGTCTGTCATCTTACTAAACCTGATTAAAACAAATGTTCCCAGGTACATATTAAGACTCTCCTATGGGGCGCCTGGGTGGCTCAGTTGGTTGAGCGTCGACTTCGGCTCAGCTCAGGTCATGATCTCCCCGCTTGTGGGTTCGAGCCCCGCATCGGGCTCTGTGCTGACAGCTCAGAGCCTGGAGCCTGCTTCGGATACTGTGTTTCCCCCTCTCTCTGCCCCTACCATGCTCATGCTCTGTCTCTCTCTGTTTCTCAATAATAAGTAAATGTTAACCAAAACAAAAATTAAAAAAAAAAGACTCTCCTATAACCAAAACAATAGGGTTGAGGAATAATATGCAAAGAAAAAAAAACTCTCAAAATTGAAATCGGAAGTAAAAATATGGGCAGAGGAAGACTATTGAATACAGTATGTTGAGATCATTTATTATCTGGTGTCTTTCTCTAGTTGTGTTTGGGAAAGAAGTTACCTAAATCCAAGCATATACTTGGGACTATGGAATTTCTGTAGGAATAAATATCCATTTGCTTTAGGGTATGAAGTTTTAATAAAATTATGGACAGTATTAGTATTAGCAGAAATAATCTCCAATATAATCTTTAGCAATTCAGCAGTTAATTAAATCTCATCAAAATATGTTCAAGCTTGGACCAATTTGTTTTCTGCATTTTCTTCTTTTATTTTCAAGAATCTTTTAAGTGATTTCTCTTAGTTTCACTGCCAAATTTTATTTTATTTTATTTTATATTTTAAGTTTATTTATTCATTTTGAGAGAGACAGAGCACCAGCAGGGGAGGAGCAGAGAGAGAGGGAGTGAGAGAGAATCCCAAGCAGGCTCTGCCTTGTCAGCATAGAGCTCAGTGCAAGTCTCAGTCTCACAAACCATGAGATCATGACCTGAGCCGAAATCAAGAGTTGGAGGCTTAACCGACTGAGCCACTCAAGTGCCCCATTCACTGCCAAATTTTAAAACACCAAGCCCTTGGGTTAGATATAACATGCCCATATATAAAATTAATCATCAAAAGAAATACCTATGAGTGCCTGGGTGACTGAGTCGGCTGAGCATCGGACTGTTGGTTTTTGGCTCAGGTAGTGATCTCTCTGTTTTGTGAATTTGAGCCCCACATATGGCTCTGTGTTAGCAGCATGAAGCCTGCTTGGGATTCTCTCCCCCTCTCTCTCTGCCCCTCTCCTGCTCACGCTCTCTCAAAATAAATAAATGAACTTAAAATTAAGAAACAAGAAATGCCTAATTATAATGGCTTTTTGGAGTAAAGAACAAGAGAGCAGATGCGGTGAGGAAACAGGGAGTCCTATAAGGAATTGCCGTGCATGCATGCAAGGGAGCAGCATCCACAGGGGCCATTAGGGCAAGACAGAAAGCACAGCTACCCGAGTGTATGCTGCATAGGCACTCTGTGCACCGGAAGGAGGGTGAAACAATTTATAGACCAAGGAAGACCTGGACAAAATGATCCATTTTTGGAGGAATCATTTGTGCTGCAGCCATGAACACTTTCTGGAGAGCTATTTGAGGAGGCAGATGTTTAGATAATATATTGCTGCTTTGCATTTCTATAACACCTTCCATCTAAGAGCTGCAGAGTGTAACACAAACATTAACTAATAAATTAAGCCTTGTGGCACCTCTGCATGATCGATAGGCATAATAGCCATTTTTATAGTGTGGGAAAGGCAGCACCCTGCTCAAAGGTGCTGAAGTCATTTACCCAAGGTCATCAAGGGGGAAAAATGACAAACTGTTTCAAATTGGAGCACCAATTTTCCCCACACTCACATAATATGCTTTTTCTCACTTGGCAGGTCAGCAACTTCAAGGGCAGGGTTTTTTGTTTTTGTTTTTCCCCATGGGACACTTAGCAGTAGAAGGGGTTGCAATGTAGACCCTGGTGTCCGCTGATGTGCTTCAGGAGATAGCTCTTTAATTTAACTGGGAGATGGTTTGAAAATATTAGGTCTTGGATCAAAGCCTTACTCCTTTCTCTCTGGTTTACCCAGGAATTAATTTGTTTGCTAATGCTGGTCTCTTTCCTGGGATGACGGTGGCCTTTCACTCTAGAGTTGCGTGTTCGTGTTACTTAATCCGATTATGCAAAGGACTTAAAATATTACAAGAATATCAAACAACCCCAACACATCTGTGGAGGTATTAAATGTAACTATTTTTTTAAATGTTTTCATTTAGTTTTTTGAGAGAGAGAGAGAGAGACAGCGTGAACAGGGGAGGGTCAGAGAGAGAGGGAGACACAGAATCTGAAGACAGCCTCCAAGCTCTGAGCTAGCTGTCAGCACAGAGCCTGACGCGGGGCTCGAACCCACGAACCGTGAGATCATGACCTGAGCTGAAGCTGGACAGTTAACCGACTGAGCCACCCAGGCGCCTCTAAATGTAATTATTTTTATTGCTGTTTTAATTTCTGAAAAGCCCATAAAATTGCCATTGAAAGTAGAGTGTGATATGTCAACAAAAGACAGGGCCACACCTTAACGGAATCTAGTGGGCTTGTCAGCAAAATCTTTTTTACTTTGGTCAAACATTACTATGTATCTTCCTAAAGGCTATTTACTCCATACCACAAGTTCAGCTTAGTAACAACTTGTTCTGTAGTGGTATTGTCTTTTTCCTCTTTCTCTCCATAACCCACATAATTTCTCCAGTAGAATAATCAGGCAGAGGGAAAACAAAGCAAGGAAATCAAATATAAATCCCTGGCGCTCATGAACTCTTGGAAAGAAGATGGTCAGCACTGTTACACAAAGTTGTGGGGATTTCTACCTCAGTGTACGTTTTCAAACTTTTCAGGGAGTACCGGGTTCATTTCCAAGTCACTCATGTCCTTAATTGCCATGTTTTCCTCTTTCCTATAGCAACAAATAGAAGCTTTTTTTTTTTTTTTTCAAATGAAGCAAGATGTGATTTGCTTGTCTCTGGTTAACAGCTTCCTCTCTTTTCAGACCCTGTCCTGTGGCAGCATTAGCACTCACGTCAGATAAGACTATTACTCATCATGTTAAGAAATTACATTTAGGCAGTGCTTTGCATCACTCCCCATGTCCCCACCTCATTTTCTCCTCAATCGTCACAATACCTCAAATACAGGTACCAACTAGGAGATGGTGAGGTGACAGAGCCAGGAGGGACTGGATCACCCGGCTCCCACAGGGTGCTGAGGGCATTGGAAACCACATGGGCATGGAGGCAGCCGTATTGGATGCCAACCCCAGCCCGGGGAACTGGTCATCCTGAAGAAATTCTGTCATACATTTGCCCTGGTCATGTCAATGAGGAGTGGGTGCTTATCCTAATCGGGGGGGGGGGGTGTTACTTATCCAAATGTGTGTTTGGGAGAGAAAACAGTGAATGCCTGTAGTTTAGGAGGAAAAAAACACCCTAAATGGTTCTGATCCAGCCTTCTGGGAGGCTGGTTGAAACCATCCTTATACTATATAGATTGTTTTAAAGCATAGGTTGTCCTAGAGTTAAGCTGTAGATAAACTTCAGTGTACAGTCCATTTCTGACCCATGTGGATAAATTGCCAGGGTCAAAGAACAGGATGTGAAGAAGGGCAAGTGTGTGGAAACAGCGCCATGGGTCAACCAGCAGGCCGAGCCACTGCATCACTGTTGGTGCATTTTCGTACTTAACGGTTGCCACAGTTTCCTTAGACCTCTCTTTCGTATCAAGGCTGATAAAGGAAGAACTAACGATATGCTGGAAGAGAAACCATTCCAAAACCCTGGGAGAGGGAATAAGATCATTTCTCAGCACTGAACTCTGTGGTTTGGCCTTTGGAGACTGGCCCGGCTCAGTCTGCGGCTCATTTGCCTGACTCGAAGAATAGAGCTAGGGTTGGCTGAAGTGATGTGGCTACTGTGCATACCCTCGTCATTAAGGTTTTTAGGGAAAATACAGCCTCTTCTCTGGAAGTTTGTACTGCAAACTTTGAAGCAGCCAAAACAAAAACAAAAACAAAAACAAAAAACAAAAAAACCAGAGCACATGAAATCAGTCCTTCTGATTTTCCTAGGGAATATGTGTATTGTGATGAGAAGGAAAACTATTTCTTACTCATTTGAGCCTCTGCCTGACTGAAGATTGGCAGGGTTGAGTGGTTTTTTGACAACAGAGGAAGATTTGTGGCTACAAATTTAGCTCAAATTCTCACTTGAAACCATCAACACAATAAAAAGGCAACCTACTGAATGGGAGAAAATATTTGCAAACCATATATCTGATAAAGAGTTACTATCCAAAATAATAAATGACTCATGCAACTGAATAGCAACAAAACAAAACCTCACACAATCTGATGAAAAAATGCACAGAGGAACTGAATAGACATTTTACTAAAGAAGGCATGCGAAAGGTCAACAGGTACATGAAAAGATGCTCAACATCACTGATCATCAGGGAAATGCAAATCAAAACTACAATGAGATATCACCTTACACCCGTTAGGATAGCTATTATCAAAAAGACAAGAGCTAAGTGTTGACGAGGATGTGGAAAGAAGGGATCCCTATTGGTGGAAATGTAAATTGGTGCAGCAACTATGTAAAACAGCATGGAGGTTCCTCAGAAAATTAAAACTAGAACTACCATATGATCCAACAAGCCTATTTCTGAGTATATATCCAAAAGAATTGAAATCAGGATCTCGAAAAAATATCTACATTCTACATTCATTATAGCATTATTCACAATAGTTAAGATATGAAAACAAAAAGTGTCCACCAACAAGTGAATGGATAATGATAAGCTATTTTTTCACAGACTTTTTTATTTTTATTATATATTATATAATGCAATGCTATTCAGCCACGAGAAAAGAAGCAAATCCTGCCATTATAAACATAGATGGGCTTTACACTAAGGGAAGGCTCATTATACTAAGTGAAGTAAGCCAGACAGAGAAAGATAAATACTGCATGGTATCATTTATATGTGAAATATAAAAAAAAAAAAGAAAAGAGGAAAAGAAAAAAAAAGCCAAACTCATAGAAAACTTGTCAGGTGCTGGGGTAGGGGCGGGGGAAATAGGGAGAGGTTGGTAAAAGGGTATAAACACTCAGCCAGAAAATGAATAAGGTGAAGGATTTAATGTAAACCATGATGACTATAGCTAATAACAATGAATTGTACCATTGAAATTCGCTAAGAGAGTTAAACTTAAATGTTTTCACCCCCAAAGATAAAGATGTGAGGCGGTAGATGTGTTAATTAACTCAGTGGGGAGAATCCTTTCACAGGGAATACATCTGTACCATGATGTACACTTTAAATATTTTACAGTTTTATATGTCAGTTATACCTCAGTAAAGTGGAAATGAAGTAAAATTTAAGAAATTCTCACTTGGTTAAAACAACAATTTAACTTCCATTTTGACTTTGACTTCAAGTATTGTTTGACAATATGGAAGAAGAAATGGAATCTTTTGTATTGCCATTCATGTGACAAACGTCAGAAGTTAACAAAGTAACTTCAGTGGAAAAGGAATTTACCAGAAGGATTTTATTGAAGAATTCACAGAAGGGCTGGAGAAACCAGGAAAATGGGCAGGAACCAGAGGAGACAAGACCTCAGAGCTGTCCATGTTTGGTGGCGCTACCTTGTCACTCGCCACCCCTCCACTCACCTCCAGGGTCCATCTGGCTGAACCTGCATGTTTGGGTCCCTCCCTTAAGATTCAGAGTCTTGGGTGTGAGGATTCTATAGGATACTTTCCAGTTGGTCTAGTCTCCAACTTTCAGAGAGCAGTTGAGGGAACAACTCTACCCTTCAGCTTCCATCTTGAGATCCCTCCAAAGTAGAACAAGTGTTCTTACATTAGGCTGAACACCACAAATATCTACCATAGCTTATATGGATATACTCATATAGATATATAGATAGATCACTCTTTTCCTTTTTAAAGAGTGATACATTTTTTATTGTGGTAAAATATATATCATGAATTTTACCATGTTAGCCATTTCTGAGTATATAATTCAATGTCATTCAATCTCTCTCTCTCCAAATATCTATATCTATCTGTATCTATACCTTTTTTAAAAAGAAAGCTTGGTACATTTTTATTATGGTAAAAATATATATAACATGAAGCTTACGATTTTAGCCATTTCTAAGCGTGTGTCATTAAGTACATTCATTAACTACATGTCATTAAGTACATTCACAGTGTTGTGTAATGTTTAAATCAAACACAGAGACCAGACCTGAAAATTCCCTGAGTAGACTAAACCAGGTTAGTCATACAAATAAAGCTTAATTTAGCTTACTTTGCCAGACAAGTGAAGCTACCTTGACCTGGGTCACTTCTTGTTTATGCCTCTGAAAATCATAAGTGAAACATAAATCATTCCTCAAAATTGTTATAAGGTAGCCACTAACCAAGTAAGTCCCTTTCATTGAGGACAATTCCAATATTGCACCCAATCATTCTGAAGAATAAACAGTCATTGCCTCCACTCTATAAAAGCCGCTTTATAAAAATATACCTCTGAGCCTCATTCCATGTTTTGGTTTGAGTGCTCCAGTTTGCAAACTGTTTTTTTGTTTTGTTTTGTTTTTGTTTTGTTTTGTTTTGTTTTTTTTTGGTGTGTGCACAACAAACTTTTACTAATTACCACTTCAGTGATTCATTGGTTTTACTTTGTTTTTCTTTTTCTTTTTTTTCTTTTCTTCTTTTTTTTTCTTTTCTCTTTTCTTCCCTTTCCTTTCTTTCTTTTTCTTTTTCTTTTTTTTTGAACTTCTGACTGTAACCTTCACCACTATCTCTACCAAGCTAATTTCAATCACAATAATTCCTCTGGTGAACGTGGTCAGAGGGGACCAGAGATAGTTTTGTGGGCTAGGATGGAAAGGGATCTATTATAAGAAGGGATGTCTGGCTTCTCCTTCTCCTGCACAGTGCAGCAGCTGACAAATGACATTTATACAGTGGCACAGCTTTTATTACTACGATAGTTTAGTAGCACGTGGTGGCTGCTTTGTGCTGAAATGTAGACTTTGGTTGAAGTGTGGCTAGTTCACTTCGAATTGAGGTCTCTTCCCAGCTCCCATTAGCTGTTTCATAAATAACTCCTCAGTGCAAAGTTGGGAAGTTGAATAAATTCCTCTTGTGAGTCAACTCCTAATTCCTTTTGTGAGTCAACTCCTAATAAATGAAATCGTCTCCAGTGTAACCCCAATAAAAACAAATTGTCCTGGTAATTAAGAAGCTGTTTACTCTATTTGCCAACATGTTATCTGTAAAGGCTTTTTAGACCCACTTAACATCACCTTCTCTGGTGCCCATTCCTGTGACAATCCTAATGTCACTGACTTTGCCTAAGAGCCCTGTCCCCTCTAGGGTTTGTCTCCACTGCAAGTAACACAAGGCAGGAGCAGCACTATTGACAACAGCCACACAATTGATTCCATTGTTGATAACATTTTGGAACTTTTCTTTTTGGTTTATTTATTTTTGAGAAAGAGAGAGCATGAGCAGTGGAGGGGCAGAGAGAAAGAGGGAGAGAGAGAAAGAATCCCAAGCAGGCTATCAGCACAGAGTCCTACGTGGGGCTGGAATTCACAAACCACGAGATCATGGCCTGAGCCGAAATCAAGAGTCAGACACTAAACAAACTGAGCCACCCAGGTGCCCCACCTTCTGGAATTCTAAAAGCTAAATAATTTCAATTCCTGCTTGTAATAATGTCTTCAAGATTATTATGGTCCTTGTTAACATTTCCTGACCACATTAGGCAAGATACCCACTCAGTGAATGGATTTTATAATCCATCAGTTTTCATACAGGTATTTTAAACAAAGAAATTGGGACTCATGTGAGCGAACAGTGGGAAAAGTGTCTCAGAGAATCCTGATTCAATATAGTTCGAATAAGGTGAGGGAGAAAGCAAAGAACTACACCAAAAGGCTAAAAAGTTTTCATCAGTTGTGCCCTGCTTCATAAAAGTGGGGAAATGAGAGTTGATGGTCAGCCATCTGAGCTCCATTAGGTGCTCAGCAGCTGTGGAAGGGTTGAGTGCTCAGGGTCTCATAAGTTCCAGTCCTGAATGTACAGCGCTACTGGGAAGGGAAAGCGTGCCTGGCAGTTGTGAGTTTGGTTCCAGTTGCTTCTGTGTAGTCCCAGGTTGGTAATTGGCTTGTAACACTGAGCTGAGGGTAGGTTCGAATCTAAGGATTAGATAGACTCCTTCCCCTGAGGGGAGCACCTGCTTTCTGCCATTCAGAAGCAATGATTCCATTTTCTCCTTCCAGCTCATCATTTTACAACAGCGTCATCTCCCTGCATTCTCCTCCCATTTCCTACTCTGCTGAGAATCAACTATGGAGCGGAATCGGCAATTTTAGGGAGCTTTGAAATGAAATCGTTTATGCCTTCTTACTGTTTTTCCTCCACATGGGGAAAGCTGGCAAACAAAATTACAGAGGGCTTATGTCACAGATTAACTCAATTTCTGAAGCTGGTATCTCCTCACATATCTCCTCGAATTGTTTGTCTTCTTCTTTCTAGGCTCTTGCTCAGGAAGGTACAGAAGTACAACATGATGAGTTACCATGGCAACCCCTATACATTCTCTGTTAAAGGGTCCAGACCCACAGAGCCTAATTTGATTGTAGAGATTTTAATTAACGATTTCTATGTTTTATGTAATAACACATTTTTAAATTAATGGATTGTAAAAAAAGAAAAGGGTAGTCAAATTAGTTTTGATTAAAAGATAGTTCACTTATTTAGATATGCTGCTTCAATTTATGTTGCCCAGACAACTGGGTCTTATTTCAATGCAAATCTTTACCACTAAAAGGCTGGTCCTTGCTTCTGTTTCAGGCTGCAATACTGATGGGAAAATTATCATTAGAAAAATCTAGGAGAGTTGGCCTCACCACACTGGTATTTGCTTGCTTGTTGTCTAACAATGATTGGTAAATAATGAACTATACCAAGGAAGAAGAGCATTTGAATTTTAATATGCCTTTTGAGGGAAACGTTAGGGACAGTGCTTATACCTTTTTTATTCTGTTTGCCCTTAATTAGCAAACATTTGCTTGTCAAAGGAGTTACTGCATGGGAAGCACTTAGAACAGTGCCTGGCACTTTGCAAGCACTCAGTGAATTCTCCTTATACTGTTTGCATTTTTATGATGATTCCAGTATAACCTGTCTCCTCACCATGTTGGGCTTATGCATTCTGATCACAGATTTCTCACTCTTGACTTTCTGTACTGTGAGCTCTTATTATTATTATTATTTACAATCAAGTTAGTTAACATACAGTGTAGTCTTGTTTCAGGAATAGAACCCACTGATTCATCTCTTACATATGCACCCAGTGCTCATCCCAACAGTGCCCTCCTTAATGCCTATCACCCATTTATCCCATCCCCCTTCCACCTCCCCTCCAGCAACCTTCAGTTTGTTCTCTGTATTTAAGAGTCTTTTATGGTTTGCCTCCCTCTCTCTTTTTATCTTATTTTTCCTTTCCTTCCCCTATGTTTATCTGTTGCGTTTCTTAAATTCCACATAGAAGTGAAATCATATATTTGTCTTTGATTTATTTCACTTAGCATAACATACTCTAGCTCCACCCACATCCTTGCAAATGGCAAGATTTCATTCTTTTTATGGTTGAGTGGTATTCCATTGTGTGTGTGTGTGTGTGTGTGTGTGTGTACTCATTCCTGGGTGGGGCAGAACTTGCTCTAATGTACCACTTTAGACTGTTGTATCCCCTAGCAGTAGTCATGGTGGAGGGGGGAAATGGAAAGGAGGGGAAGTGGCAAGAAGGTGATTTCAGATTCATGCCATCACCAGGGCTAGAGGGAAAATAGCTCTTTTGGCCTAGAATGCTGGGGGTGGCGGTATTGTGGGTAATGGGTCACTCTGTAGATAGAGAACTATACCTACAACACAACAGGTGCATGATGATTTTTTCCTATTTAACTACTTTCTTGTCATCTCATTGCTTCTTTGCACCTCCTTTTGGAAAACAAAAGGAAGATAATACAGTTTAAATGGGATGTTAATTTTATCAAGGATTTTTTATGCACACCGATGATTTAATCATGGAAATGAACACAAAGCACTTAAAATTTTTCCTATTCTTATGTTCATCTTCATCTTTGACTTGTATCAGTGAACAGAATGATTTTTACCACCATTAGGGAACATGAGACCATAGAGAAAGCAACAAAGTGTCATATGCTTATAGATGAAGATTGGATACATGAAGAAATAAAGTATATTCAATCTGTATGATCTATGTCTCAGCAGTTACTACAAAGTGTTTATTCAATATGTCTCTGATTTTGGCCCTTGGAAAGGTACCAATAGAAACTTAACCCAAACTCTACTACTCTAGGATCTTGCAAGCAAAGCTGACTGTATTGGTGGCTATGCTGTGTCCTGTGTGGAACATGGCTACGCATAAGTCATGTGGATGATTAAAGCAAGACAACTGCAAAGGGAACTCAGAATGCCACCCAGCTCTGTACCTCTGTTCAGCTCCATCCATTCCTGTTGAGGCATGGCTTCCATAGGGTCCAGCCCAGTCTGGTTCACAGATCCTTAACCCCAATCTCAGTCACATCCATGTGGGGGAAGACAATCTCGTGCCAGCACCAGCCCAAGCCTGAGTGTGATGGAGAATTAGCCAGATGGGAACCTGTGACTCAGCCTGCCAGATCTTCCTCTCCAACATCTACTCCACATGGGAACTGACTCGGACCAGAGACTAGGCATCAATTCCCTAGCTCTATAACAACTTAGAGCCAAGTAGGAAAAGGGCTGGTAGCCCAACTGAGAGATGATGTGGCAGATGGAGCCATTTTGTTCCTTAATTAACATAACAGCTGCAAGCAATCTCTCCACTCGCCCCGTAATCCTACCAACAACACTGGTGGGTTCCACGTGTGTTGGCTATGTGTGCTGTTTCAAATAATTGATAACATATGATTTTGTCTCTAGACACAGAGCATGCTTTAGTCTGCATATTCATTTAAAAATAATTTTTAAAACTTTGTATATGTCAGATGTGCTGCAGATGCGGAATCATCTTCTAGTATTGAACTACATCCAAGACTTTTTATTTGCCTTTATCGTATCATGATAAAAAAGATTCATGGAAAGTTTTGGGCTTGGTGACTTAGAGTTCTCTGGTTTCTCCTAATTTGTTTACTTTTAAAAAGCAAGCTGTAAATATTAGTGGTAATTGTGTGCTGAGTGGAACCACATTCCTACATCCACCTCGGAAAGATTATACTAATCCAGAGGCCAGAAATCTGCTGAACTTTAACCAATTCTTGAAGTTTTGAAGTTTTTTAGGGTAGTTGTGGTTTGGATGGCATATTCCCTCTAAAATTTGATTCTAACTATTTGAAAATATAGACGTATATACGTGTAACATTGTTAGATCATACATAATATATAGAATGCAGATAACTATATAAAACAGATCACCAAATTGTACCTAGCATGTAATAGGCATTGAGTAAGTACTTGATAAATAAATAACCTAAACGAAATATGCCGTACATAACAGGGTCCTTGCTGATCCTGTGGCTAAGGAGTACAGGGGTCTATGAAGGTAACACCAAATGTGGCCTGCAGAAGCAGATCACCAAAATAGACAGCACTACAATATGGGGAAGACAGTGAAAATACGCTTTGTTCACTTGAGAAATCCCTATAAATCAAGTTAAATTAGCCACATAAATATTTGTTATATGACTTTTACATTTTGTTCTATAAACTCTAAGTGGGCCGGGACTCAGGACATTCCCCTGACTGCTGGGTGCAGTCAGAGAGGTTGGCTGGCTGGCTGAGGTGGAATCTGGTCCAAGGAGCCTCTGCAGCATCCTCCTCCAGCCCAAATGTCAGGAAAGCGGAAACAGGCACACTTAGTCTGGGGCCCTGAACTGTTCTTGCAGCTTGGAGTCCACTGAAGAAGGTGCCAAAAAGGTGAAAGAGGGGCTTGCAATTGTGGATGGTGGTCTCTAAACATCAAAAGATGAGAAAAGTGGGTAGAATCCTGTGGGTCAACGGTCCCCAGCAGAAATCTAAACAGCAAGGAACCATGTAAGACAATTAAAGTTTTGTTAATAATAATAACCAGCACCCACAGAACTCTTGTCAGTGCCAAACACTATATGACCTCATGATCTCATAGCAAAGGGTGAAGGAGATACTGCTAATACCTTCATTCTGCATTTATTTTTCACAGAATGATAAAGTCCCTTGCCCACAATATACCATTAGTGAGGTTTCAAACCCAGAAGATTAGCCTCTAAAATGGAGCTATTAATACTCCAGTTAAGTGGCTTTTCATGAATAAGATGATAAGAAAGTAGCTCATAAGATCTTACTGTAACAGCATGGCCACAGATCTCTTCACCCCACCAGCCATTTCTGAATCATGTGCTAGCACAGGGTCCACCTGCAAATGACTTCACTACCTTGAGAAAATCATACACCCCCATAAATCTAGGGCAGCTGCTCCACAGTCCCCACTATTCCTGTCCTTCCCTGCCCCCTTGAGAGTGTCTACCTCAGGTCTTTACATACACCATAGCACCCCTTCCTTCCAGGATGGCCTTTTCCTGCTCTTCACCTGTCTACCAGATTCACCCTCCTTTGAGATCCATATTTTCCTTGGTCAGTCAAATGCCAGCCATGACCTCTGGTTTTTCAATGCTGTGAGCATCTGTCTGCTCAGTCAAAATATATTTACTGGTATGCTTTCAGCATCAAGTTACAGAAAATCCATCTTAAATGGGATTTAGTCACAGCAAAATGGTTGGTTCATATTTCTGCAGGTCCACAGTGGGGACCAACATTTGGGTTGCTTAGTCCAGAACTCTATCTCTGTTTTTCTGTGATTCTATTGACACTGCCCTGTTCTATCTGTTGCTTCATCCTTACTCTCACAGAAAGATGGAAATAGAATCAATTCTGGAAGCAGGAGCCTGAACCCTTCCAGAAGTCTTTAGAAAGCTTCTCATTGGTCTTATTTGAGTGGCATACCTGGTCTGGAACCACCCACCCACAAGCAAGAACTACCCCATGGAATTATTCTGTGGAATTACCACAGAAGTGTGAATGAGGCAGCATATCATGTTATATTTCCTCTGCTCAAGTGCATGCTCCACTGTCTCATCAGATTTACTTACAAATTCACATCAAAATTAAATGATTAAATATGCCATTTAAACCACAAAGTATCCTTAAATTTCAAGATGGTGATAGCAGAGCACTTAACCAAGCCCTCTAAGCACGAGGCCCTGTGCACCTGTACCGGTCACATATCCATGAAACCAGTCGTGGGTATGTAGTTAGCTAAACAAAATCAGGGTCTATTTAGAAAGGAGGGTAGCTGGGAGCGCCTGCGTGGCTCAGTCAGTTAAGTGTCCGACTTCAGTTCAGGTCATGATCTCACTGTTGGTGAGTTCGAGCCCTGCATTGGGCTCTGTGCTGACAGCTCAAAGCCTGGAGCCTGCTTCAGATTCTGTCTCCATCTCTCTGGCCCTCCCCTTCTCGTGCTCTGTCTCTTTCTCAAATATGAAAAAAAAAACATTTTAAAAAATTAAAAAAAGAAAGGACGGCATCTGGATTGAATTCCCAGTAAACATTGCCCACATGGAATTATCTTCATTTGTTAGATGAGGACTCAGACACCCTAAGATGGCATCTGTCTAGTTGCCATAAAGTTGGTGTTCAAACCCAAATCAACCTACAAAAGCAAATGCTACTCCCATTCTCAACTGATAACCTATAACTGGGGATTGCTTTCTGCCTCCTGAGTCTTGCATCCCGGTGGATTGTCACTGACTAGAAATCTGTGCTCCTGGGCCTTCCACAGAATGTAACTGGAATTCTGCGTAAATGCAGACACTTCATAATGGTTTCTAGGGAGAACCATTTCGAGTGGGTTTATTTATTCAATTTGTTATCACTGCTCCTCTTGCTAGGAGGTGTGCATAAAAGTAAGATAGATTCAAATATGACCTGAAGGGAACCCAGTAAAAGCCCTGTTAGAGGGGAATCAGATACCAACTGTTTGAATTGCTTAGTCTCATGCTCACTTTTCAAATGGCTGGGACTTAAATCTGGAGGTTCTGCTTTTCCTTCTCTGTGCTCACAAGCTTCACGGGGCACGGCCGTAGGGTTGTATTTCTGAGAATGACACTCAGGTACCGGGAAGAAAATGATGAATGAGCAGACATTATTTGGGCAATGCGGTTTTCAGACAAGGGCTGCAAGAGAATATATTTTCGGGTGTTTCTGTTGGTATTTAACTTGGAGACTGTATATACAGTAAATCAGAAAGGCCCATAATACAGTACATAGAGGCATGTTTTATGTATGGTTCTGATGGTGTCCAACGGCTGCCTCAGTGGGAGGGGGGTAGATTTATGGCCCCACACTTGCAGGTGGTGGCTGCTAATATGTAGCATGGCTCTCTGTCTATGCCTGGGAGTGTTTATTTTGTGGTTCATCCTAAGGTAAAGGAAAAGTGTAAGGCAAACTATGGACTTTTTGACTCAAGAAATGCAACCTGTGTCAAGATTGCATAACTTTCTGGGGACAGAGTGCTTAGATACAACACACTTGTTCATAGATTTTTCCAATGCTGTTTCTTGGGGCAATAGAACACAGCGGGGGTAGGGTTTTATCTGACTCCCTGATGGTTCACTTGTTATATCCTTGGGGCAGGACTGACTTATCAATAGGCACCATGCTTGGGGCCCATGACCCTTTTAGGAGCCCACAGAATGTCTTCATTTTAATTTCTCTTACATATGAAGAAAAAATAAGTGTAATAATGAATATATCATGATAGATCCAGTATAGATTATACTTGTCTTTACACTAATGAGGATATCAAATATTTTCCATGTTTTTTTTTCAATACAGGAAGAAACCCACAAATATCAAATTGTCTCAGGCCCATGAAAGTCATCATGTGTCCCTATGCTAGAGGTAACACTAGGCTTAAAATCTAACTTTTTTTTAATGTTTATTAATTTATTTTGAGAGAGAGAGAGAGAGAGCAGGGGAGGGGCAAAGAGAGAAAGGGAGAGAGAAAGAATCCCAAGCAGCCTCCATGCTGCCAGCATAGAGCCAGACATAGGACTTGAACTCACAAACTGTGAGATGATGACCTGAGCCCAAATCAAGAGCCAGACGCTTAACCTATTGAACCATCCAGGTGCCCCCAAATCTAACTTCTTTCCTCTCCCCAGGCCAGCACCAGAGATAGCCTGTGCATCAGGTGTTTTGTGAGAGTGAGCTATTCGCAGTCGGGAACAGTCTCCAGAGAACCTCAGCGTGGGGTTGGTGCATCTGTGCACTGGGCCCCTTAACCCATGTAGGAAGGCTCCTACGGCCTCGCCTCTCTTTACACCCACCTCACCCATGACCGGGCTCATCATAGCCTTCCAATGACTCCAGTTTAGTAGTTTCCCAGGATTGTTGTGACAAAGCACCACAAATGGGGGATGGGGGTTTGCAGGTTGCTCACACATTGAAATTTACTTCCACACAGACCTGGAGGTGAGAAGTCCACATTAAGGTGCCAGCAGAGTCGGTTCCTCCTGAGGGCCATGATGAAGAATCTATTCCATCCTTCTCTTCTAGCTCCTGATGGCTTGCTGGCAATCTTTGGTGGTCCTTGATTTGTAGATGACCACTCATTAGGGCCATCTTTGCCTTCATCGTCATCTTCACATGGCATTCTCTCTGGGGGCATGCCTCTGTCCAGATTTCCCCTTTTTATAAGGCTATCAGTCATTGCATTAGGGGCCACTCCAGTATGACCTCTTCTTAACTAAATATCTCTGCCATGACCCTGCTGCCAAATAAGGCCACATTCTGGGTTGCTGGGAGTTAGGATTTGAGGAGACACCATTCAGGCCAAAACAGCAGTTCACACTGACCTGTGATCTCAGTAAGGGCCTTGGCTGAGAGCTTCTTATACCTGAAATTCCATAAAAGCAGCTAGCTCAGTATGAATTGCCTGCAACTGTCTCATTTTCCCTTTTCTCAACTTCCATCACGAGACTGGTGCATGTATCCTCACTTCCAGGAGTGTCATCAGGGACTCTGGTGCCCAGTGTCAGATGGGGATTAAGGGAAAATAAGAGGGGGGTCTCCATCATGTTCCTTTGCATCCCCCAAACCCACTCTTCAGCAAGAACAATCATAGAGTAGGCCATGGAGATAAGGTGAGACAGAAGGTCACCAGACATGAGAACAGAGCATGAGTGGGAAGACAGGACCAGGGCCAGCAGGCTTTATCTGATGGTCTCCATGTCAACTACACATCCCTCTTCTTCGTTAGCAGAGTGGAGGATCCATTGCAGGCAGGGTCAGGAGCATAGATGCTGTGTCTGAAATGCAAGGTGTGGGAGTAGGGGTTAGGAGGGCTGGCGTCAAGCCCGGGATGAGTGGGAAGCACTGAATAGTTCAGCAAAGCAGCTGTGGGCATTAGCCAGTTTACTTCATCAGCAATGCAAGCCTCCAAGACTCAAGGCATCTTTGTACAAATATCACACTGTGCAGGAGTGGGTGAAGTGGATGAAGAATCGACTTGGGAGTTATATGAACCTGCATTTAAATTCCAAATTCAGAGTCCACTTGGCTTTAGGCAAATCACTTTATCTTCCAGGATGCAGGTTCCAACACCTGTAAAATGGGAATAACAACAACAACAACAATGCCTATCCCATCAGGTTGTTGGAAAGACTAGCTATAGTTCTATGAAGCGCCTAACAGAGTCCTAGCTTGTGGTAGGTGATGAATAGTCACAGTGATGAGACAGTCTCGTACTAATGAAACACCAGCATGGTTGACAGGCTCTGTGCATGAAGTTGACTTCAACTTCTACTTCCAGAAGCTGTTCTTTAGTTCTGGCTTTAACATGCACACATAAAGTCTCGAGTATTGTCTCTAGGTTAAAATTCTTTTAAAACAAGTGAATGTAGTAAACGGGGGCCACAATTGCTCTGGACACTTTGCCCTTTACTATTTTTGGTGGTTAGTGCCCAGTTAATGTCCTGGCACTTTGACCTGCACTGGGCTCTCTGCCTTCTTTCAAAAGTGACTGAAAAAGAAATGATAATAAACCCTTATACGATGTTTAATGTGTGCCACATCTTGTTATTTGTATAATCCCTACAACAACCCTGTGGAGTGAGTGCTACTCTTATATCACCATTTTTGCGGATGAGCATGGTGAAGGCACAAGAGCACAGAGGCAAATTTGGGTTGCAGAGTACTTGCTCATAGCGACTACACTCTACTGCCTCAGAAACTGTACTCCCTCTCCAATGTGACTCCACCGAAGTGGGGTACATGTGTCTGGTGTTGCATGTCAGAGGGCACCCAACCCCCACCTCCCAGCCACTGGCAAGAAGGCAGGGGTGAGTAGTTTCATTTCAGCTGTTCTCTCTGCTTTTTGTAGAACTTGCTGTCCCTTGAAGGGTATTGATACAGGAAATGAATAAAGAGGGACTTTGAAACAAAATTGAGACCAAGATAGCTTGCGTCTTGTGCATGTGTGATACATCAGCCCTCAGAGTAATAAGCTCCTTGGTACCAGACTTCTCTCCCTGGAATATGAAGTGCTCCAACACTTATAAATAACGGTAGTGCGACTCATTTTGTGAACTGTGTCACGGTCATCTGCTCAAATACCTCCCTTCCTTTTCCTGTGTTATAATGGCACACCAGCTCCATGGACTATTATGTAACCATTCAAAATGGTAACTTTTAAATTTTCAAAGTTAACATGTGTAAAACAGTGTGGAAAATGTTTACAATATAATATTGAGTAAAATAGTTGCATGTAAAATATATATACATGAGGGCAAGACCCTGAAGGACTTGGAAAAGGAAAATTGTCCCCCCAAATTTCAGACTTATTAAAAAAAATCTCATTTGCTTAAAAAATGCAAATAAAGCAAGATATTTACCTGTGCCATCAATGGCAAACATAATACAGATATATAGACTCATAGTTTTTGGAGCCGGAAAGATCTCTAAGATTGATAAAAATAGCTATTAAAATGTCAGAGATTACACTGGATGTTGGAAAACTTATTATAGGATAAGTAATTTGCTTTCCTTATCCTGTTTGAAATTCCTAAGTGGTTGGACTTGAGAGGAAGGAGGAGATGAAGATAAAGAGATGATCTTTTCCTTTAAAATGTTATCTCTCACTAGGTACAGAGAATAAATGAGCAGTCTCAAACCCTTTGAGAAAGGAAGCAGGACATAAATAACAAATAAAATATGGACTAAATGAAATATTACTTAAGAAATCTCCCTAGATACATTTTTCAATGAACCTGAAATCTATGAGGTATTTTTTCGTTCTTCATTTTCTTCACTAACTTAAAGTCTTATTTGCCCTTGTTGCCTTTTTTTCTACCTTTAGTTTACTCACTGAATGATTTGCTGTCAGCTTTGGGCACTCGAGGTTTCCTGGAGGAAAATGAATATTTTATCATTCAGCTCTGTTTATTAACACGTCTTTTTAAAGGTGGATATTGCAAATAAAAAGAGTTTATTTTAAGTGCAATGCCATTTTGCATCTGTACTTCATCTGTTCTGTTGGTCTGGGTCCGCTAAGACTCTAATACATCTTCAGTATTGATGCATCAAAGGACTTAGAGAAATAAATCAACTGCCTTCCAGAATGGAGCCCTCATTCCACACGAGGTGTGGGTCATTAACAAAAGCTAATTTTCCCCATTTCAAAATGTTAAAACAGGGAAATTAAAATGAAATGACTTAGACTAAGTCCAGTCCAAGACTAATTTCCATTTAAGGTAAACTCTTAGGTTGGATTGGAATTCAACAAATTAATTGTCTCCCAAATTTTGGAGGTCAAATTCAGCATATTCTTGATTGTCCCTGTTGCCAAAGTCCCTGGAACAAGTGATGGGTTATCCCAATTCTCCTTAAAGACTTTGATATGAAGGACATCCCTTGATAAATCAATGTAAATGATGTGTGATACTGGAATGAAAAAGCAGTGGACTTGGAGCAAATAACCCAGTGTTCCTAAGTAAAAATATTCCAGAATACTGTGATCAAGGAGCAGGTCCCAGTGGGCAAGAACAATAGGATCTTAAAAATATGTTGACGTTTCCATCAATATAGCCATTGGTATGACAGTGACTAGACTTGTCCCTAGTTGACTTGTGCTATTACTCCAGTCCTCAAGGTGTGGCTGTTGTGAGAGTGTAACTCTCAGTCTCTGTGTCACCTAGATTCCTGCTACAAATGCAGATAGGCTGTGAGTGGGCTTCTGTCTTCTTGTTCACTTGTATTTCCCTCATGTCTTTAACAGTGTCCAGCACACATAATTGCTGGTTGAATAAACTTCCTGGAGGCAGGTCCCACGAATCTGCATTTTAATAGTATCTCCAGGTGGTTCTTAGGCATAGTGAGTGAAGTGTGAGAAACATTGCTCTACTGGGCATTGATGCTGACCAATTCACTACTGGGTTGAGTGGTCCCCCTGAACACACCACAAAAAATCTAGAAGATTAACATGAAGGAACAGTCATTTCTTGGTTTCTGCTATGGCAACAACTGTTCCCTGACACTATACAAAACATTTGCACCCATTATCTCTGGGTGTTAGGTTGGACGGTTATTCTTATCTCTGTTTTATAAAGGGGAGAAATCTGGACACATGCCAGGTCAAATAATGAATAAAATCAGAATCAAAACCTACTCCATTAGACAAAGGTTAGGAAATTCTTTGAGTTGCTTGGGCAAAAGGCCCCTCATAAACCCCCAGCATTATTATTCTCAACACTTTGCATGGTATTAGATCACTTTCCTATAATCACTCCATTCTCTTTTATGAGACTTGAGGTTTAATTGGAGTTTCCAATAAGAGATTTTATGTGTTTAATGGATTTTGGTGTAATAATCAAGGGTCTGAAATGCTAGTCAGAAAGCCAGCTGACTTCTAATGAAGCTGAACTCGGGGGAGAGCAGATTTTTAAAAAGACATTACAAGTCTGTACCGTAGAAGCAGATGTGCAAACATTTAGGGAAAAAATATGTAAGGTGTCTTGTTACTTCTGAAACCTTGGATACCGAGAGGCATGTGTATTCCAACACCCACTGTTAAGAATAGTGTAACTCATGTTAGAAATTTAAAACTTGGATCTGCCAGCACAGTTTTTAGGAAGGACCCAGTGGGGGTAGCAATGGAATGCTTAGACAGTTTCTCCCATTTGGCACTTCTGGGGGCCCAGGGACTGGGCTCGCTTTCATTTCCCCAGTGGTCCCTCCTGACCCCTGCAAGCCCCACCCCCCCATGCAGAACGGAAGGTGGGCTTTCTAGCTTCTCTAACTGCACCCTTTCTTTGCTATCTCCAAAACATGCACTAGCCGACTTCTTTTTAATTGCTTAAGGCATCTTTCAACTGGGCACCACAAGAAAAATGGGATTAACAAAAAGAACAAGAAATGAGGAAGTTAAATATTATGGGAAATCTTATATTTATAGCCACATCAGAGCAATTTCCCCAGGAAATTTTATGGCACATTGCTAGCTACGCATTTCCTTACATTCCCAGAACTCTTGGGAATATTTTAAATACCAGACAAGCACACTTACCAAAGAGATATATTAAGTTTAATATACTTAGAATACTACATAGTACATATCTCAAATCTTAATGCCTGGTATACATGGGGAAACCACAATTCATAAGTGACCTCCCTCACAGTCAATGACTTTTCAACTTTCCTGAGGTGGGAATGTGACACAAGGATCCTCTTTGCTTCTCCATCAAGGCCACACAGCTTTTGGTCCTGGAACTTCTCTGATTCTCCCTATAATTTACTAAAATGTAAGTGATGCTAAACAGCCTATTTATCCACACCTTTTTCTAGACTTGATGATCAGTGGTTCTCAAACCTGAATGTGTGTGAGAGACACCTAAAGTATTCATAAAGAATTTAGATTTTCAGTCCCCAAACCCACAAATTAATTCAGCAAACCAGAGTGGGGCGCAGGAATCTGAATGTGCATTTATAAAATGTAAAAGTGACTCTGAAGACTGCTTGTGGGGCACCTGAATGTTAGATCCTGCCTGGAGAAGCCCAGTGGCTCCTTCTACCTGGGTTGGACACTTGGACCACAGCTGCCACCCTACAAAATATAAATGAGTCTTTGTGTCACTCCCCAGGGCCCCAGTCATTCCACAGCTACTCGAGTTCTTTTGGGTGGAGCTTTGGGCTTATGGATGAAGAATTCTTCCCTGTGTATGATCTCCAAAACTTCCTTCCTGTCAGCTGCAAGACACTCTGTATTAATAAGGGGCATTAATTAAGCTCCCTCACCTATCCTGGAGGGCCTTGGTTGTTTCAATAAGTTGTTTAATTTGATAACAACATTGGCTCATGATTTCAGGCTATAGGACTCATCTTCTTCTTAATCTGTTGTTCTAGTGGTTCTCAAATTTGGCTAGGCCCCCAGATCATCTGCAGGGCTTGTTAAACACAGGGTGCCAGGCTTACTCCAGGCTGTGCCTACACAGTCAAAATCCCTGGTGTCTATGCCAGGGGTTCTGTGATTGTGTATCTGACAAGCTTTACTGGGGGTTCAGGTGTCATTAACATTGAGAATCATTGCATAAACCAGTTATTCTCAAATGTCAAGATCACCTGGAGGACTCATTTAACCAAATCACTGTGCCCTATCTTCCAAGTGTCTGGTTCAGCAGATCTGGGTGCAGACTGAGAACTGGGATTTCTACTAAGCTCACTGGTGATTCTAGTGTTAACAGTCTAGGATCCATACTTAGAGAACCATTAAGCGAATATCTGGGCTGAGTCACACTCAGAGTCATGTGACACCATTATTCCAAACATCTGGTAGCCTTAAAACACCTTCTTATCACTTTCACTTAAACCCATGAACTTTTACTTCCAGCCTAAGAGGACATTTTGTTCTCAGATGCATGGCAGGGTACCCGGGGTGGTTGAAGATGTCATTTCCCCAGGTTCTTTGTGGTGTCTCTCTATAACTCACCTGAAGAGTACCCCTGTCTACGTGGTTGTAGCAATAATAGACCCAGGTGGAATGTTATCCCTCACCTTTGCTAACCATACTTATGTTTTCCAGTCCAGGCTCAGCCCTTTAGACAGTCCTTGGTCACTCAAGACACTTCCTCAAAGACTGAACCCCCCCTCATATACCATTCTTCCCCTCCCTCCAGCACTCAATAGAATTGCAAATGGATTGTTGGTAATGTTGACTTTACAGGCTGTTTCATGGGAAGATGGAGATGACATCACACACTGCTCACAGAACTCATCAAAATTTCCACCTTACCTGTCTGCTTCTCCTCTCTGTCCTCCCTACTCCCCACCAATTTCTTCTTTCTCTTTCTTCCTCTTATTGTGTAGAATAGTCAGGTGCCCTCCCTAACAATCTGCAACTCCCTGCCTGAGTCAACCCAACAGCGCCACCTTCCCTCAGCAACTAGGGGGTTCTCTTTGGGATCCTTCCTCTTTAGAAGTCAGGAGGGGATTGTTAAAAATCTCTCTCTCCCTCCGTCCCCACCCTACCCTGCCACAGAGAACTGAGAAAACAATCAAGGGGAAGTCATAACATTTTGGTGAGTGGTGAACAGAGGCCGTCATTGGAGAGTGCCCTCAAAGCTCAAATTGCCAAGGACTGCAGTGCCACTTTTTGCAGGGGGCCTTTTGTATTACTCTTTCATTGGTCCCATTTTAGAAGTTATTCTCCAGCCCCAAGCACGGCAATGATCTCTAAGACCACTGGAGACTGAATAGAGGAGGCTGTTCAGGTAGGCTGTCTCCCTGAACCAGACTTCATAAGAGGTCATTCTGTCTCTCTCATGCCTTTGTGAAATCTCTCTCTGTCCTTGCGGAACTTCAATGATCTAAAACTCTGAAGGATCTAAAACTGTTGAATAATGTTGAAAGAAAAGAAAGAAAATATATTAAACCTACCAGCTAAAATATATCCTTTTGATGTTTTGCATGGGCTTAGAATTCTTCAAGCTGGCATAAACTGGTCACCAACCAAACTATTAATGTGATCGTGTAAATGGCCACTGTCCTTCCCTTGTGCCCCTAATTGTTAAAGGTGTCCAGTTTCAATCCAGCTCCTCAGTGGATCAGTGTCACTGTGGACTTGGAATTACATCTTCTATATTTGCTCTGCCCTGTATTTATAGACATCAATGGTCTTTAAGTTTACTAATGAAGATGAATGCAAATTTCAGTGAGATTGCCATTGCTGGCTGATTATTTATCAGTATGTTTCCAGCAAGGATTGATTCCAGCATACCAAAGAAAGCAGAAATATAGACATATGATTGAAATTTGTCTTTAAATTCTAATACCTCTGACTAAAGACTTTGCTGCTATGTCCAATTCCCTGCTGGGTGAGTGAAATACTTTTCTATGGACACTAAGGTTAACATTCTTCCTTCTCATCTCCTAGAAGTGTTAACCAGCTGGACCTCTGTTTAACAACTTCTGTGAGATGTTGTGCTCTGACAGCTCACTTGATGGATGGAGCTGTCAGCATCTCCTCAATCCAGAGATGAGGAGGACATTGTCTTGCCTATCACCTCTATAAATCAGATGAATAAAAATTAGTAACAAGCCAAGCCCAAGGATCCTTTCTCACTTTAGTATTCTTCATAGATCATAATCTTTGAAATGTGCTCCAGAAAAAAAAAAATTACTTTAATGTTGCTTTGCTTTAAAGAATTAGCACTGATTTACTCTATGAAAAAAACTTCTCATGAGCAAGACATCTGGGAAAATCCGTACTCTATACATGGAACTGTTCTCTGTGCCATGAAATAATACCTTTTAGGAGTGTTGGAGGGAGTGAGGGAGATGTGAGAGGAAATGTCAACACTAAAGGAGAATTGGGCCAAGTGGGCAGGGCAGAGGTGAGAGGTCAAAATGAGACAACCAATGGTTCCCAGGAAAGAGGAAAGCCTTTCCTTGCCCATCAGAGATTATTACTTCCATAATCTCTAGCATATTTCTTCACAAATCTACCTACTTGTTTCCATACCGGTTTATCACTGGTGGACTCTGAATCCCTTGATGGCAGGAACTGAGACTTTTTTGTCTTTGTGTTCCCAGGTTCCTGGCCCTGTGGCCCCCTACCAGGGCCTCAGTATGGCATCAGTGAAGAAATTAATGGGTTCAGGTACTATAACAACATAATTATGGTAAGTCTGAATGAGGAAAGAACTCCACAGCCTGGCAGAAATATATAGAAACATTACCCAGATTATGAATACATAAAAAGGAATTATGAGGCATAAGCTGCACCAATAAACATGGTCTCTCATAGAAAACAAAATCTGGGGGCGCCTAGGTGGCTCAGTCAGTTAAGCATCTGATTCTTGATTTCAGCTCTGGTCATGATCTCATGGTTCATGGGTTAGAACCCTGCATTGGGCTCTGCGCTGACAGCTTGGAGCCTGCTTGGGATTCTCTCCCTCCTCTCTCTCTCTCTGCCACTCTCTCATGTGAGCTCTCTCAAAATAAATAAATAAACATTAAAGAAAAAAACAAAATCTGTACATTGCAAATAGATGACTCTGTATTATATATCAAGTTGTTCATTGGGGAAGAAAGCATTAATAAGGCCCTACATTTTCTAGGTCACCATATTAACCACTTTGACCTGCTCCCTGGAGGCATTTATGGAATTGGTATTCTTTCCCATTTCCCAGGGGAGGGACATGATGACCATTGTCCCTCCCTTGGGACTTGGGTGGTTTTAAGCCAACTATCATGTGGCTTCTACCTCCACCTGACCCTACTATGTTCATGTCACTTACATTTCAGGGGCTCAGCTTCTCCATCTGTAAAATGTAAATGACAAGACATGTGCCTTGGCTGCTAAGCAAAGACTTGGAAAAACAGTAAGACGTTGTCAGGGAAGCCATTTGCATAGCATAGGGGTAAAAATAGCCAAAAGGCAGATAAATGCAGTCAAATATTTTGTCATTTGCATTCCCCTAAAAATTTCACTACTCTTCATGAAAATGGAAAGATGTCCTTTTGCAGGGTGACAGCTGCTGTTGGTTGCAGGAAGGTGCTGTCTGCTACTGATAAACACATGACAACTTCCCCTGAACGGATTCATACATTGCTTGAAGCAGATTTGTGATTAATTTTTTGCTGGCTTTTTTTTTAACCACTGAAAAAGATTTGGCTGGAGTGAGTGTATTTCCCTCTTGACCAAATCCTTTTGGTGTTTTGAAAACTTTCCAAGTGAGAAAATGAACCCTTTTACCCAGCTTGAGTCAGATGCTCAAATCACAAGATAAAAATAGCTGCTTGGGAATCTGCCTTTGCTCTGCCCACAGGATGGTTAACCCCTCAGGGGCCTTTCCTTGGGATGAGCAATCTCCCGAGGCTTTTGCTAGATCTGGTCCTTCTTGCTTTCCATTTGGGATGTCCTTGTCATGACCCATGCAAAGTCGCTGTAATTATGGAAAGTTGGGTGTGATCCAAATGACAAAGTGCTTTCCAAACCATCTGTGTTGAGGTGTTTTCCCCACTGAAGGGATCAATTTTTGGATTTAACTCTCCCTATTTCTAATAGTGGCTTATGCACTCACTTCTCTCTCCTGGGTAATTTAGTAAATCTGATTAATCAGTATGCCAATTGTAATAACAAAAATAACATTGTTGATATTAAAATCTAACATTCAATGAATATATGCCAGCCACTTTCGATGCATATATAAACATCATTCCATTTAATCCTCATAACAAATTTATGAAATAGATGCTATTAATAGTCCCCCTACCTATACAGTTGGGGAAAATGAGGCTCAGAGAGGCTATGTGACTCCCTCAAAATCTCATAGCTTTAAAATGGCAGGCAAAAATTTAAGCTCAGGGCTGTTTTCCCAGAATCTAAGTCCTTAGCCAGTGTGCCACGCCAAGCAAGTGGTGTCGGTATGGCATCCTTTGGGGCCATCAGTACTATAATTCTAGATCTCAGTCCCTCCCCAAGTAACCCTTTAACATTTTGATTTCAAACAGATTATTCAAGACTGAGTCTGGACTAAATGTGAAGTTTTAACTGCAGGATGTAGTAAGTATCTAGCATACAAAAATCTAGCATCCAGGCTTCCTGGAGAGGTACAACTCCTTACTGGTCTTGAAAAGTGACAGGCATTAAGGCAACCATGGGCCTGGGAATTTGTTATGCTTTTTTGGGGTTGGGTTAAGTTTACTTATTTATTTTGAGAGAGAGAGGGAGATAGTAGGGGAGGGACAGAGAAAGGAAGAGACAGAGATTCCCAAGCAGGCTCCACACTGTCAGCACATAGCCTGATGTGGGACTCTAACTCATGAACTATGAGATCATGACCCAAACTGAAGTCAAGAGTCAGATACTTAACTGACTGAACCACCAGGACTTAATTTATTCTTCTTGAAGTTGAGGACTGGGGGTAAGTGCAGGTTAATCAAGCAGCCCAGTTGGCAGGAAATGTACAATTCAGTAGAGGGATTAAAATGCCTTTATCTTGTGATGGGACACAAGTTCACAGTCAACTGGGATGCAGGGTGCTTTTTCTCAGATATCGTTCAGTCTAATCTTTGCAGTACTAGTTTAAAGGGAGACATTAAAGCTAAAAGAGTAAGACTATCTTTGGAAGATCTAGAAAGACTGGAAATCATTTATAAATCAAGCCACCCAAGGTTGAAGGCAAGAGCTTGTTTTACTTGGATGAGAGTGCTGGCAAAGCACAAAGTGGTTTCTTCAACTTGGGAAACCACTGAGCTGTGGAGCAGACACCAGTGATTGGTGGAAAACTTGCAGAAGTGGCACGGTAACATTATTAGCATTTGGGGGTCATTCTTCCTGTCAATGGAATCCCTGAGAATGGTAGGTGTCTTTCAGGGTCCCAGGAATAAAACTCACACCATTAGGTTCATCTAAATGGTCTTTTTGGTCATAGAAAGAGCCTAAATGTCCATCAACTGATGAATGGATCAAGAAGATGTGGTTTATATATACAATGGAATACTACATGGCAATGAGAAAGAATGAAATCTGGCCATTCGTGGCAACACAGATGGAACTCAAGGGTGTCATGCTAAGTGAAATAAGTCAGGCAGAGAAGGATAGACACCATATGTTTTCACTCATAAGTCTAACAGGAGAAACTTAACAGAGGACCATGGGCAGGGGAAGGGGGGAAGAAGAGTTAGGGAGAGGGAGGGAGGCAAATCATGAGAGACTCTTGAATACTGAAAACGAACTGAGGGCTGAAGGGGGAGGGGTTAGGGGAAGGGGGGTGATGGACATGGAGGAGGGCACTTGTGGGAAAGAGCACTGGGTGTTATATGGAAACCAACTTGACAATAAACTATAAAAAATAAAAATAAAAATAAATAAATAAATGGTCTTTTTGGGGTGCCTGGGTGGCTCAGTTGGTTAAGTGTCTGACTCTTGGTTTTGGCTCAGGTCATGATGAGGTTCATGAGTTCAAGCCCAGTATCAAGCTCTGCACTGACAGTGAGAAGCCTGCTTGGGATTCTCTCTCTCTCTCTCTCTCTCTCTCTCTCTCTGCCCCTCCCCCACTCACACTGTCACTCTCTCTCTCAAAAATAAACTTAATAAAAACTGTCTTATTTAAGTTTAAAAGTAAAAAAAAAACGTAAAACATATATTTAGCTTGTTATCAAAGAAATACTAACATTATAAAATAAATTCACAAGGTACTGAAGGTTATAGTATGGGAGCTTGACAACCTTCATTCCATCGTCTCTTGCTCAGTCCAAGATGGCAGTGTTTCTGATGGTATAAAATTCTCAAAAACCTTAAACCCTGGGGAATTTTCTTGTATTGTTTTAAAAAATAACTATCCCCCTAATTTTCTGTTATATCTTTCTTAAACTCTTAGTGGAATATTGGAGTTCCTAGACTAATCTGCCATGTTTATCGTTTATTCTCATCTCTTACATTTCTCTGTGTAATGACTGTGTTCCACGTGATATCCTTCCAAGCTTTCTAATAAATTATTTTTAGTAATAGTATTTTAAATTTCTTAGAATATTTCTTGTGCAGTCTTTGTTCCTTTACAATAGCAGCATATTCTTGTTTTATGGATGCAAAATTCTCTCAACACTACAAACATACTAATTTGAATTTTCAAAAGGCACAGTGCTTGTTTGATTAGTTAATAACAATTTGGACCCAATTGGTAAAGGACAAAAGAATACACTTTGCCAGCAGAGGGAATTAAGATAGAGCAAAACTGGGAAGTGAGAAAAGCTTGAGGAACACTGGAGCCAGGAAAATAATAAGATGGCTTTGAGATAGAGCCTTGAGCATCTAGGAATTAATGTTGGAAAAGCTTTCTAAGAAGGGAGAGATCCTCCTGGTAGGGAAGAACTCTGTTATAAGGGGCATTTCATACTCAGGGGTTGCCTCAATGTCAATGATATAACAACAATATAAACACAAACGGCTATATAAATACTGGGTGCTTTCTCTGTTCCAAGCACTATGCTAAGTCCTCTATCCATTATTGTCTCATATAATCCTTATAACAACTCAGCGAGGTAGGTGTGCTGGGGATGGCCTATTGCCATTTAATATCATTCATAGCACTTTATATGTACTTTCCTATATTGCTGGTTTAGGAAATATAAAAACTACATTTCTTGGGTTTCCTTGAAGCTAGGATTCTGGAAGCAAGAAAATTCTACCTGTGAGAAGCAATGGCCCAAGATTTTGAAGGTGGAAGTGAGGTGGTGACTATTTGCCTGCTATTGTTGGTGTTAGTGAATAAGGTCAGATGGATATGTCGGCCACAGAGGATTCCACATTTCATTATCTGGTCACCAGCTTTACGGGGAAGAGAAGGAGCAGTGGCTGCAGCATAGCATCCTCATGGCCTCTGGACTTCTGCGAGGGTGGTATGCCCTTGAAGTCTATGGTCCATTGGTGTCTCACCAGACTTCTGCTACACCAGTCCACTCTATGAGTTGTAAGCACTATTTCCTTGTATTAGATCTATTTCTGCTTAAGGTACATGGAATGCCTTTTTGCATTAAACTCATGTACACTATTATCACTTCCATTTTATAGATGAAGGAAATGAGGCTCACAGAAGTTAAGTACCACACCAAAGATCACCCAACTATTAGGTGATAGAGCTGGATTTGAACCTAGGAATATCAGACTCCAAGATCTATGTGCTTAACCTCTACACTTTGTTATCTCTTATTCTCCATCTGAAATTAGCCCAAATTCATATAGACTGTTCAGTTCTTAATATTCTAGGGTACTCCTAAGACTGGTCCACCAGCAATAGAATATATGCTTTCAAGATGAATGGGTCAGAACAATGGCCACTGGTTTCACCAAGGTCAGACTTTTGCCATGATCTCATTAACCAGGGTACTGTGAATGAGGTAACTCAAATTCCTCAAATCACTCTATCAGCTCTGAGTTTTCTATAGATCTTAAAAAGTAAATGCAGTTAACTTTGTATGATACATATAGTCATTTTAAATAGGAGCCTGCAAATTCTTTTGAAAATTGAAATAATGGGAATACTCTTGATTCTGAAAATAGGAAGTTTTTCATATTTTCATATTTCCATAACCTACCCTCACTGATAACTTTATTAAAATGTAAGTAGAAGCAGAATATCCCAGAGGTGAGCCAATGATGAAGAAGATATGTTTTGATAACTTCTATTTTCCCAGGTCAGGAACAGTTTATTGCTATAAAGACATTTGTCATTTTATGAGAAAGAATTTGTGAATGGTGACTATTATACATATGTTTGACTCAAGTACTAATAGCAGACAGGTTATTTACCATAATTAAAAGGAATTTCAGTCTCATCAAATCAGCTCAGCTTCCTCTTGTGATTTTTCAGTTTTGTGGAGACGAGAGACTGCTGGTAGATTGTGCTAATGGGCATCTCACTTTAGATGGAAATGCTTTGTTCCTGCAGTAATGCACTCATGATTCTGTGTGCATTTGCGCTGCTGAGCTCAAAAAAGCCTAGGGATTACCTAGCTGGTGCTTTTAAGCCAGGCATCCATCGCTCTGTGCACACACTAAAATCACAGACGTTCCACTTCAGATTGCAAGGAGCAAGGTAAACCCATTGTAATTGGGATGTACACTAAAGCCTGATGCACAGAAATCACTAGTGGATATTATAGAAGGCACCTGAAGAGTTCTGGTTGTTTTTTCCAAGCATTTAAACTATTTATCTAGTCTAGAAGAACTGAGGGTACCCAAGATCTAATTGAAAGTGGTTGGGATTGTGGATGTCATGTGGTATCATATTGGGGACCTGTGTTGATTCATATAATTGAGGAAGGAGGGAGAGTGGGACTCTTGCAGGGTAAGAGGGCTAGAGTAACGCACTTCAACCAGACACTTCATAAAAACCAATTTCACAGGACTGCCTAACCATACCTGAGTGTCACTCCAGGTGGGCCAAGAAAATTCTCTTTAATCAGAAAATCACCCATGAGTATTAAATGCTCATATTCCTGCCAGGTATTTATAGAGGGAGGAGCCCTAAATATAGTCATTGTAAATGTCCTTTGGTCAGGGGCCTGGTAAGTGCAGTGAATGTATTCAGATAAGATCTAAGAAAGATATTGAATCTGTTTTCACTTAAAAGGGCATTTTTATATCTGAGTTTGGGGTCTCAGAATAATAGTGTTATAGAGGCTTATTGTGAATTTATGAAAAAGCAATATGCACTTTTCTCTGGGAATATGTCATGTTTTCCTGAAAAAGAGTTAATGGAAGCCTCCAACTCAAGTACACTCCAAGGATACATTTTTTTCTGGTGTTTCTGAACAATCATTTTTTTGGCAGACTCTTTCACTTCTGTGAAACATAGCTAAGGACTTGATAGGCAACAAAAGAGGCCTCAGCAGCAAAGTCATGTTCGAAAAGTCCAGGTTCTCAAGGTCATGCACTTTACCTACAAATGGATCTCTTAGGTGCTGAACAGAGAGCCTTTTTACTCTCACTTTGCCCACAAATCAATGAGCTTGATTATCTGGTTATAAAACAGATTGGAGGTGGCAACTGAAAGGGATGGCCAGGTAGCAACTAGTGATGCAAGTTGAAACACAGGAGTACAAATAAACACCGTACAATGTAGAAATAAGAATTCAAAGAACACACAGTGAGCTGAGGTCATTTCACATATTGGAAAACAGCCAGCACCTCAAATTCCTTGAATGAACGCCAAGGACATATATTACATTCTAGCATAATCATGTGTAGAAGGACAGCTCCAAGGTACCAAGGAAATGTTTGGAATTCTCTTTTTACAATACAGGGAAGAGCGAAGCACACTTTTAAAGGGTTATCATCCGGAAAGACAAAAACCAAAATTGGAAATTGAAGACATAAAATCTTGATTTATTTGCGAGTCTTCAAATATCCGGATGAACTTATTTCCCAGAGTATACCATAGCCAATGTTTTACCATGTAAGATTTTACTTGGGAGAAAGAGAAATAAAAAGGTTTATTATCTACTCATGGCTAAAAGGTATGCATATATATGAACATATGTTAGTAAATTTGTCAACATATGTGTGTACATATATAAGCATCTAACATTGTCATACTGTTTAAAGTGAGTCCATATGGGTGTGTATATGTGGTCATGCCAAATCTTTTTGTGATAAGAGGGTTTTTAAAAAGTGTCTGATCTTTTTTAGTGTTTAGATCTTATGATCTGGCTAGACTTGCAGTTTTGTTTTTGCTGAATGATATAGGCCAAGTGCACCTGCACCTGTTTGTCATGGCTTCTCCTTGCCCATTAGGAAATTGCATTATCCTCATATGTCTAAGAATCTTCAAATATTCTAGACATAGGCTTGGAAAATAAAGTATATACTTTTTGAAGTTTATTTTAACGATGGATTTCCCAGACTTAAAGATCTAGAGCTGAGATGTGGGGCAATAGTCATAGTAATAATACCAAATGTTTAATGACTTGGCTATTTATGAAGCACTTTAACCCATATGTTCCATTTGGTTGATATGGTATTAAGTCTTTAAAATTTTTTTTAAGCTTATTTATGTATTTTGAGATAGAGAGAGCACAAGTGGAGAGGAATAGAGAGAGAGGGAGAGAGAGAGAAACCCAAGCAGGCTCTGCACTGTCACTGGCTCGAACCCATGAACTGGGAGATCAGGACCTGAGCCAAAATCAAGAGTCAGTCACTTAACTGACTGAGCTACCCAGAAGCCCCTGATATGAAGTCTTTTAAACTTTATAAAGTTAACCCCCTTTTTTATTTTAAGAAGCTGGCAGAGGTGCCTGGGTGGCTTAGTTGGTTAAACATCCAACTTCAGCTCAGGTCATGATCTCACAGTTTGTGAGATCAAGCCCCGCATCGGGCTCTGTGCTGATGGTGCAGAGCCTGCTTGGGATTCTCTCTC
This sequence comes from Cryptoprocta ferox, assembly GCA_028646485.1. Classification (NCBI taxonomy): domain Eukaryota; kingdom Metazoa; phylum Chordata; class Mammalia; order Carnivora; family Eupleridae; genus Cryptoprocta; species Cryptoprocta ferox. Next base: position 41,325,610 of record CM053560.1, on the reverse strand, counting down.
TCTTTGCTTCCCTTCTGTTTCTCTCAAAATAAATAAATAAACTTAAAAAAGAAAGGAGCTGGGTCATTCGCCCTGTGGTAAAATCTCATAATCTAGATTTGGCTGATACATCCACATGATGTCATTTAACATATTCATCTATTCCCCATAATTTTGTAAACTTGTATTTACATATAAATCCTTGATCAGATTCATATTTAATTTTTTATAGGCTACCTCCTAGGTGAGGCTATGACTTCCCGTTGAATCCAATGGGAAAGCTCACAATGTCTGCCTGTCTTTCCATTAATGACTTTACAATCGATAAGTCAAATCAGGTGTTGTCAACTTGATCCATCCATTATAAAATTCACCATTAAGGTTTTACCTAATTCTTCAAGCAGTCATTCATCATTGTCTAGAATAAACCCATTGCTTCACTGGGTATTACAAAATGGTAATTTTCTAATTTCACTATTCTTTATGTATGAGCTGGAACTCTAAAGAAAAGCTTGCCCTTGTCAACTAGTTGGAAGCTATAAGATACATTTAATACAGGAAAGACAGGATAGCTATAAAGCCCTTGCTTTTACCACCACGCTATCCTGGAAAGATATTGCTTTCTTGGAGGTATGATCTGATCAATCAGGCCTGGCAACAGAAGCCTATAGGCAGTGAAGGGCCTCATTTTTAGGGCCTAAGAGAGTCTGTCCAGAATGAAACAGGATCCCTGGTGGGAGAGGGAGAAGAGAGGGCCCAACTCGAGGGAGAGAAAGCTGATAAAGCTTAGGCAAGTTTTCAAGTGTAATTCAGGATGCTAACACAGGTCCAGAACTGGGAATGCTGTCAAAATAGAACAGGGACCAGAAGTATGGACCAGGCAGCAGATGTGGCTAAAAGAGGAAGAACATCAATGGACATGACAGAGTCTAGGGTCTTGTCTCAAGCAGAAAGGAAACTGCCAACGTGTGGCTGGGCTCCTTAATGGGGCCCAAGGAGGTAATTTGGGACTGAACCCTGGTGTGAGTGACCTGGAAGGTGTTTGCAAAGTGCCTGCATTTGGATGTTTGAAAGACTGCTGTCCCACTAGCATCCTGAGATAACTATGCCTCAGCTGGTTTGGTACCAGCCACCCCACACAGACTCTAATGGAAACTCCATCCCCTTCTGTGACAGAACAAAAAGACCCTTAACCCCAAAGGGACACAGCAAGAAGAAATGGAAAGAGACACAGCAAGAAGAAATGGAGCCAGTGCTGCCTTTATATGGCCAGTGCATTTACCCCTGGTTCCAACAGTGCTACCAGGTCAGTGAACCATCCACCACATTTGTGTGCATCTCACTCTACTCCCACCACAATCACATGAATCCTCCAGAAAGTGGTGTCAGAGTATTTCAGGTTCCAGAGTAGTGCAGAATTTGTAAATGCAAAGAATGGCCAGGGCCTCTGCCCACCCACTCAGTACTTGACTTACGCTCCATTTGGGGGCTTTCAGAAAATCATACCGGCTGTTCTATTTAGGAATTGAGGAATTGACTGCTAAAAACCAAACTACTCCAGCCAGTTAAACAGAATTTCTTTTCTTCTTGCTGCATTACTTACACACAAGAGCACCGAGAATTATTTTTAGACCTAAAAAATAGCAGTTTGCTGGTGCTTGCCTTCCAATTTGTAACAGATTTCCAGAGATTAACACTTGCAAGGTTTTTGGCCACGTTTAATCACAAAAGTAATTCCGTATTCCGTCAATACGCTCAGCTCGGAGAATAAAAATAGCAGTGCAATCTGGTTGGGTGAGTCTCGGCCACGGGGCTTTTCTCCTCAGTTGCTGTTTTAATGTTGTTATAGAATTGCTGTCCTTTTCTAAGGGCATGTGTTTGCGAGGCAGTGCACGATGGGGGTACAGTATCTGATGTGCTGTTAGGCTCAGCTAGCCCCTCAGCATGCTCGAAATGAGATCCTTCCACAGAGCAAATGAAGAGAGTAATTGTGTCTGGTTATCTGGCCAGATTTTACAACTGAGAAACTATATAGTACATGCTTTAAAAAAAATTACTTTTGATAAGAAGTATTTCAGTAAGTGGAAACTGCTCGGTGACAGCTCAGGGATCTGCTTTATCTATTCTGGTGGAGTGGCCTCTAATCAACCCCTAAAAAGGGAAAGAAACCCCAGGAGGAAGTGCACAAAGCATCACATGGAACCTCCACCCTGATTTGTTTTTGTTTTCTTGTGTAACTCCAGGGCTCTAGATCTGCCAGGACAAAGCTGTAGTGTCCCGCAGGGAATAAATGTCACTACAATCCACTTATATTGGTCATCTATGAAGGTTTGATTTTGGACTCCAGAAATTACAACGTTCCCGGGTCTCCTATTTCTGTGGCAGATTTTCAAAGCATGAAGATAGTACCCACAGCTGCCTACAGAGAGAAGGTGTGGGAATTCATATCTCTATCTCTCTCTCTCTCGCTCTCTAACACCCTCTCTGCTGCTCTTGCAGCATCTCAAATGCTGTCCTACTCACTGCTCACCTTGTGTTTTTCTGTGGATGAAGGTATTGGTGGCAGAACCCCTGAGACTATAAGATACAGTCCTCCTTCACCTGATAACCACCATCTCAGGAAGATACACATGGCCTTAGACATCACATTAGGATTCTTTTTATTTACTTATTTTTGAGAGAGAGAGAGAGAGAGAGAGAGAGAGCGAGCGAGCGCGAGAGAGAGCAAGCAGGAGCAGGGGCAGGGGCAGAGAGAGAGAGGGAGAGAGCAAGAATCCCAAGCAGGCTCTGCACAGTCAGTGTGGAGCCCGATGCAGGGCTTGAACTCACAAACCGTGAGATTGTGACCTGAGCTGAAATCAAGAGTCAGATGTTTAACCAACTGAGCCCCCAGGCGCCCCTCACACAAGGACTTAAAAGCAGAATACACATGAGCATTCTGGCCACTCCAAAGGCAAGTGAATTCGACATCTCTGGGAGAATTCTGGAATCCCACCAGAATCCTCTGTAGCCCTCCCTGTCCTCCTTCAGGCCCTCTTTTCTGCTTTTTTCTGGAGCCTGACTAATAACCCAGGTGGCACCAAGCTCTAACTTTTCTGACTTCCCAGGATGTATCTTTTCTTTACTGATCAATTATATTATGTTTTCTATTGATTGACATTATTTTTCATAAAATCATGGCATTTTAGAGCTAAACAAAATTAAGGAGCATGTAGTTGAGCATTTGCCCAAAGTGTGATCTGAGAAATTCTGAGAAGAAAATGTTATGGAGAAAGTAGTACATAACTGTATTAATTTTATTAATACAGTATTTTATTAATTTTATTCCTAGTGTATTAACTGAAGTAATACATAACTGTATTAATTTCCTAGGGCCGCCATAACCTGAGTACCACCGACTGGGTGGCTTAAACAATAAAAAATGTATTTTCCTACAGTTCTAGAGACTAGAAGTCTGGGACTGAGGTGTCAGAAACACTGGCCCTTCTGGGGCCTCAGTCTTTGACTTGCAGACAGCCATCTTTCCCTATGTCTTCGCATCACCTTCCCTCTGTGCAGTGCCTGTGTTCTCATTGCCTCTTCTTTTAAAGGTACTAGTCATATTGGATTAGGGCCCACTCTGAGGACCTCATTTTAACTTCAGCTCATTAAAGACCCCATCTTTAAGACCCTACAGTCACATTGTGAGGTAACTGGGGTTACGACTTTAACCACATGAATTTGGCAGGAGACACTATTCAGCCCATAACAACGATGAAATTTGGGCAACATTAATGGGAAGTCACAAATCACACTGGCTAAATTCCAAAGGCTTTTAAAGGCCCTCGAGGTAGCTGGTGATTTTAAATATGTTTAACCTATTGTTTCCAAAACATATTTCAAACATTTTTTTGAGTTTTTGCAGAACATAGTTTAGAAATATTGGTCCTGTCTATCTCCTACATTTTACAAATGAGAAAACTGAGGCTCGGAGGCTTTAGTGACTTGGCTAAGATCAATCTGTCAATAGCTGGAACATGACAAGGTCTCCTCATTATGGATTCATAACCCTACCAAAGCTCTGACCCATGTGGTCCGGCCTCAAAGCCAGGACACATGGAAAGAAGCTCTGCCCAAGAAGGAATTTTTATTGTTTATGTGAATCTCATAAAGGGAATCAAAGAAGACCCAAGTGACAACCTGAGGCCCATTCCTTGCTCATTTTCTCAATGCTGTAGCACTCCAGACTCTCAGGAACTTTTTCAGCTACTCAAGACCTCAATGACAAAGCAACATCAGAAACACCTCCTTGATCTCCACCCATGAAACTTTCACTGTCTTTCCTCTTTGCCACTTTCCCAGCTCCTGACTGGGTGTAGTTACCATGCCTCTTGCTAGCCCTTATAACCCTCCTACCTTTGAGAACTTTTCCTACTCTTCCAGTCCAACATAAAAAATGTCAGAACTTGTCCAGCAAAGATAAACTCTCCTCAGGGGCATGTGTGGATAGAGGGAAACTGAAACATCAATGGTAGGTTTCTTCTGGGAAGAGTGAGGAAAATTGAAGCCAAGAGTTACTCTTGTGGTGGGTAGTAAAAAGTCTTGCCTCCCTGCTCCCCAGCCTTCCTTCCTTTCTCCTAACACGTGTATTGTCAGGGCAGCCCTCATGGCTTATTTCAACAGATCCCACAAACTGGGATAGAAAAACTGGGGGGTGCCTCTGGCCTCTACCCTTTGAAGAATGGCCCTGGGTCTTGGATTGCACACCTGGAAACTCCATTTTCCTTACAGCCAGTGACCTATCAGGAATGGCAGTCATTTATGGTAGCATTCCTTTCTGAAGTGGAAATGTCAAAAATGTCATCGATGGTGATGATTTACATAGGCAAGAATTGACAGAATACTTAGTCATCTTAGGCCCTAAACATGCTGCTGCTCACTGCTATCTTTTGTTATCAAAGCTCTTTTACCCACACATTTCAATTTCAGAGTTATATCAGGGAGACTAAAAGCATAAGGATAAGTATGGCAACTTCTAGATGAGCATAGCCAATTTCAGTCTTCTCTGGAACATCATCTGTGCTGAGTACCCAGCACTTGGCCACTTTGTATGTGGTTTTAAAGGTCTTCTTCCAGAAGACAAGCTTTTAAATTGGTGGGAATCATTCACACTCCTTGTAGCTGACATATGACAAGAAAGAGCTTTGGAGAATCCATCCCTGAACCCTTGAGATTCATTCTCACCTTTCCCCACCTCTCCTGTCCCATCACTGTGATTACCCAGAGACTCTTGACCTATTAGCCTTGTGCTCCTTGTCTTGTGCTCCTGGCCCTAAACCTGTCCTGCTTGAATCTGAAGGCAAGGCTGGCCTCCTCTTTTCTCCTTTGGCAAGTTCCTCAAGCCTGGTTTGCTCTTAATCTCTGGCTCTATCTGCTTCCAGCTCTTCTGGTCACCACCTTGCTCAACAAGCCCCTAGGCCCTCGTCTCCATCCTGGCCATACTTTCTCTAGGGGTCCTCTCAAGCACAGGAATAAGGGACCTCTCTCTAAGGTTGGGAGCCCAGAAATAATCTCACTTTCCTAAGCTCCATAGTATTTTCCTTTGGACTTGCAGGAGGAAGCCCTTGGGCTATTGTTATTTCTCATGATGTCTGGGTGATGATTAAGGCCTTTGGAGATAAAGTGCTCTCAGGCACATGACTCAGGTGACCAGGGTGGCATGCTGCCTGCTCCGGGTCACATGGGGAAATCTGCACAGACATATCACATAAAAATGTCTAGGAGGATGATTTTGCCATACAAGGATTTCTTCTCTCTTCCCATTTTAATGCATTTTTAGATATGAAATATCAGACATAGAAAATAAACCTAAATAATATTAAATGAAAGAGAAAATTGGCTTTTAAAACCTCAGCATTAAAATTCCCACAACAGTATACATTGTTCCTTCCAAAAGAACCAGTCTTTACATGATTCTTATCTCCAGTGATTTTTATTGAAGATGTTTCTGATTTGTTATTTTAATGGGCTTTCTGAAATCAGATGTGATGCTCATTATTCTTGCATGGTTGTTTTATTCGTGCATTTCTCAAACAAACAAGGGAGCCAGGGGACCTGAAGATGCTAATCATTCTATAACCCTCACACCATGACAGCCGGACTTTCAACTCCAATATGGAAATGGTAGTGAAAATACAGCACTGAGACCTGATTGAGGGTCCTCCTGATCATTGGATAAATACTAAAGTAAAGCTTATCTATATTTAAATCAATTCTACAGCAATGGATTGTGTCTTCGGCCAATGTGCATAACAGGGCTCCAATGTAAATATAGGTTAACAGAGACAGCTCGGATATGAAAAACAACAGAAGCAGATGGCCGGAGGATTGGCTTTCCCCTTTTTTTCTCCTTAATTCAATAATTTTCATTTATTCCTTGCAAGTATACCTCCAGCTTGGGCCTGTGAGTATTGCTCTAAGGAAGTAATGTGTGATTATCAACATATTGGCTCCCCACCCCATCTTTCACAGATTTACCAATCACTACCTTTATTCCTATGATCACATGTGCACCAACTCCTTCTGATCTGATAGATCAGACCTCCATGCTTCCTGTGGGACTAACTCTGGATTAGTCTAAACCAATCTTGGTTATCTCATTTCTCTTGCCTGTGATTGGCTTGGAGGTGGGCATGTGACCCAGTCTTGGCCAATGAGATGAGATGGGAGGTTTACTGGGTAATTTTTTTTTTTTTCATTCTTAAAAGGAGACAAGAAAGCAACAGTCTCCCTTCTTTCACTGGTCATTGTCAAGTCTACATGTGAAGTTAAGTCTACCAGTAAAGGATAGGAGCTTGATGATGCTGTTGAATTCCTGAGTTAATCAACCTAGGAGACACCTTTTTTAGGACTGCTTCAAGTGAAATAAATATATTATACATATTGTTTAAGTTTGATTTGGTTGTTCTATTACTGCAGCCTAAAAGCATTCTAACTGGAACATCAGCAATGTATTTATTAAAAACCTTTCCCAAATTAATTAACGCACACATAATCATAATTTTTTTGAATTTGCTGTTCTTTACTGATGAGATTACATGTTTATTATTCATATATTTGTGAAAAATTTGCATTGTCTTCCTTAGTTTTTTAATTAATTTATTTATTTTGAAAAAGAGAGAAAACAAGTGTATGAAAACAGGGGCAGAGCAGACAGAGAGGGAAAGAGAGAGAATCCCAAGCAGGTTCCATGCTGTCAGTGCAGAGCCCAGTGCAGAGCTGGATCCCATAAACTGTGAGATCATGACCTGAGCCAAAACCAAGAGCTGGACACTTAACCTACCACCCAGGCACACCTGTAATTTGTATTGTCTTTTCCTAAGTGATCTGGAAAGGGTTTTCAAAGATCAGCAGTTTTGGAGGAGGATGGCTTATAGGCTAGACTGAGCAGAGTGTAGGATGGAGGGAACAGTTAAGGTCATGTTGGGACTGAGCCTAGAGATGTCCAAGGACAGCTGTTGCTCATTTTCATACAAATACTCCTTCAACTTGAAAGTGTCTTCAGCTCAATGAGATGGGTTTCTGTCCAAAATATGGTAATGATGAAAGTCAATCTTTCAGGATCATTTGTTTAGAGAAATCTAGACCTTGGGGAAGACTGTCTCTCAATAAGGAGACAGGAGTCTGATGGGTAAAGAGAAGTCAGACTTGTGAAGGGGAAGGAAAAGTTAAAAGAGAACACTCGGGACCTGCTGTACAGGAGCATAGAGAACATTTCTCTTTGTTTGGTCCTGCCTTTTCCAGTTTTGAGCCACTGTGGTCCCCATGCCCTGCTCCACATGGCTCACCGATGTTTCGTTCTAACATAAGAACATTTTCTTTAGCTCTTTCATACAGAGAAATGTTTTCAATTACTCTGATTTTGAAATACACTTTGAACACAAGCACTGGAGCAAGAGTCTGTGATTCATCTCCCAGAAAACGGAACATATGAAAATGTTTCATACTCTCTTTTCATTAGCACATTAGATAGTCACAGAGTACTGAGTCATCAGTATTAAGGTAACATGTAATGGTCAGATAATTAGAAATTAAAATGGCCTGGGTTTAATAGGAGGATTTCAATATTTTGAATAGTCGGTGAATTCAAGCCTGACTGAGAAATGCCCCAGATGAAGTCTTGCCAGCGAGCATATGTATAATACATGGGTAAGGTTGTTTTATAAAAGACTTATTCACTTCCTGGTCAAGGCTCTAGTAGTTTCCATCAAAGTCTTATTCTAAACCACCATAAATTAACAGATCAATAGTTAATGGTACTGCTGGCCAAGTTTAAAGCCAAATAACCCAGATCCTAAGACAACTCGATTTTACTCATTTGTAATCCGGAGGCACTTTGGTAGGCAAATTGATGTTTGTTTAGCCAATTTGGATATTCCAGGGTCCTCAGCCTGAACCTCCTTTCATTAAGCCCACAAAGTCCATCTGCAGAGTGTGGCTCATTAATCCACAACTTGCTTCTCTTTTGTTCATGTGGAGACCTTTCATTACCCGAGTTCCTGCATTAGCAACATCCCATAGGATTAGACCTGATCTTTTGCGATAAGATCCTTAAAATTATAACCAAATCAAAAAGTGGACTCCATACCAAATTTTGGAGAGAGAGAATAAGAAATTGTGTGTTAGAGAAAAAAAAGAGTGTATTTTTAAAAGTTATATAGGATAGTTTGAAGGTGTGTGATGTGATGTGTTGTATACATGCTTTGTGGCCTGTGTACGTGTTGATGGGAGTATTTATGCCACTTCACGTTGCCTGTTACTTGTGCCCACTACTTGGTGATTTTTTTAAAAAATATTGTTCTAGCTTTAATGTGAATTCTGTTGGAAGGAAGAGAATAGAAAAACAAAATAGATCATTTGTGTTTCCGGCTGCCTACTCTTTATATGTAAAATTATAAAATAAACAGGATCTAACAATAGTTCTTTCTTTGCTCACCCAAAGAGATCTACCACTCAGCTCTGAATTATAAAAGCCTCTGGCTTAAAGGAACTAGATAATGAATTAGGCTCACATGGGAAGAATGTAGGAGAAAGAAGCAAGACTAACTTTAATGAAGGGTTCAGATTCAGCTAAATCTGTTGATGTTTTTGTAGGATAATTTCTTACTTCTAGGATGAATGGTGCTGTCTAGGGATTCAGACCCCACACTCGGGGTCATGAGCTTTTCTTTTTCTTCTTTGATGAATCTCTGTGTGGACAATACCTCTGTTGCTGCTCATTAAGCTCAAAACTAGTTAATTCATTAAGGCAGACATTGTGGCCTTGGCCTTGGCTACTGCACAGCTGTCTGGTAGGACACAGCCATGGTGGCATTGGCTCATATGTCCTGAGGTTTCAACAGCCCCTCTCCCCACTCCAGCCCCAAACCACACAAATTTGCATTGGCACCGAATCTGCATAGCCACTGTAACACCTGCATCAGACCCAGATTCCTGGGACCTACCACAGACCTACTGAATCAGAATCTCTGAAAGCAAGGCCCAGAAATGTGCTTTTTTTTATAATTTAAATTTAAACTTTTCTCTACTTAGAACAACATTAAATAACAAATAATATGAAACAGGATGCTTATTAAGCAGAAGAAAGACCATGAAAGAAAAGAAAACTTTATATTTTAGTACGTTTAACAACACTTTCCCCTTATTTTTTAAATTAAATTCTTAATTTTAATTCCAGTAGAGTTAACATATAGTGTTATACCATCTTCAGGTGTGCCATATAGTGGTTCAACAATTCCATACATCACTCAGTGCTCATCATAAGTGCACTCCTTAATCCCCATCACCCATTTCACCAATTCCCCACTTCTGTCTGAAAACGATCAGTTTATTCTCAATAGTGGAGCGTCTATTTCTTTGTCTCTCTATTTTCTCTCTTTGCTTGTTTGTTTTGTTTCTTAAATTCCACATATGAGTTAAATCATATGATATTTATCCCTCTCTGACTTACTTCACATAGTATTATACTCTCTAGCTTCATTCATGAAGCTGAAAATGGCAAGATTTCACTCTTCTTTATGGTTGAATAATATTCCGTTATATATATATATATATATATATATATATATATATATATATATACCACATCCTCTCCATCCATTCATCCATTGGTGGACACCTGGGCTAACCTGATTTCCTGGCTATTCTAAATAAGGCTTCAACAAACATAGGGGTGCGTGTATCCCTCTGAATTAATGTTCTCATATTTTTTACATACCCAGTAGTTCAATTACTGGTATAAGGAAGTTCTATTTTTAACTGTGAGAGGAACCTCCATATTGTTTTCAACAGTGGCAGCACCAGTTTGCCTTCCCATCAACAGTTCAGGAGGGTTCCTTTTCTTCCACATCCTCACCAACACTTGTTTTTAATTTAAAAAAAAATTTATTTGAGAGAGAGAGAGAGCAAGTGAGCACTAGCAGAAGAGGGGCAGAGGGAGAGGAGAAAAAGAATGTTAAGCAGGCTCCATGCACAGCATGGAGCCCAACATGGGGCTCAATCTCAGACCATGAGATCATGACTAGAGCTGAAATCAAGAGTCAGACACTTAACTGACTGAGCCACCCAGGTGCCCCATGTGTTTCTGATAAGTCATTCTAACAGTTATGAGGTGATATCTCATTGTAGTTTTGATTTTCATTTCCTTGATGATAAGTGATGTTGAGCATCTTCTCATGTGTCTGTTGGCCATCTGGATATCTTATTTGGATAAATGTCTGTTCATGTCTTCTGTTCATTATTTAATTGGTTTTTTTGTTGAGTGTTGCATTGTATCGGTTCTTTATATACGTTGTATACTAATCCCTTATTAGATATATCTTTTGTAAATACCTTCTCCCATTCAGGAGGTTTCCTTTTAGTTTTGTTGACTGTTTCCTTTACTGTGCAAAAGCTTTTTATTTTGATGTAGTTCCAGTAGTTTATCTTTGCTTTTGTTTCCCTTGCCTCAGGAGATATATCTAGAAAAAAGTTGCAATAGCAGATGTCAGAGAAATTACTGCCTGTGCTCTCTTCTAGGATTTCTATGGTTTCAGGTCTCACATTTAGGTCTTTAATCAATTTTGAGTTTATTTTTGTGTATGGTATAAGAAAGTGGCCCAGTTTCATTCTTTTGCATGTAGCTGTCCAGTTTTCCCAGCACCATTTGTTGAAGAGATTCTTTTTCCCATTGTATAGTCTTTCCTCCTTTGTAGAAGATTAATTGGCCATGTAATTGTGGATTCCTTGCTGAGTTTTCTATTCTGTTACACTGATCCACATGTCTTTTTTTGTTCCAGTACCATACTGTTTTGATTACTACAGCTTTGTAATATAACTTGAAGTCTGGAATTGCAATTCCTCTAGTTTTGTTTTTTTCTTTTTCAAATTGATTTGCCTATTTGGGGTCTTTGGTGATTCCATACACATTTTAGGATTATTTGTTCCAGTTCTGGGAAAAATGCTGTTGGTATTTTGATAGAGATTGCATTAAATACTTTGGGTAGTATAGACATTTTAACAATATTTATTCTTCTAATCCATAAGCATGGAATCTCTTTCCATTTCCTTGTGTCAGCTTCAATTTCTTTTCTCAATGTTTTGTAGTTTTCAGAATATAGGCTTCTCACCTCCCTGGTTAAGTTTATTCCTATTTTATTACTTTTGGTGCAATTGTAAGTGGGATTATTAACTTCACTTTCTGCTGCTTCATTATTAGTGTATATAAATGCAACAGATTTCTGTACATTGATTTTGCATCATGGTACTTTACTGAATTTGTTTGTCAGTTCTAGCAGGTTGCTGTTGTTGTTGTGGAGTGTTTCAGGTTTTCTATATATAGTGTCATGTCATCTGCAAATAGTGAAAGCTTTACTTCTTTGTTATCAATTGGAAGCCTTTTATTTCTTTTTGTTGTCTGACTGCTGTGACTAGGACTTCCAGTACTATGTTGAATAAAAGTGGTGAGAATGGACATCCTTGTCTTGTTCCTGAACTTAGGGGAAAAGCTGTTTTCCCCATTGAAGATGGGGAAAAAACTGTGGGTTTTTCATATATGACCTTTATTATGTTGAGGTATGTTCCCTCCAGACCTACTTTGGTGAGGGTTTTTATCATGAATGAATGTTGTACTTTGTCAAATGTTTTTTTCTGCATATATTGAAATGATCATATGGTTCCTATCCTTTCTTTTATTGATGTGATGTATCACGTTGATTGATTTGTGAATATTGAACCACTCTTGTATCCTGGGAATGAATCCCACTTGATCATGGTGAATGATTTTTTTAATGTATTGTTGGATTTGGTTTACTAGTATTTTGTTGAGGATTTTTGCATCTATGTTCATCAAAGATACTGGTCTGTAGTTCTCTTTTTTGTAAAGTCTTTATCTGGTTTTGGTATCAGGGTAATACTGGCCTCATAGAATGAATTTGGATGTTTTCTTTCCTCCTCTATTCTTTGGACTAGCTTGAGAATATATACTAACTCCTCTTTAAATCTTTGGTAGAATTTTCCTATAAAGACATCTGGTCCTGGACTTTTGTTTGTTGAGTTTTTTGATTACTGATTCAATTTCATTGATGGTAATCAGTCTTCAAGTTTTCTATTTCTTCATGCTTTTGTTTTGGTAGGTATATGTTTCTAAGAATTTATCCACTTCTTCTAGGTTGTCCAATTTGTTGGCATATAATTTTTCATAATATTCTCTTACAACTGTTTGTATTTCTGTGGTGTTGGTTGTTTTTGACTCTTTCATTTGTGATTTTGTTTGAGTCCCCGTTTTTATGAGTCTGAATAGAGGTTTATCAATTTTGTGGATATTTTCAAAGAACTATTTCCTAGTTTCACTGATCTGCTCTAGTGTTTTTTAGTTTCTATATCATTCATTTCTGCTCTAATCTTTATTTCCTTCCTTCTGCTAGCTTGGATTTTTGTTTGTTGTTCTTCTTCTAGTTTCTGTAAGTGTCAGGTTAGGTTATTTACTTGAGATTTTTCTTGTTTCTTGAGATAGACCTATAATTGCTAAAAATTTCCCTCTTAGAAACCACTTTTGCTGCATCTGAAAGATTTTCAATCATTGTGTTTTCATTTTCACTTGTTTCCATGTAATTTTTTATTTCTTATTTGATTTCTTGGTTGACACATTCATTGTTTAGTAGCATATTATTTAACTTCCATGTATTTGTGCTCTAGGAATGTGCATTTTTGACAAGGGCCCCAGTGATTCTTACATTCATCTAAATTTTTATGCTCAGAGTTTAAGAACTACTATCTCATAGTTTCTTTTTCTTTTCTTTTCCATTTCTAGCTAGAATTGCCTTTGTATTAAAACAAATTCCATATAAAAAGAAATGTATTTTGACCAGGTTCTAAAAGCATTGATTATTTTGGTGACATATAGTCTCTAATTGGGCATTTGACCATGACTTAGCTTGGGTCTTGGTGAATCCATATTAGACCCCAAGAGAGCCACAGGTGATTTTCCCACTTCCACAACATCTGTTGGTAGCGGGTTAGGTGTACCAAGTCCTTTATTCTGTTCTTCAAAAGATATTGTAATGGGCCAAGAGAGGAAATAGTGTCACAATACAAAACAAACTCCCCATATACTGATTCTCTGCTTTTAATATGCCTATGAAAATTTCCTCAGTGACTCCAATATTATTTTTTCTATGTATAGCCCTTAAACTAAAGATTAATGAACTTAATATATAGCAAATTCTTGATTCTTCACTTTGTGAATTTTCTAAATTCTTTTT
>CM053560.1:41253752-41311353 GCA_028646485.1 Cryptoprocta ferox | reverse complement strand
TCAAGCCTCTTGGGGATGAGGGCATGGGCCACCCACCAGGTAATGCTAGAGAGTTGCTAGAGTAGAGAGGTTCTAGAATGGATGATGAAAGAGGGGAATGATGAGTACAAGTTACACCCCTGCAGAGGCAGGAGTTGTAGTTCATGCTGCTAAGTTTTGTCCTAAAAGTTTTTCCCAGGAAAAGAGGCCCTTCAGTATCTTGAATGAACTGCCCCCAGAACATAGTGTAGGAAGTGAGGGAGTGGGAGCAGTGGGAAGCCTGGGCTGCAGATGGTGCAGTGATGCCCCACCCAGATCACCACCTCCAGACCCGCTGCTCTCACTCACTCTCCCTGTGTTGGAGGCTGACTGGTTTCAGCCAATTCCCTCACCAGGACTTGCTGTGAAGAGAGCCACTGGACCAAGGTCACATTCCCCTTTCAGAGGCAGCTCACATTCAATGACTGGCCATGCGGAAGTATTGAGATATGACCCTCTTCACCCCAATTCAGGGCATCTCTGCAGAGCCAGCCCAGCCTCGGGGCTCCCTGGGGAGGAGCTGAGACCGTTTTTTGTGCGAGCATGACAGGTAGACTTCTTCCACTGCTAATCCTACCTCCTCCACTCCTCCACGGGCCGCACCCCCCTGACAAGTCACCTGAATGCAATCTCTGTCTTAGGTTCTGTTTTCTCGAGACCCCACCTGAGACCATTGCCACATGTATTTTCATAACTGGCATTTTTATTTACAAAGCCCCATATAACTTTTAGTCTGACAGGCAGGCAAGTGTAAGCTAAGCCAATAGGGAACCTGAAAAAAAGAAAGGAGCTATTATTTGGTCTGTCACCTAATAATTCAGTGGTCAAGTCTTGTGTGAGACAGACAGACACACACACACACACACACACACACACACGGATGTCAAAATCAAATCCTTATGCTTCTTACTGAAAAAAATGGAACAATCCACTTGGATGAAACCAGCATTGTTGGAAATATCTCTTACTCTGCCACGGCTCTGCCCAGGGGCAGGGACTGATGGTTTCCAACAGGAAGATCCAACCAGAGCCAGTCCCTAAGCCAGTCAGAACAATCAGAACATGCATGAGATTTAGAATTAGGTTCTTAAGCTTGGGAGGTGCTGCTTAAGGAGCCAAGGTTTTCTTAAGTAACTTTCTTTGTGCGTTCCCTATAGCAAGGAGCTTTTGTCCTGGTTCATGAACTTCTCTTTCCTCCTTAGCCTGAAGCTGCCATGAACCCTAGCCCTCTAGTTCAAGTCCATGACCATCTGCTTACCCCCTTTTCCCTTCAGAACTGCATACTGTTTTACACATACCCACTCCTTCTACCCCAGCTTGAAGCTGCTGTGCTTCAATCCACATGGACCCCATCCTTTCTTACAAGGCATTGCCATTATCTATGCACTAAGGGATATTCTCTCCATCCTGAGATACAATTGCACCAGTTAGACTACTTGAATAGTTATACCATCCCAGGGGGACTTGAGTTTCTGATATTCCCAATGCATTACCTTTGGGGTCCTGGTCCTCTTCCTGAGAAGCCAGTGCTGTATCTGGATGATCCCTCTGGTCCTGACCCCTGTGGATTCCAGAAACAATTCCAGTCGTTTCCCTCATAGTGCACCACTGAGGGTCTGGGATTACTTATAGCTGGTCCACAACTGGCTTGCAAAGAAATTTCAGTAGGGATATACTTGGGAAACATACTCCCATGCAATCTTACCCTGGCTTGTATTTTTCAGTTATATATCAGACTGAGTTATGTTTTGACATGAGGCCAATGATATGTATTTTTTTCTCACCTCCAAACCTTTTGAAATTAAAGATCACTTCACATAAAATGCACACCTGGCCCAAAAACCGCCATTGAAATGCAGCTTGGAAAATAGTAGCTTAACCTGAACAATTCAAGTCTTTATTCCTTTTCCTCTTGTGAAAGCTGTAACTTCGGAGAAATTTCATGCTTTCATTTTCTGCCAGTACAATTCTAGATCCTAAAGTTCTTGGGGATATTGATTTTACTGATGTAGCTACTATTTCTGAAGGTTGAATCTCTGATATATTTCAGAATCTAGGGGTGGAGAAAATAAGGGAGTTTCATCTAGACATTTGCTTATTTCCAAAATCAGTAAAGCACAGGAGTTACGTTCCCATGGCAGTGAACATGTGAGACCAAACAAGTCCATTTCTGTCTGCTATCTACTTTTTGTGTGACTTAGTTTCAGCAAATAACACCTTGTGTCACATTTACCCAATTATCTCATGTAATTAGGGTTTGATACTCACCTCCCTGTTGAGAAGAGGATTTAAGAAAAGAGCATCTTTTGAAAGCTATCATAACTAAATATTGCCAGAAGATCTATTCTAAATGGAAGAGACTGTCTTTAATCCTAAAAGAAATACAGAATTTTTTAGTCAAGATGTCCATGGTGCTGTTTTCTGCTCTGGAGGCTTTGGGAGGGAATCTGTTTCCTTGTCTTTTCTAGTTTCTAGATGTTGCCTGCATTCCTTGGCTCATGAACCCCTTCCATCTCCAGAGTCAGCTGGTCCAGTCTTTCTCACATCTCATCACTGACACTGGCTGTCTTAGCTCCCTCTTTCACTTATAGGCACTCTTGTGATGATATTGGGCCTACCCAGATAATCCAGACCCATCTCCCCACCTGAAGGTTTCTGATCACACCCGTAAAGTCCCTTTGCTGTGTAAGGTAACACGTGCACAGGGTCTAGGGAGTAGGACGTGGACATTTTGGGGGAGGGGGCATTACTCAATGATATTGAAGCATAAACAATTTTATGTATTTTTGTTAAATATGTTCATATTTTATAAGTCAGAAGTTAACTCCTGAGGAAGTTTTAAAGGTTGGCTAAGGTTAGTCTAGGGGACCCTGTACCACTCCATTGTTTGGTCACAACTCATCTGATTTCTTAAAAAAGAGTAATGTTTTCTGGATCTGAGACATAGATGACTACATACATTTGTCGCCTTCACTTTGGCAATTCCCCCTTTTATTTCATTCTGTGGGGACCTGGCATATTGCCCTTGGAACCTGGCCACTCCTTAAAATACTGCCAATTGGGGATTGGATGAGAAAGATTATGAGATGTTTGCTCGAGATAGTGCAGCTTGGTCAAAGGCGTATTACAACATCACCAGCAAATAATGAGATTAAAAAAAAAAAAAGCATTTATGTTGGGGGGTTTATTTAAGACCAAGTTGACCCTTCCCCGCATTGCTCTAACATGGTGATGCTCTCCGTGTTTGGTCAGGGCTGCTGGGGTTCTATTTGCAGCACTCTGCCGGTAGGAGCTGATGCAAAGCAGCCAGCAGCTGCCCCCGTGCGTCAGGAATGTCCCGTAGCTCACCATGGAGAATCAGGACTTAATTCGTTTACTCTGGCTCCTCCAGGCCTCTCCCTGCCAACACAGCTGCAGTACAGCTCCTCCATCTAGAAACCTGGCAGCCGTCCCAGCTGGATGCCACCTGCCAACACTTTTCTGAAGCCCAGCCAGAGGAGGAAAGAACAGGAGGGCAGAGGGCTGAGGAGGGAGGGAAGAGAAGATGCAAATCGAATTGCATTGGCTTGTAGCCCCCTTAGATCTCCATGCTCCCAGAGGTGGTGACATACTTGTATTCAGCGGCCATCACGGGTCTTGCTTGTAAAAGTCCTGTTTAGATGTGGGCACGCTTTACTGAGTGACGTGAGTCTCTGGAATTACCCTAACCTTCCTCTTTGCTTTGCAGTGATGGAGAAGTAGGAACACCCTGCTGACTGGAACGGTAGCCTCCTGTGCAGAAGCAGAAGCAGAAGCGGGGTGGGTCGGCGTTCTTACGTCTCTTCACTAATATGCTAATCATTAAGTCTCGTACCTTCTTTTCATCTCCATAATGAGCTACAGGGCTGCCCAACTTTTCTAGGATGAGACCTCTTGTTAATGTCAAATGTTATAGCCTTCCACAGTATAGTAGATGTACTTTTCAGATCCGTTGATTTAAAAATATGTTTTTGGTATGCTTTTGGAAAAGCTTGTGTTTTATTAATCCCAACAGTATCTAATAACATTTAAAAACCAGGGAGGACAGACTGCTGCAGTACCTGGCCCAAAGTATGTAAATATTAGTGATGAATGAAGACAGCGGTTATTGCAAAAATAGATTCATGGGCCTCTTTACAATAACTCAACATCCTAGAGGGGAGTGACTAACAGAAGGGGAAACCATTGGAGGGAAACAGGGACCCAACTTGCCCAATTTTGTGTGAGCAAGGGCTGGGGCTGGGAGCAGTCCATCAGCTCTTTCCAAGAATGTATATGCCCTCGGGAGAAAGACTGCCTGTTCCAAACAGGCCCACCCACAGGAAACCACATTGTTGAGATCTCTCCTTTCTGGTTCAGAATCCTTCAAAACAAACAAGGCTACCCTGTAGGCTGGGACTTCAGTTATATCCTTTTGATTTATATTGCAGACTTTACAGGGAAAAGTGACCCCACAGCAGCTGGAGCTAAGAGGGGAAACGATCCAAGTAGATGAGACCCCAGCCAGGACAGCCAGCTCCAGTCCACCCAAGGGACCTCCCCAGGGGAGAGTGACTTCAAGTTCTCTGCTATCCCACAAATAAGCTGGGGACCAAAGAGGTGTGTGAAGGAACAACTAGTTAGAAAAGAGAGTGATAAAGTATTTAGGAACCGGTAGCGTGTGGTGATACATTCCAGTGTGTCTGCCGGGACCACTAGCAGAACTCTCAAATCTCCTAACACCCCCCCGCACTCGCCCACTGAGGAGTAAGCATTAACCTTTGGTTGCTGGATCAGCGAGGAGGACGGGTTCCAAGGTGGCTGGGTGGTCACATAGGGACTCGGTGCAGTGGTAACTTAGCCATCAGTAGGAAAGCGTTTCAATATTTTACAACTGGAAAAGCTACATCTTTGCATACTGGCTGCTGAAGTTTATAATCAAGAACTCTAAAGTGGCTCATAAAGGGCTTGAGAGCCATGGGGAGAAACTATTGATAATATCCCATTACTTTATTTTCTCTCACTGTTACTACAAGTTAAAACTTAGACTCTCTTCTCTTGAAAGAATGAAACTTCTAGGTACAAGGATCTTTTCCCGAGGTTCAAAGGGGAATGAACTCTGAGTCCAGTGCCTACTATGTGCCAGCAACTGGGCTCAGAGTTTTATATACACAGCTTCATTCCCCCTCACAACCACCGCCTGGATGGGTAGTTATTACTCCTATTTTATAGGTGAGGAGCCTGGTGCCCAAGGTCACACATCTAGTAAAGCGTGTATCGAATTCCACTCACAATTATTTGACCCCTGGGCTGGTCCCGTCCTTCCCACCATATCACACCAGAAGAAAACTCGTGGGGATACAGTTCTCCAGGTGGGCATTCAGGCTGTATATTGATCCAACAAGCCCATTGCTTTCCTTTAACCACCCCCCCCCAAATCAACCCTTCTCGTATAATAATATTCGTTTTATTTTCATTTATTAACTAGTATATCATTATTCAACCTAATTGCATTGAAGTTAGTACTTTTAATGGAGCAATGAATTTAATTTATTTGAAATACGAGCTTACTGCATATAACAAGGCCTTTCAGCCTTAACTTTTTAATTTAGACCTCCTTATTATCCAAGGCAAGAAATAGTTCAATTAAAGACACAAACATATGTACATATGCATAGAATGGGGAACAGACATTCCCCAAAAGATAACAGTTTCGGTAATTCTGAAAGATCTCCTTGGGTTTTCTTCTAAAGCATTTTCCATGGAAATCAATTTCATGGACTTGTTAATGTGAGCAAGTGTCTCATGATAAAGATTATGTCCTTTCATGAAACCTTGCCAGCTCCCATTACTCCTCAGCCTTTTTATCTTCTACTGTTTGTTGATAATGTAGTGTTATAAATGCCCATCAAATACAAATCAATAATGATAACTGTCTGTTCCCAATTAATTTTATCTAACATCTGATACACACCAGATTGCTAAGTGCAATTGCAAAGACTTTCTGGTGGGGAGGGAGGGTCTGTGGAACAAAATGCCTTTGTTTCTGATTCTTGCCTTCCTGTCCCTTTCCAGAGTGTGCTCAGCCTCACATGATGTGTCCATGTTTTATCCTCCATAGTGAAAAAGGCAAACAGCCATCATCTTTCTGGGCCTGCGTGTAGGAACTACATGGATGAAAATGAGCTTTGTAGGGATTCAAGGCATTCCCCCTGCAAAATAACAAAAGTTGTGGGTTTTCTATCTTCTTCGGTCCAAACAAGAAGCAGAACAGCCTATAGCTAGTATTTTTGGATTTAATGCAATAGCTGGTAGATTGTATTTCTTTTACCCTGGGAAAAGACTTAAGGCTGTAGGTCCTGGATGGGAAGTATCTTATCTGGACTTCTTATAAACATATAACTCTTCAGTTCCCACCCCACCCCTCACGTCAAGCTCATCAATCATATTGAATTTATAAAGATATCCCTATTGTCCACTGGAATGTCTTCTTTTTCTAATGTAATTTTATTTCTTAAATGTATTAAACAGTATTTAAGACATTTTTTAAAAAGGACAAGGAAAAATGTAAAAGATACCCCTGTATCTCAGCTCAAGAAATAAAACACTGGGAACAAAGTTAAATTCACATTAGGCTCCATGCCTTCTTGATAGAGCCTATTATTCCTAAGAGGTTATTTCCTGAGAGACTGGGGACCTGGATGCTTGGGTCTGCACCTCTTTGCAAAGCCATGGAAATGACCCTTACATCTCCAGCCTCTGTGCTGTCAGAGTCAGGGGTGATCATGTGGTTTTCGAGGTTTTAAGTTAGCCATGTAATGTCTGCACCTTGGCTATGACTTCTGGGCATTTTTCCTCTGGCCTCATTATCAGATGGAAGGGCACATAGCTTCCCATGACTGCCTTTTCCAGAGTAGTCAATACAAGAGCCCCAAACTCTTAACCATAGTTCTGCATTATAGCTGGCCAGAGAGACCAAGGGTTGCTGGACAAGCTCGCTGGACAAGCTCTCTGGACTTGAGATGGACTTGACTTATTGAGGAGATAGGGGTGTCATTGCCTCCTGAAGCCTCAGACCTACAGTGACAACTCTGTGCTGCAGGTTGACCCCAGTTTGAGCTGGTCCTGGGGCTGGGGGAATGTCCAGGTGTCTCTCCCCTTGGATTCTTCAAGCAGAATTGTCCTGGCTGGAGAGCTGTGGACCAGTGCTTCTTTAGGCCCCCGTCTGAGTTCTCCCATCATGGGTTATTTTGGTGAAGACGGAACTCAGAATATTAACTGTCTTTTGCATTATTCTGGGGACAGTCATCTTAGGTAAAAAATAATGCATTAAGGCCCAGTGATTTTAAACATAAGGAAAAAATACAGAAAACTTGAGGAGTCATTTGCCCTGTTGCTCCTACATATTGCAGCCCAATAAACACATTCCTGTACTTATTTATGTTGTGGACCAGTCATTTTTCCTTACACAGGAATCTTATTAAAACAATAAATCAATGTTAACCTGGGTTTTAAATTGGCCCAATATGTTTAGAGAAATTGCTGGTTTAATTTTGCTATTTTTC
Source organism: Cryptoprocta ferox (assembly GCA_028646485.1). Taxonomy (NCBI): domain Eukaryota; kingdom Metazoa; phylum Chordata; class Mammalia; order Carnivora; family Eupleridae; genus Cryptoprocta; species Cryptoprocta ferox. The sequence continues at coordinate 41,303,773 of CM053560.1, read as the reverse complement.
ATTTTCAGTTAACTAATTTAGTTTTCCCAGTTGGGATACCACAACGTTAGCATGTGGATTTATCTTGAAACCACGAAGCCCTGACACACATTGCTGCCAAAACAAGAGGAATCCCAGCGTTCTGTCCTATAGTGAACAATAAAGAAGCATAGATCCAGAAAATATCTATCCTGATCGTTGTAAAGTGCCTAAACCTAGGCTCTGAGAAAAAGCACCAAGCCTTCAAGTTCTTCTGGATATTCTGTTCTATATTTTCTTCACATCTCCTTTGACTGGAGATTTTCAGTACATCTGTGTTTATGGACTGAATGTTTATGTCCCTCCCCCCCAAATTCATGTTGAAGCCCTAGCCCCAACATAACCATATTTGGAAACAGGGTAGAAACCTGATCCAGTAGGGCAAGTGTCCTTATAAGAGGCACCATCAGAGCTCTCTCTCTCTCTCTCTCTCTTTCCCTGTCTCCCTCTCCCTCTCTGGCACATGCAAGAAGAGATCACGTGAGCACAAAGCAAGATGGCAGCCACCTAAAAGCCAAGAAAAGAGGCCTCAGAATGAAACCTACTTTGCCAACACCTTGATCTGGGACTTCCAGTCTCTAGAACTGTGAGAAAATAAGTTTCTGTTGTTTAAGCCATCCAGTTTATTGCATTTTCTTATGGCAGCCCAAACAGATTAAGACAATCTCCCAGGAATGTTTTCCCAGGAACACGGTGACAATTGCTGGTGCCCCTCCCCCCTTAAAGAGTGCTTGGTGTTCCCACAAATGGGTACAACTGGAGAGATCTTGGCTCTCTAAGGGGCCCACACCACCACAGCTTGAGGAGGATGCAACACAGTCTAAGACCCCAGAGGGTGACTGAGACCAGATACTAAGGGAAATTTTTTCAGCCATCAACCCCTAGAGGAATATGTGTGTGAGAGTGTGTATATGTGTGTGTGTGGGTCTGATGAGAGAGATGACTTTTTCAAAGCGTCCATACTAGAAATGTCCTCAAACCCAGGGCTGCCTGGGACTTGTTCTCCACGCTAAAGTATGCAACCGGAGCGTGAATGTTGGCCTTAGGAAATGCCACTTCAGTGAGGGCTGTATCTGGGAAAGCTGTCCTATTTCATGGAAAAAGCATTGGCTTTAGAGTTCGGCAAAGCTGGGTTCAAATTCAAGCTTTTTAGGGCATGCATCAAAATAGTATAAGCAAAGGCTGTATTGGCTCATGTCACTGAAAAGTCCAGAGAGTTGTTTTGCCTTCAGGCACAGCAATGTCCAGGCACTCAAAAGATGTTATTGGAAATCTGTGTTCTGTCTTTCCATGCTATTTCTCCAATGGCCTCACTCTGGGGTCTTCCTCAGTAGCTATAGACTCATGTGATCCTTAGTACTAAGGATGGGTGGAGGAAAGAGAGAGTCTCTTTCCAAGGGGTACAACAAAGTCTTGGTGAGGTTGCTGATTGGCCAATTCTAAGTCACATATTCACTGCTGGGTGGGATGGGGCTGGTGGGGACTCCCAATTAAACCTGGAAGAGATGATACTGTTACTTAAGGAGGAAGTGATGCATGTCAGGCCAAACCAACCGATGTCTACATAGACATTAAAGGTCTCTGTGATTCTAGGCAAGTTATTTAACTTCTCTGATCTTCAAGTTCCCCTTTTATAGAATGGTTATACTAGCACCTGCCACCATGGGAGCTACACAAAGCTCAAGGCACAGAATGGAGGTATAATGACTGTTAACTTTCTTCCTCCTTCCTTTTCCTGCTCCCGGTTTCTCCTGGAGGCCTGGGGATGTACCAGGTCTGCCTTGATTGGAATTGAAGATTGTTTCAGTCTGGGGAGCCTTGAGCAGTGTGAAGACCTCAGAATCCACTCAATGGGGTTCCTGTGCCAGGGGTCGGTTGCATTTGGGAATGGTGGCCTCAGGGGCACAGTGGACTCTGAGTTGGGCTCAGCCCTGGGACATCCAGATAGGCTGGTATAGGCCTTGCAAAGGGCAAGTGATGTCTGCAGTTGTCTGGACAGGAGATCTTAGAACAGCAGCAGGTGCCTTTTCATCAATTTCCGGAACTCAAAATCAAGTCCCTCAGTATATATCACTCCCCCAAGTAAACTAGGCCCTGTATGAGATACACAGTCCTTTCCAGAGCTGTGGGGCTTCTCAGCCAAACTGCTGCCCTACGTAAATTGAGCCTAGTGACCTTTAAAGAATCCTAATGTAAATTTACCTCTGAAAATGCTTAAGAGAACCTGCTTTAGCACGCTGGAATCATGTACCTGATCAGCTGGAGGCAGGTTCTTCCCAGTGCCATGTTCTCCCTCCCTAGCCATCCTCACAACACCTTGTTGTTCCTTTATCCATAGACTATAAGCATATGGGAATTTGCAGTCTCAGTACATAGATTTAGAGCGGCTAGATCAGAGCCTGGGGTCCCCTGCCGACAGGACTCAGGCCCACTGGAAGGACGTCTGGTATCTTAGTGCCCTGACGTTGCATTTTTAAAGGTCACCCACAGATTCCGAGGAAATTCAAAAGAGACTAAGAGAAGAAAGATCACTTCCAGAATTTCTTTTAAGTCCTGGTACCTAGTTTCCTGAGACCCACCTTGATTTATTCTGGGACCTTAAAGCAGGATCTCGTTTCCGTGGCTGCTGTAGAAGATATCACAACAACTTTTGCATGTATCTGCACAGATTTCAACAACATCATTCCAACTTCAATGAGAGGCTGTGGAGATAGATGAGATGACATACAGGAAAATGTTAAGAGCACTCTGGTGGGGAAGTTCTATATAACCTGAAGGCAGCATTATTTTTAATGACAGTAAATGTGGTCATTTTGTCTTGTGCCACCAGTAGCTCAGAGCAGAAGGTGATTTAGGGACAATGGAAAATTATCCTGGTAATAACTTGAGAGAAGGGGCAAAGTCAATGGAATGGGAGAATGTGCTAGAAAACGTTTTCAGTATGAGCATGTAAGTGGTGTTGAAACAATTATCTCCTTCAGAGACAGTGATTTATGGGTAAAATGGCCAAAGTTGGTGTGGTTCACAAAGGTCTCGGTGTAAATGGAGACATACAAGGTCATCATAGAGATTCGTATCAGTGAACCTAATTTGACCACTTGGAAGGTTTCCAATTTATGTAATTTGGATCTTTCATTTACAAATCCAGTTCCTTGGGATGGTTTTATTTTGTGTAGTATATGTGGGGTTGCTAATCTTTAAAGAGCTTCTTTTGAGAGAAGGAGGAAAAGCCCCTCTATATACTGTTGGAGGAAATGGTACAACTTCTTTAAAAAGTGATTTTGGAATATCTAGCCATATTAAAAATGCAAAAAATCCTATGACACGGCCACTCCATTTTAGGAGTAGATTCTGCACATGTACTAGCATAAAGGGCTGTGTGTATTTTTCATAACCAGACCATGGATTCAACCTCAGTCCTCCTCAGTAGAGCCACAGGCAAAATAGACTGTGCCCACCATAGGACACTATGCAGATGTTAAGAAGAATGAGTAAATCCATACATGAAGATTGGGAACAATCGATACAACACATTAGCTGACAAAGTGTAAGGTACACAATAGTGTGCTTCCATTTATGTAAAAAATTGGTATATGCGGGGGGACCTGGATGGCTCAGTCAGTTAAGCATCCAACTCAGGTCATGATCTCACGGTTCGTGGGTTCGAGCCCCGCATCGGGCTCTGTGCCCAGAGCTAGTTCAGAGCCTGGAGCCTGTCTTTGGATTCTGTATCTCCTTCTCTCTCTCTGACCCTCCCCTGCTCATGCTGTCTCTCTCTGTCTCTCAAAAATAAATTTAAAAATTTTTTAAAAATTGATATGTGTGTGCATAGAAAATTACCAGAAGGATACACCAGAAATTATTATTAAGTGTATCAAGACTAGAGGTCTGGACTGCAAGAGAAGCTTACTTTTCATTAGATCTTCTCACATGGCTTGAATTTTATTTTATCCTGCTCATGTGTTTCTTTTGCAAACTAGAGAAAAACACTAGGAAACAAACCAAGGAGGCCACTTGCAAGGGAAACCCCATGTCCGACACAAAAGCTTCTGCCATCCCTTTAGCAGCTGTGGTTCTGTAGTGGAGCGACCGTTCGCCCTTCTGGCCAATCACATTTTAAAGACCACCTTTGTTCACTGATGGAAGGAGACAGACATACAATTTCGAGTTCTCTTTTAATCTGGAGGAAGGAATCAAGGAGATATGTTCCCTTCGAGCTCTTGTGATGTACCGTTAGCCTCTTTGCCCACCCAGCCTGGCTCGCTGTGAGTAGTTCTCACTTTAAGTGTGGGCTCATGGGGATTAGCGAGGGCTGAGAAGGAGGCAGGACACCAAGCGCACCAAGGATTTTTGAACTTCCTAAGCCTGGGAAAATGGAGTGGACCCTGGCTACTCCCAATAGGTAATGGCCCCCTTAGTCACCTGCACTTTCATTTGATGATTTATTCATTCTGATGCTGAAACTTAGAGAAAGTGTAAGAAAGTATGGAGCTGAATTTTTTTCACTACTGCTTTATGGTTTATTTTTTAGCGGGTTGCCATTAGTGATTCCATACATAATGTCTTTATATTTTATATTATAATAAATCCAAATGTGGGAAATTTTAAAAAGACCTCTCTTTTTTGTTGCTTATCCGATTGGTAAGACCTTAAAAGTTTGGGAGTACAAGTATTGGTGGAAGTGTTTGAGAAAAAGGCAGGCTGATTTATTTAATGGTGGTGGTGGGTATAAACTGGCTCAATCCTTTCAGAAGACAGTTTGGCAGTATCTGTTCAAATTAAGATATGCATATTTTCTGACCCTGAAATTTCCCTTCTAGAAGTTTCTCTTGCAGAAACACTTGCAGGTGTGCACACAGATTATTATACAAGAATTTTATTCATTACGGTTTCTATTCAGGAGCATTGGAAACAACCCAAATGCATATCCATAGCAGATTAAACAATCACGGTAATTCCATACAAGCGGACTCTATCGTGTTGTGAAAAGAGAGAAGCGGTTTTCCGTGTATTGATGTCGAAAGATGTCCACTACTGAGAGCCAAGTTTAAAAAGAAAGAGGCAAAGTAAAAACAGCATTACGTATGTTCTCATTTCAATTTATATGTACTATAAAGATCTATAATAGAATGCACTGAAGAAAGCTATCTGGATGAATATAAACCAAGCAGTGTTTATCTCTGAGGTTATAGGGACTTTCACTGTTTTACGGCATGCACTTTGTAATTTTTATTACAGCCGTGTGTTACTTTTATTATCAGAAATAACAACAATGATTCTTAAATAAGAAAAAAATATTGATCAGAAAAAAGTACTGCACACTCATTCTTAAGAACAACTGACAGCACGGGGCGCCTGGGTGGCTCAGTCGGTTAAGCGTCCGACTTTAGCTCAGGTCATGATCTTGGCAGTCTCTGAGTTCAAGCCCCGCGTCGAGCTCTGTGCTGACAGCTCAGAGCCTGGAGCCTGCTTCAGATTCTGTGTCTCCCTCTCTCTGCCCCTCCCATGCTCACACCTCTCTCTCTCTCTCTCTCTCTCTCTCAAAAGTAAACAAACATTAAAATTTTTTTAAAAAAAACTGACACCAGAGGTCTTGTGCTGTTATCCTTGAAAATCAGGGTGTTCCTCTGAACAGATTTGCATACCAGTGACTGAATTTGGGGAAAGTTTTTTTTATTGCTTACGGAGTGCAATGTCGCGGCACATGATTAAAACATGTTTATTCCCATGAGTTGGAGAAGTAGTAGCCTAATAGCTTATTTCCTAAGATTTCCACTAGAAAAGCCCACTAGTTGTTTTAAGATGCTTACATGAACACAAATTAAAAAGTGACAAGCCTCTCTTTGTTATACATTAGTGAGAAAGAGGAAGAGGGGAGTGAGGGAGAAGGAGGAAAAGGAGGAGGGGGAGAAAAGCATTTGGATGCTCTATTTGGGAAACGGTATTCCTTTTTACCTCCATCATTGGAGATGTATTCTGCAAGGTTTTAGCTAGAAGAAGGTGTTTATAGATTCCTTCAGACCCCCTCTTTTCTATTTAACTCTTTGGGCACCAGGTTTTCATGAATTTGTACAATTTCTAAAACTGTGAGATGACAGTGGAAACTATTCTGTTCTTATAGAATGGTTTATGGTGCCCTCTTTTGGATTTCCACTTAAATTCCCAGGCTGGAGCACCACCCCAGCCGCTCTGAGATGAACCTAAGAAATGTGACCAGAACTGGGTTTCCACACAGCTAGTTGCCTGTTTGGTTTGGTTTGGGATCTGAGGAGTAGGGATGCCAATTCCCACTCTTGTCTGGCTAGTCCCGGGTCCTGAAACGGGCCAAGCTGGTGATCCCTTCTAGCTTTCCCATTTATACTGAGGAATTGTAGGCTGGGGGTTCTCCGTGGCAGAGAACGGCCAGCAAAACTCTGCTCTCCTGACTGCTATTCCAGTTAGCTACCTGACTTCCGCTCTTCCCATGGCTTTATAATGAAAGCTGTTCAAATGAAGATTTATGACTTTATTTTGGTGGGATGTCTTAGGTGTTTGATTTGAAGGATGAAATGCATACTTACCTTTCCACTCATGCGTAGACTAGCTAGTCTTTTCATTACTGTATTTGGCTCAGTCTTTGCCCATCAAGCTCTGGCCTCCTTCCTGGGATAAGTCTCGGCTTTGACTCCGGGGGCTGCCTGAGCCTCCTGCCCTTCTGATGCTGCTTCCCTGGGCTACCAGAATTGGCCTGGATCACAAGGCCATTGTGTCAACACCCTTCAGTCTTCAACCTAGGAGATGAAATTTGAACCGCTCTTGGGGGCAGGAGGTCAGCTTCCTGGAAAAACAAGACTCTGTCACCTGGAACTGAGTGGCAACATCCATGCTGAGAGGTGAAAGCTGACGCAGCCTGGGTGGTAGGGGTCAGGGGCTTACGGATACACCCACACAGGCAGCAAGATGGAGGGCTCCATACTCTGAGTCTCTTTCTGGCCATTGATTTATGAATGTCATCAATTCAAAGAGTAGGTAAGACAGTCACAATGCAATGACACTGGAAATGCCCTTAAGTTGTCAGCCCATTATGAAAAATCTATATACTAAAGATTTTCTCAAAGTGGACAATATCCTAAGATTCACATGGTATTTCCAACAATGAGCTGTAAAACTAAAATAAAGTACTAAACCATTAATTTTAAAAACACATCTTTAATCAATCATGGTAGAGGAAAGAATGAATTTGCTCTCTGGGCTCCCTTTTGCAAATGATATTACAACATTGCTGATATATGAAAAGGCAATCAAAGATCATGCAGCTGAAATAGCGGGGGAAGGACTAGAGATGAATGTCAGACTGTTAATGAATATATGATGTTATTTTTCCGCATGCTGTAATGTTTGTGCTATTTGTCACTATTTTAGATTTTAATTTGTTTTGATTTCTTTTTTTACTGTAACTAAATATTCAGTTTGGTGCCCAAATTCATACTCTTTTATTTAAAGAGGGACCCTCCCCCAAACTGTGTAAACATCATTCTCTCACAAAGCCAGGGTTAGTTTTTGTGCATCCTTCTTGCTCTTCTTGCTCCTGTTCCCAGATGCATGTGTGTGTCTGGTATTGGCCAGGCATCGTCAACATTATCATTATCTCCTTTGCTTCTAATTTTTCAAAGAGCTGCCACATCTGTGATCTTGGATCTAGTGAAGAGACAATGGATGACTTCTATCTTCTCCTAGTTACTTACACTACCTGTGCTTTAGTTTTCTCATCTTTAAAATGGGGATAATCCCAGTACCTACTTTGTAGGATCGCTATGAATGTTCATTGAATTCTTATATGTAAGGTGCTGGCCAAAGCAAGCACTGTGTAAGAGGTTGCTTTTATCTTATTTTTCGTTGTCTTTCCATATGCATTTCACAATATGCAATAAAACAAGACCTCAGACTTCATTTTTTTAAGTTTATTTGTTTATTTTGAGAGAGAACGAGTGGGAGAGGGGCAGAGAGAGAGAGAGAGAGGGTGAGAGAGAATCCCAAGCAGGCTCCGCACTGTCAGCACAGGGCTCGCGGGGCTTGAATTCAAGAACTGTGAGATCATGACCTGAGCCAAAGTTGGACGCTTACCCGACAGAGCCACCCAGGTGCCCCAAGACCTCAGACTTTCTTTACCCTCTTCTCTCTCCGCTCCTCAGTATAATTATATTGGGAGTTTGGGGGATGGAAGGGAGGTTAGAAGTGGAATGGTAGGACTCATAATGAAAGGTAACAAAATCTTCATCATATAGAAAGTCAACAGATAAAATAAAAATTCATAAATCCAGAAATTATAATGGAGGCACATTATCTAGAAATACGGAGACGAGTACCAGAAGAAATAGCTGAAAGATTTGAAACTTGTGGCCTTGAGGAGACAAGGAGGGATGGAGCTGGAAATTACCGTGTTTATCATAAACATTGACTTTCTTAACTGTGTGCATGTGTAACTTTGAGTTTTTTAAATTTTAAATATTTTTTAAATGTTACAAACACAAATATTTGGCTAAAAATACCCCTCCAAAGCGTTCTCTTCGTTGGAAGAAATGGTTGTTTTTTTCCCCGATGTGATAACGATGCTCTTGGTTGCTCTTTGTAGTCATTTTAATAAGAAAAATTAATAAGCAGCAAATTGCAACAAAAAGGAAGACAGTTTGTTTAGGTAAATGGTAAGTAAGCTTTCCCTTGTGGAAGCCTTTGCTTAATTGGGCTGCAGCTGGTGCTAATTTATTCTCTTCACCGTATCTCATTTTGGTCTTGAATGTGTATTTGCGTGTGTTTGTGTTTTAAGCCTCACATAATTTGAGGCTTTCATTTGATGGCATGAATTTGGCTCCAACTGGAACTGCTCATGAGCAGCTTACCTTAAAGAAGAATTTACTTTTGGGGTCAGTGGGTTTGCTGTATACCTGGGAGTTACGGATTGTAATTGGAATACAGCTGGGAGGAACTAGGTTGGTCGTTCCTCCATGATCATAGTCGATCCTCTTTTCCCATTATGTTGTTCTCCCACTCCATTCCTTCCTGCACCCCGATCCAGTATTGAAGGCCCTGCGTGGTGAGCAAGGAGCTGGGATGAAACAAGCTCTGATTGGCTGGTTAATAAGCTCCCTGTTTCACTGGGCATGGAAATCAATGCTTGAGCCTCTATCTAGAAAAGGCAGCATTCTGGGCACAGAGTAGAGAGACAATTGGCATTTTTAGCTTGAAAAATGGAGAGGACCATCTGGGCATATTTTTCTTGTGCCTACGAGTATTTCTGCTGGGTCTGCTGGACACCGACTGCATGCCATTGTCATCTAACAAGTGGCATCCGTCATGGTCCCATCTCTCCACGGCTCACAAGAAAAAGCAACAAACAGAACATACTGTTGTTGATTTTTTCTAGTCTAGGTACAAGGAGCAGATTTCATTTCATTACTGAATTTCAAGTCAAACTTGCAGCCAACATTAATCACTTAGGGAAGATTTTTCGTGTTCTCTCTTCCCTGTTCATATTTTACAGAGCCAATACCTAGCTTTAAAAAAAAAAAGTAATCAGAGACCAACTGCCAGCTGTTTTATAAGGCAAAACTGGGGATTTTGAGTTTGAGACATATTAAATCATATTACAAGATACTACTAAATTATTCTCTCTATAAGAGCAAATGAAATATGAAAGTAACTTTGTTAAAAAACAAAGCAGTGTTGGGAAGCTGGAGTAGCTCAGTCTGTTAAGCCTCTGACTTCCGCTCAGGTCATGATATCGCGTTTTGTGGGTTCGAGCCCTGCATCAGGCCCTGTGCTAACAGCTCAGAGCCTGGAGCCTGCCTCAGATTTTGTCTCCCGCTCTCTGCCCCTCCCCCACTCTGTCTCTGTCTCTGTCTCTGTCTCTGTCTCTGTCTCTCTCTCTCAAAAATAAACATTAAAAAAAAAGCAGTGTTGAAACTTGAAAACCTTATGCTCAGTGAAATATGCCAGATACAAAAGAACAATTATTGTATTATTCCACTTACATGAAGGACCTGGAATAGTAAATTCATGCCAGAAAGTAGGATGGTGGCTGCTAGGGGCTGGAGGAGGGAGGAATGAGAAGTGACTGTTCGATGGGTACCGCATTTCTGTTTGGGATGATGAAAAAATTCTAGAAATGGGTAGTGATGATGGTTGTACACCATGGTGAATGTACTTAATGCCACTGAACTATACACCTAAAAATGGTTAAGATGGTAACTCTTACGTAATGTATATTTTGACACAATTTTTAAAAATGTAAAAAAAAAAGCAGTGTTTCCTGTATGATGCCAGTGCAACCCAAATTATATAAATAGACCGTGTGATTTTGAAAAACTCAGAGATACTTACTTCCCCATCACCCTTGGCTGTTTTTTTCATGCTGTTTCTCAACAAGAATTAGCAAGGGAAATAGAGGGAAGATAAAGTTAACTTTATAAATACTGCTGATTATTGGCCTAATGCATGGTCCTCTTGCAACATAGGATTTATAACAGCCTAATCAATATTTATGTTTGGGGATTATCAGTAGATTTCAAATCATTCTCACTACTGACCTCCAGTAATTGTAGGCAGTATGTTTTGGATGTGCAGGAGCTCAATGCGGTCACTGCTGCTCTGCCCTGACTGCAACTGGCTTCCCTAACAGCTGCAGAAAGAATTTTTCACAATAGCTCAGCCAAAGGAGAGCGGTGGGAATTCTGTGAGATTAGAGCTGGAATTTGGAACTTTTGCACAGAGGCTGGGATGAGGCAGATGGACATTTAAACTTTTGTTACATAAATGTTTGCAAAGCCCAGCTAACTCTTGCCTATGTTACCTTATCTCAGAATAAGCTCCCTCCTGCAGGGCTAACAAGGACCCCTTCCCCTCTCGTAGGAATGTGTCTGTCCCCTGAGGTGGGCCGGAAGCACCCATAGTCACTGCATCGAGCATCACATACCCACCAAATTACAGAAGTCCTGTTTCTGGACTGCACATTTGCTCTCTGGTGATCCACTGACTATGTCAAGATAAGCAGTCAGAGGATCAATGCGTTTTATACTTTCTTCCCTTTAATATATTTAAATCATGCCTAGAAGAATCTGTTATTTCAACTCTTTTATCTTTATTTTTTATCTTATTTTTGAGAGAGAGAGAGAGAGAGAGAGAGAGAAAACACATGCGCACGCGAGCAAGTAGAGGAGGCGCAGAGAGAAAGGGAGATGCAGGATCCAAAGCAGGCTGTGTGCTGACAGCAGAGAGCCTGATGCAGGGCTCAAATTCACTAACTGCGAGCCTGATGCAGGGCTCGAACTCGCAACTGCGGGATGGTGACCTCAGCCTAAGTCCGATGCTTAACGGACTGAGGCACCCAGGCGCCCCTGTTTCAACTCTTCATAAGATTTTGCATCTTTGGTTTAATATGTCAAAATTAATGGAGAGGAAATAAGTTACTGTGTGTTTGTATCTTGAATGAAAACATAATTATGATACCTCTAGCCCAGTGTCTCGTCATGCTAGGTGTCGTCTGGCAGAAACCATGGCCGGTGCTCTCCAATTTTCTGCATGTGTATAAATATCTTGTTCTAGGGGACAAGGTAGATGCACCTAAGCTATTCATAGGGTATCCTAAATGAGAGAGCATTCTGGGGAGTGAGGGAGGGCTTAAAAGTAAGAACTGTGTGAATGAAGTATATTGTTCTCTAAAATACTTGGCTTCATCATGGAAACTATTGTTGAGTAAAGCCTTTTCAAATGAGTGGTATACCTAGAGAAGGTGAGAAGAAAATACAGTTGATTTCTAATGTTAAGGATAAAACATATCCAAAACTTGGAAATAGGAAAAAGAGTGACCCTTTCTGTGTCACACTGGAGTGTGTCCAATGGGCCCACCCAAGGATTACCTAATTCTCCAGAGGTGTGCTATGCCCTTTGTTTGACTTACTATTTACTATTAATTCATATGTGTTAACTCATGGTAAACTTAAGCAATGCAAATGATTCTAGTCTGATAGCAATACAAATGGATTTCTGCCCACAACGAAATTGTATCTGGTTGGTACATAGAGATTACAAGGCAAAGGTCTAAGTTTTATTGCCCTGTATAACATTAGCCAATTGTGTGTGTACCTTACTTACTTATTTCAGTGTGTTTTCTTTCAGTGAGTACAAATACATCGAATTCTCCTATATTCCTTTGAACCAGTTTTGGTCCTTCATTAATGAGAAAAGAAAATCTTTAGCATATGCTTATTTTATTTTGTATAATGGTCATGTTTTTTACCTTGTGGAAATTATACTTTCACATTGATCTGCTTCCCACAGCGTAAGAAGGCAGGTAACTAACTAATGATCAACCGATAATGCTGGTTAGAAGCCCCAGTTTTCAGTAAACATCAGAGACCAAAATTGATATTTCCATGAAACATCAGTGGTGCTGGTTTATCAAGATGCCCAAAGTCCAGGTGGTTTTAAAATTGGCAACAATTTGCCCAGGCATTGAATTGAGACATTCTAAATTCACTGTCAGAGGGAAAGATGGTTGTGTGGGCAGGAGGCGGGGAATGCATGGGGAGGGAAAACACAGTGCAAAGACTCTTCTATCCAGAATTACTTTACTAAATTACCCAGAATGTGAAGGGCCAGTTTGCTAAGAGTTACTAAAGCAAACCCAAAAAGGTACGAGTTCTGCTGTATGCTCTCAAAAACTGGAGCCCAGTTAATAATTCAGCTTTGAATATAATGGAAAGGAACTTTTTGTATTTAAAGCAGGAAAGAGAATGGTCAAAACTCCTTCTGTCTTAGAGGGTCATGATGAGGTGAACCATTGAATGGCTTTCTGGTTGTGAAAGGCAAAGCTCCCTAGGCCTGAACCAGAGGAGAAGATTAAAATGAAGAGAGAGAAGTTGGTCTGTGTAATAAAGTATAAGAGTTTCCTCGTAGCTTTTCTGGAGGGAGAAAGTGTGTGGTCCCTGAGAAACATTGGGAAAGTTAGGGGAAGAAAGGTCAGATTCTATGAGAGAACAGGTCCTGATACTGCAAAGGCAGAACCTTCCATAAAGAGAACAATCTTGAAGAAAAATTGTGTCTGTATTTGATTTACAATTTTTTCCAACTCTTCTAGAATGGCCCTCAGTCCCCTCAGGTTTTCAGTAGAAATTTGTTACCTTCAGCAATCTTGTGTAAGGAGTGGTTTGGGGACTGAAAGAGGTGGGGCTTAGCTCACATATGAAAAGTAATGAGAAGAGGGGACCACAGCCACAGAAGCGGAGATGGCCAGGAGGAGAAATTCAGCCTGAGAGGTGACAGGAAAAAGTCACCCCTCTCCTCTTCTCTACCCAGCTTCCAAGAAACTTTAGAAATGGGGAAAGCATGCTGGATTCCCTACATTTATTTGAAAGAGGGGCTCAATACATTTTTCTGACTTAAGAGGGAATGGGGCTCTTGGGTGGCTCAGTCGGTTAAGCGTCTGACTTCAGCTCAGGTCATAATCTCACAGTTCATGAGTTCGAACCCTGCATCTGTGCTGACAGCTCAGAGCCTGGAGCCTGCTTCAGATTCTGTGTCTCCCTCTCTCTCTGTCCTCACCCTGCTCACACTGTCTTTCTCTGTGTCTCAAAAAATGAATAAATGTTAAAAAATTTAAAACAAAGAGGGAATGATCCCAGAATCCTAGAGAATTTGGGAATTCTGGTTATATAAATATACCTTAGAAGTCTGGAGTTAAATGGGCCATGAAAGTGGATCAAAGTCATGAAAACTTACCCCATTACTGTCTTGGTAATTTGCAAGTCTAGCATGTTCTTGCTAGTTCAAAGCAAGGGTAAGGCAGGTTTTGGGGGAGCTGGCTCTTTAAGAAACTGAGAGGCTCAGTCGGTTAAGCATCTGACTCTTGATATCAGATCAGGTCATGATCTCACAGATTCGTGGGTTCTTGGAGCCCCATGTCTGGCTCTGTGCTGACAGCATGGAGCCTGCTTGGGATTTTCTTTCTCTCTCTGTCCCTCCCCTGCTCTCTCTCTCAAAAATAAATAAAAGAAAACATTTTTTAAAAAAGAAAAAGAATATCCAGCTACTAAGATAAAACAAGGTACAGGGTCTGAGAAGGGGCTCCTCCATTGAAAAGGCCCGAAGCTGAAGCTTTATCTGTGGTACAGCATCTTCTGGTCTGGAGGTACTTTTAAGGCAGGATTTAAGGAAATGAATGAGACCTCTACCCTCTCAAGTCAGCATGATCTTTAGAAAAGGAAAGCTTGAATCCTATCAGCACAGTTTAAACACAGGGGTTTATGACAGAAGGTGCCAGAGCTGAGTTCTTGTTCCAGGGTAGCGATTATTTTGGCCGATGTGGCATTGCTCTAGAGATAATTTGCTTGAAATAAGAAAAGACTTTGCCACACCATCATTGGCACGGGACCACCCCTCCAAAGGAGGCTGATTAAAAAGCCAGGCACCAGATGGCCCTCCCGAAGAGAGGTCACCAAATAGCCACCACACAGAGGCAGGGTTTGCCAGGTAATGGCTGGATGAGCCCTCTCCCTTCTCCTCAGCTTTCAAAGCAGATTTGAGGATTTAGTGGTAATCCTTTTGTTTTCACTGTTTGGCCTGAAATCCATTAGCATGAGCGGCCCTGAATCTGTCTTGTTAAAATTCTATATTTCTCTTTTTCCTTGCATCAGAAATAGATTTTAGAGGTTTTCTTTGTTTTGTTTTGTTTTTTATTTTTAGTTAGAAAAGAATACACTGCTGGCAGCAGGCTAGAAAGGGATCAAAGGCAACCACGCAGCTTTTTAGGAATAAATGCCTGGAAATGGTCCAGATTTAGAAATTATATCGTTCTATTTTATAAGACTAATAAAAAATCCTAATGCTATATAGAAATCTATCTGATGATATATGTTTTCCAGACCACATTTAGACAACTGATTTTGTAAGATCTGCATACAAATCCCACAAGGTATGCAGACTGAGTATTATATTCCCTTTCCCTCCTCTTTCCCCACCCACCAACCCACCCTCTGTCCTCTAGCCTGAAATTCAATGGCACTCACCCTGAAATCAAACCTGGTGAGGGAGATCCCAGAGCTGGCATAGAAGCCAGTGGACAACTCAGACTGGGTCTCAGGCTTCCTGACCCTTACTTAGTCCAGTGGTCTTTCTCTTTCTGTGTATCTCTAAATAAATTTCTTTCACTAATTAACAGGTATTTCTGTCCATGCCGTTATTCCCTAGTCCTGTTTGCCCTGCTCTGTGGTTCTGGTGGCTCTACAGTGACTGGATCCTGGGTCTGGCTCTACCAGGAGTCAAGGACATCTGTGTTGTGTCTAGAGGGGGTAATGGATAAATGAGTGAATGAATGAGTTTACTGAAGGACATGCTGACCTGTCTTGGACACAGGGAGAATCTTTCTGCTTCTGGAATGCTCTGTCCTCTGTGCACACAACACTCTTCTGATTTTCCTCCTGTCTCTTCTGGGGACTCTTTCTGTCTCATGTGCAAGTCCATCCTTCTCTACCTAGCCACTGACTGTGGGAACTTCTCCAGGCTAGTCTTAGGCCCCATTTCTTTTCCTGCTCTCTCCCTAAGAGGGTTCAACCATGCCCTCTCCTTCAAATGTCATCGGCAGGCCAGTGACTCCCAAATTCATTTTTACCCCAGACCTCTCTGAGCTCCAACCCTTCAATCCAACCCTGCACTTAATATTTCTACTAGGATGTCTCAGATTCCCAGCCCATTCTACACAAAACTCATGATCTTCTCTCCTCCCCCAAACTGGGTTTCCTGCAAGACTTCCTGTCTACCTCACCTCTCACTGCACAAGTTGGGAATCTGGAAGTCATGCTGTCTCCCTCACCCTCTAGAACCTATGCACTACCTAGTCCTACTGGTTTTGCCTGCTGAGTATCTGGTGCCTTGACAGCATCCCTCCACTCCATCACCACCTCCTCAGTCTAAGCTTCTCTTATCTATCATGTGGACCTGCAATAATAGTCGATAGTTCCCCTGAAATCTACTCCTGTTCTTCTCTTACTCATTCTTTACACCAGAGGCTCTTCAAACCACTCATCTTCTCTACCATGCATCCCTGCACCACCCCTCACTCCATGCTGTGGCCACAGTGGCTGTCTTTTAGTTCTTTCATGAAGCCATGCTGTTCATGCCTCTCCTTGCTCCTTCCTCCTTTCCCCAAAAACCACCACTGCCGCTGTCTTCTCCATTCCTGGGACCGCCTCACCCCCAATACACATGCATATGTGCAACCACCTGGCTACAGCCTACTTATCCTTCTAGCCTTGTGTCCAGTATCATTTCCTCAAACCCAGATTGTATTCCTTTACTAGACACTCACATTATCTTCTGGACATGTGCATCTCAGATTTGTAATTATACTTCTTCATTCAGTCAGCAACTCCTTACTGAGGACCTACTTTGTGCCAGGCACTGTTCTCAGCACTTGTGATGCACCAGAGAATTAAACAGACAAAAATCCCCATTCTTACATCCTATGGTAATCATGGTCCATGAATAATTATAAATTCATTTCTGTCCCATACTGGATGTGTTCAAATGAGAGCTAGGACTGCGTCTGGTTTTGCTGACAGGTATCATCAGCCCTCAGCACAGAGCCAGCTGCCATCAGGTTCTCAAACATTTGGGAAATTAATGGGTATTTACATTTGTAAATTAACAAATGAATGAATAAATGTAATTTTAATATTGTAACTTGGCTTATATTGAACTTGTGATATTTTTAATGTTTAATAAATATTGTGATACACGATCAGAAAATGAAGTCCATGTGTAACTGCCAAGACAATCTTTCTCCCACTTACCCATTAACCTTTGGAAGATGTGAACAAGCCGTGCTCTCCTCCCCTAGCAGTTGAGAAGTGACTTCTGAAGAACTAGCTGAGCTTTGCTGCCATCTTTTGACCAAAGTTAATACCACAGAGATGAAAACCACATCCCATTATATTTCAGCCTCTGAGACATCAAAGAAAAGTCCCCCCACTGAGTTCTATTTCTATCTAAAAAGTCAAGAACATGTTGCCAGTTAAGAGGAAATGCATGGCCTCTTATAGCTTCTATTACAGCTTTATTTATTTGTTTGTTTGCATAGCTGTCTCCTACCTCCCCTCTTCCTTCCACATCTGCCCATTCCTCACCATGGTAAATACCTAAACAGCATGTGTGTGTGTGTGTGTGTGTGTGTGTGTGTGTGTGTTTAATGTGAACATTTACGTGAACAGTAAACAAAAAACTGTTTTATGTCAGAAATGGGGGGCACAGACACTCAATAAATAATATTATTATCATTAACATTAGCATTATTATAAAGATCCTTCTCCTGAAAAGCAGATGAGCTAAAGAAGACTTCCACTCTGCTGTGAATTCATCCATGCATGAGGACACCCACCCCAAACTCAGTGTAAGATTTTCCCTCTTTTCCTGTCTCCCATTCTCTCTCTCTCTCTCTCCTGGAAAGCCTATCAAAATTTTGGTTGCTATCTCAACCCTTTAAACTTACTATACATATTAACATTATATGTTATATATATAATAGTATGTATTTTATATTTTACATATATTACTTAATATATTTCATAAATATTTAAACTTATATAATATGTAGATATGTATATTTTAAGTAGCTCATATTTTGTCTCTCCAATAAAAATAGAAACCCCTGGTTGTGAAGGAATTGTATTTTACACTTGGGATTTTCCACAATACTCAATAAACTGTTATGAACTATATTAAGGGATCTTTTCTGAAATGAAGGATGTCAAGGAATATTTTGTTTTGCTCTAATATATTTTGTGTGATGACTGTAGTAAGAACATTATGACAGGTTCTCAGAAAGCTAGACACCACAGCTTTAAATACATATTTGAAATTTATTTTCCTTTGGAAATTTTACAAATTTGAAAATATGTCCTCTTTGAAGTAACTGTAATGTCAGAGACAGTTTGTATATTTGAAGCTGGAGAATCGAAAACAAGAACCAAGGATCAATACAGAGGAGAGAAGAAAAAAATCAGATTTTTCCCTGAGGAAAAGTCAAGAAGGATGTCATGCATAGATATTTGAGCAATAGGTAGACTACTTAGGGGCACCTGGGTGGCTCAGTCTGTTAAGCATCCGAGTTCTGCTCGGGTCATGATCCCACGGTTCATGAGTTTGAGCCCTTTTCAGAAGATGAGTTTGGGTTCTGTGCTGACAGCTCAGAGCCTGGAGCCTGCTAAGTATTCTGTGTCTCCCTCTCTCTCTCTGCCCCTCTCCCATTCATGCTCTGTCTCTATCTCAAAAATAAATAAACATTTAATAATTAAAAAAATAAGTAGACTACTTAAAGCAACAGATATTCCTTGGAGTCTTTGAAGAACACTACAGCAGAAGGGGTTTCAGGGAAGTGAAGTTTTAGAATAATCCAAGAAAACAAAAACCCTGAAATGAAGAGGTTTGTTCATCAGCTTGGCATCAGCCCTCTGAGCATGACAGGGAATTGATGCAGCTGAAGGAGATACCATTTCATTTCACATACATGCCTTGTACATACTAGAGTGTCAGCAAATGTCTACTGAATTAAAGAGGACCTTGATTAGCAAAAGCCTTGCCTTTCTTTACTCCTGGTTCAACTCATGGTGATTTACTGATGCTAAACACCCAACGTTAAGTGTCTAGTTTTAAACAATTAGTTCAGAATAGTGATATCAAGAAAAATGATATTTTGAAGTGTAGTCTGTTATACAACTGAGAAAACTAAAGTTGGTGAATAGAAGTTAGAACAATTTTATGTTAGAAGCTATGTCACATGTGCTTTTTACTAATTTTACTAAAATCATTGCCCATTTTCAATTCTGCATAGAAACATTCTGAAAATCAGATGCTGTCTGTGGTCCTTAACATGGGTGGCCTGGTTCACCAGAGATGGAACAGCTTCACTGTGGGGAGAATTTTTCAGTCCCACTGAACGCATTCTCAAAATGCAGAGCATTACGGCCTCTTTGTTTTCCCTGCCTCTTGCATGAAAGAAGATACCTGCCAGCAATTTCCTGTGCTGACAGATTAGGAACAAGTCTCTGAGCTCAAGGGCAAATGGGAGAACTGGCTGGATCAGGCTGGTCATTTGGGAAGACTAATGGCTACAAAGCACCTGCTGAAGATATCACCTGGTTATTTAAAAACCTTTGTGTAGTACAATGAGCCAAATGGAAGTTCTATGCAGAAGACAAGGAACTATTCATTTCACTCCGGTTTAACTTTTCAGAAGAGCCCTTTTCAGAAGAGGGCCCCTCTATTTTGAGAGCACTAAATCCTCTTGGTGACTTTGGTAAAAGAGACATGAAATAACAGATGAGCAAATGTGTTTCAGATGGAAATTAATGGCTCTTGGAATGGAATGCCTGGTAAACATCTGGTGTCTTTTTATCTTGAATGAATGTCTGTCTCCCTTAGTTAATAGATTACACCTGTTGACCAACCAAACCTCCCCCTACCTCCAAATGAAGGTGAAAACACTGATGTCACAGAGAGATCCTGATATAATCTCTTGGATTTGGCCTGGGCTTGGGGAATATTTTTTAAATTTCCCAGGTGATTTTAATATGCAGCCAAGATTGAGAACCCCAGTGTAAACAGGAGACTTTGATAGATTACGGGATATAGTTTATTCCTGCAACAAAAATGAAAACAAGCTTAATAGAGATATGAATTGTTTATAAAATTTTTGTCATGCGTTTAAAACATTTTTAAATGTTTACATTATTTACATTGGATTTTTAAATTACTTTTTATCAGTTTTAGACAACTTTATATTGGGTTTATTGAGCTCTTGTCAGTATTATAAACACTCCATGAGGCAGATGTTCTCTTGTCCATTGTGTCAGTGATGAGCAGTTATTAACAAACAATAGGAGGAATCTACATATTGCTCACAGACACATGCATGCCGTCCTTTCAGACTTTTCCTCAGGGGACAACCCAATAGTGGATTACCTCTGATTGAGGACAATCTGGGGTAACCATTTGACACTTTATGTTTCCTATTTTATAACTAGTTTATATAGTCACTTAAAAAAAAAGAATTAGATAAATATAACTGGGTGACTGGGTGAGAGTCTTTGTATGGTAGGAGGGCAATTTAACTTATATTAGGAGAACTATGGTTCTAGAAGGACATATTAAGTTGTCTGTGCTAGTCAAAGACTACTTGAATTAAAGAATGTCTGATCTGTGGTGCCAATAAACCATCCTTTTGTGGACAATACCATGCAACTGTCTTTACAACTTTGGTTTAATGACTATTAAAACATTACCACAAAACAAACAGGAAAAAGTAATGCTGAAAAAGTAATGCAGTAATACCATAGTTCCAACCTAATGGAAACACATAAGTCCATAACTACCTCCCACATAACCAATTATAACGGAAAACTCTTAAATCTGTACAAGACGTGTTTATTTAAAACTTTTACAGGCTGCCCTTGCATCCAGTGATTAAATACTATGAATCTATGATTGACCTGTGTCTTCTCTTTAATTTTAAACCTGAATTGTGTGTGTGTTTGCATGCTTGCATAGACATGTATTATTTGAGCAATGAAGAGCAAGGAGAGCGAACAGATGCACTGTAACTCTTAATCGTCAATTAGCCCAATGATTCTCAAACTTTAATGTTCTCATGAGTCACTCAGAGACCTTGTTAAAATGCAGGTTCTGATTCAGCAGTTCTGGAGTGAGATGTGATTCTGCATTTCTTTCAAGCTCATCTGATGGTCCTGAGACTGATGCTGAGGGTCCTAAGTTGACACTTTTGAATGATGGGGAGATAACCCATCCCGACAAGAAGGCAAATGCCAAGCAAGGCTCTTTGGGGACAGCAGATTACACCAGTTCACTGTCTAGCCCCTCACCCTGTGCCTCTGATGCAAGTGGAAGTGGGCAAGGGTCATCTGGGCCAGCACAAAGCCAACACCACTCTTGATAAAACAGCAGCCCAGATGTCAGCTTCGCACACAGACAGTGGATTAGGGAAAGATCATACATGGTGGGTTCAGAATATCTTCTGACATGAGTTCATATAAACTCTCAGTAAATGACCTGCAGTGTAAATCAAAAGTTGAGGATAGATTATTTCTATGGCATTTGTTTGGACTTTGCCTCTACTCCTATATATGTACTTATTTTTGCTTACTGCTTCATTGTAAAGTAAAGTCTCCCATCCTTCCACATAGAGCTTATCTCTACTGGAGATCTAAAGTACATATGACACCTTGAAGGCCATTTAGAGTCATAACACATTTCACTCTCTCAAAGATTTGAATACGTATTTCAATTCAACTGGACATTATTAATATCAGTAGACACTTTTAAAACTGTATTTAACCTAACACTTATTCATTATACAAGAGAAGACAGAGTCTGCTGTATTTTTCTTGTTTTGAATTATTACCCATTCTTGTCTAATTTAAGAAATGTTCCTTTTTGGCATTTTGTTTTCACACATTGATGAGACATAACTTCAAAAGAGAAAATTAGTAACTTTTCTGGCATCCTAATTTTTTTTAATGCTTATTTATTTTTGAGAGAGAGAGAACAGAGTGTGAGTGGGGGAGGGGCAGAGAGTGAGAGGAGACACAGAATCTGAAGCAGGTTTCAGGCTCTGAGCTGTCAGCACAAAGCCCAACATGGGGCTCAAACTCACAAACCCCAAGATCATGACCTGAGCCAAAGTCAGATGCTTAACCAACTGAGCCACCCAGGAGCCCTTCTGGCATCCTTTCACATGATATGTTCCATCTATTTCCTGGACTTCACACTTGAAAATGAGCACAGTGAATTTTGAAGTAATTATCTACTACATTAGAAAAACCCTAATAGAGTCATTGGTTTTTGGCAAATGACTCTGGGGTTCAGTTTACCCATTTGAAAAGAGAGAGGTACATTCTAATAGGACTTCAGGTTCCCAAGATCTTTGGGATGGTTCTTCCTGACTCCACTAGTCAATAGTGCTTCTGTCTGATCAAAAGTTTAGGGACCACTATTCCTTGGTGAAGAGGTAAAGCTTGGGGAAAGAGCAAAAGAAAGGAGTGAGTTAAAGTCATATAATGAATACAAAAAATAGTTCACAGTGTTTATCTCTGGCAACAGAAATTTTGTTTCCATTTTTTTTATCTTAATGTAGCTTAGTTTTAAAACCAGATAAAATGTAATATCAAATTAAACATATTAGCAGATTCACAAGAAAGAAAGAAGGAAGGAGGGAGAGATAGAAGTAAGGAAGGATGGGTGGATTGGAATAGATGAACTCTACTATTTCTCCTTGGTCGCAAAAATAAATCCTACACTAGCCATGAATCCTATGATGAGGCTAGAACAGACAAAATGGTCACAGAGTATTTTAGGCCTAGCTTCCAAAATTATATGCCAAAAAAAAAATTCTGAATTTGGAGAGAGGATGTTGTTTTCTCTGGGCCAAGAACATTAATCATTGAAATGCTTGGCAGGCACAGAACTGGCATGTGCCTACTGGCACTGTTTGGCTTTGGTATATCATCTGATGACAGCCCTAAAACAAAATAGAAGAAGATGCTCATTAAAATAATAATATTATTAATAATAATGTTACAGTATAATAAAAACCCTGGCTACATTGGAAAGCTTAGGGTCTGCTCTATTGTCTTTCCATCTGTTTCACGTGTGAAAGGCTGTGTGTGGTTATGCTTCCTCTGTTCTTGGAGGTAGCTGGGAAGTAGTTGGGAACAATGTCAACCTCACCCAGTGGACTTTTTAGTCCTCTTTTTTTTCTCTCTCAGTAGCATCAGTTTCAAGGTTGGTCATCTTGAGTGATCTTAGGATTTCTATTCCCAAGGACTCAGAAGAGAGAGTTGTGAACTTCAGCTCCCCTGGCCACACCACCCAGGACAGCAAATAAGGACATGGCTACCAAATGTAATAGATGTTGACTCTATCCAACTTCACAGCAAGACCACTAGGTCTCCAAATGCTAACCTCCCACCCCTGCCAAGTGTCCCTCCGTTCCTTTTCAGAATCCACCACCTCCTGGGATTGCCGAGGGACCAGTTACAATTTTCTGGTTATTGCTGTGTTCATTGCCACTCCCCTCTGACTTCTGCCATAGCTATGCCACCACTGCTCCTTCGCAAGCCTGAAGGGCGTCATTCATTTGGATTACCATGAAATGTGCCCTTGGAATTGTGCAGAGCAGCCCCTGTTGCTCTCATACTTGTAGGTCCTTTCTCCCCTGGGAGCCTGCATGCTGCAGATTCTCCTGGTCTCACTGACTAAGGGAGGTAGCTAGGCCCTGTATGGACAGGGTAGGTGATCCCAATGGGGGCTGCTGACCCCTGTCTCCATTCTCTTGGTCATGGGGTTTGGATTAGGATATGGGCACATGAGCCAAGCTAGGCCAATCAGAGCC
Organism: Cryptoprocta ferox; assembly: GCA_028646485.1. Lineage (NCBI taxonomy): Eukaryota > Metazoa > Chordata > Mammalia > Carnivora > Eupleridae > Cryptoprocta > Cryptoprocta ferox. The sequence continues at coordinate 41,280,324 of CM053560.1, read as the reverse complement.
CTTCCCTGGGATTCTTGACATTGGACCCAAAGTCAAGAAACCCTTTTCTTCTTAAATGGCAGACATGTCAGCTCCAAAGCAAAGGAGGCCATGGCACTAGCCCCAAAGAGAAAACTGATTTTTGGTAGGGGAGAATGAAGTTGTCACTCAGAAAGAAGCAAGAACAGAATGTGAGGAAAAAGTCTAGATGATATTTATTTCTACATCTGAGTTATTTCAAGCAATACCATTATCTTTCTAGTTACATAAGCCAATACATTTTCTATCTGACCTAAGCTCTTTGAGTCAAAGTTTTTTTTACTGTGTAACCCAAACACCTTACTAATAATCCACTTATTTCTCCCATATTTTCTCTCACTCTCCCACTTTGAAAAGTTGTGTAAAGATATTTGCTTTAACATCTCTGAGAAAAGGAGCCAATTTTCTCTAGAAATCAGTGACCAGAGTCAATTAATCCCACATTTAACATAAAGAACATGTAAAGTGCTTTGGATAGTTCCAGGCATGTAACAAGCACTAAGTACTTGTTACTAATATTGTCAGTAGTAGTCTTAGCAGTATCAGTAGCCAGAATAGACATAGCAGCACATGGTGGTATAAAGTGGGGGTGCCAAAAAACCCTTCCAAATTAATAGGACTTCGTTACGGATTACCCCCTCCAAAAGCATATAAAATGGTATGAATGGTGTGAATCCATTCATTGTTTCCCACTTGTTCATTTTGTATTCCATGCTTTTGAAATTAGTTCAACCAATGATGTGCTTTTGTGACTTACCATGTTCAGTTACTCCTTGCCTGTAAAGCCAGTGATCCAACATGTCCCTGGCATCACTTTGTATAACAGTTGTTTGAATTGCCCATCCGAATTTTCAGTCACACTGCTACTTCCCAAGGAACATGAAAATGAAAAGACTGCATTGTATCGTATTTCTCAGCCACTCCTGCCCTCGTCATTCTATAGAATGTGTCCTCTTTTCTGCTAATATGTCAGTTGAGCATCAGGATGAACGGAAGTCTGTATTTCCAGTCCATTAATTGTAGACTATGCTGAGGGTGGATGAAATTTAAATCAGAAAAAAAGTGTTGATACCAGGCAATATACTTAAAACTACCTGGTGCTATAGGTAAAGGCTCAATATAGTCAGTTGGATGGTACATAGAAGCCCACATCCCTCTTTCAGGGCTCTGTCCTCTGAACAAAGATGGATCTGTCTTTCATCATTGTCTATCTGAGAAATCCTGGGAGGCAGAAACAGTTTTAGATTATCTCAAAGGGATACATCATGTAGAACCCAATGTTTCATAGTTCATGGTCCCTCAGGGTCTACTCATCTTGTGGACCCCAGTTACTACTTTTAAAACCCTCACCAATAGATCGTCCTTGATGTTCCAATCATTGCCATCTTTCTCATCCATATGTAACAAATAGGCATCAACATGAGCAAGCCATAGCTGAGATCTAAAAGTCCATAGCTTTTTCCATAAATCTTGTCTTTGAATTATGGTAACCTAATGCTTGCCAGACAAAACAAATTCTAGCCCAAGCGCTTATAGAAGGTCTTGCTACTAGCTATGAGTTTCCATAAAAGTAAAACAGTAATATGAAAATTCTTGTGTTGAGAGGTGTCTCAGAGTCAACCAAAATACTTTCTACTTAGCCCATTGAACCGAACTTACACTTGTCTTTCACCAGAGTCTTAATGGTGGCTGAGTAGATGATCACAGCCTTCTATAACCCTTCTGAGTTAATTGGGCAGTGATCAAACTTGGCCATAGCCATGTTCTTTCGAATTCATATACTCAGGTACTCACAAATCCCTAATACCTAATAATACCTAACACTATGGTGAGGACCATTTGGGACCTAGGCTACAGCTGCCAGTTGTGGATCCTGTGGACCACTATCAATTCTCTTCCTTTTGTATATTCTTTACTATACCATTTCTGTCTAATCAGTAATATTTTTTGAGCTTCCCCTCTAACATCTAAATATCTTTCAAATGTTACCCAAAGCAGTTTTGAATTTGTGATCTCAGAATTATTTTTGGTGTCCTTCTATAGAAGATGCATCTTAACCAGTGATTAATAGCAGAAAATTAAAAGCTTTTCCAAAGGGGAGAAATAGGCAGCTGAGTTGGGGTTCTAAAGTAAAGTTCTTAATTCTCATGGCTAATGCTCCTCCAGGTTTCTGTCAGTCTCAAATCGCGATAGGTCTGTGTCGTGGAGACGATCAATATTATAAAATCAAAAAGCTTTTAAGGACCCATGGGCATCTGCTCATTTTCTCCTCACTTAAAAGCAGTATTCTAATGTGAAATTTGGCAAACAGATCCCCAAAATACACCCAGGTATGGGGTTACTTCTCTAGTATCCAAATAATTCTGTCAGCCCATTTGCTTCCATCTTGGGGTAGAATTAGAAATGTTCTAAGCTTATTTTTCTAACTAAGGATATGCTTAAGATATGCTTAGGACTTTTATGAGTCCTTTTATTTAAATATATTCACCATCCAAAAAGATGATGTAATATTGTCTATCTCCTTCTACAGCTAAGAATGCTTTTCTTATCACCAATTTTTAAAAATGTGGTTAGTCTGAAACGATTTCAAAATAAAAAGCTCTTACTAAAAAAATAGATTGTGGTTATCATGGGAAGATCTCTTCTTACTTTATTAGCAAAAATAGAATTAATATAGTCCTAAGACAGCACAGTAAAATATACTGTATTCATGTAAAAGCAAATATTTCCTTCTTGTATCTTAGGGTAGAAAAGAAGGCATCATCAAGGCAATATAAAGGTCGAACATTTCATCCTGTTCTCCAGCTTTCTGAACTTACTACAACTATGGGACTCATCCTGGAGTAAATGAATAGATCCCACTAAATGTTTTCACGGCCAAATTGAGCAAGTGTGTAAAGTTAGTGCCTATTAATGCCTTTGCATTCACAGTTTTTAATTTTTTTAATGTTTATTTATTTTTGAAAGACAGAGAGTGATCAGGGAAGGGGCAGAGAGAGAGGGAGACACAGAATCAGAAGCAGGCTCCAGACTCTGAGCTGTCAGCAGAGCCCGACACGGGGCTCGAACTCAGGAGCTGTGAGATCATGACCTGAGCCGGAGTCGGACACTTAACTGACTGAGTCACCCAGGAGCCCCTCATTCACAAGTTTTTTTAAATTAAAAATTCTATTTCCTATTGTTTTTTGAAAGCCTGCACTATTTTAAATTTATCACACCTCTCAGCTTTAGCAAATCCAAAGATTCCCCATTTAGCACGGCCAATTAAAATAGGAAAGGGGGCACATTATTTTACCCAGTCACCTGGATGATAGCTAAGAAGTTTCTCATCCATGATATTCATTTGAATTAAATATGTAGATATTGAATCAATCACTACTTATCAAAAGAATCTTGTTAGCAATATTTTTTTATTGCTCTTTTGCCTCTTTTCTGCTGCATCCCCAAATGCCATAGAATAGGGTAACTTTAAGCCGTTCTCCAAATATTTGGGAATTTCTTTGCAATGAGTGTGTGTCCAGAAGTCCCATTTGTGCTGCTTTAGCTCCCTCTATTGGCTCAATGGTTTTCATCAGAGCAGCAAATAAGAGCCATGGCATGTCTAGTTCTATACTCCTTTCGGGCGGGGCGGGGGGGGGGGGGAACCTTGCTCTGTTTTAAGTTAGTGGACCAGATCCAGAGGGAGAAAGGCCATGCCTCACACGTGTTTCTTCCTGTTACACATCTTGTGCCCTTAGCTGTCACAAATCACAGATGCTCTGTCGATCAATCAACACTGATATCATCTTGGTCCCTTCATCTCTCCTTGGTTTGGTGTAATGTCATTACCCCTGCCTCTGCCTCTGATCTGCAAGGTGACTGCAGGAACAAATGTCAACACCAAACTTGGATGGATGAAAAAACTAGACTCAGACACCATTTGGATAAAGCAAATAGTGTCGCAGTCAGGATAAACAATGGGGATATCTAGGACAAGCGGAGGTACAAGTTTTCCCATACCCAAATCTTAAAAAGGCGGGGGTGGGGTGGGGTAGGTGGGGAGTACATAGTTGGACTAAAAGTATCCTGTGACTAAGCATCCCAGGAGGATGAAATGTCCTCCTCCAATTTTACGAGATTAGAGAATTCTGCACACTCTCATTTCTGCAATATGCCAGCAATGACTTATTGCTGGTCACTTATTGGTCTGATGTAGAACAGCGATCTCAGCGACATGTGATACATGGCATAAGTATAGAGCACAGCGCAGCACAGCACACTCAAGCAGGCACCTGGTTCTCAGACTCTCAGGGCTAACAGTGTCTAGTTTCACTCAAACTACATGACTACAGCAAGCAACGGTCACTCAGGCATCTCTGAATCATATTAACAAGCCCTTCGATTAGCCATGGAATCTACTTCACAATCTGCAGAGACTTCTACTTGGAAAAGGCCTACACCCTTGCCTTCTTTCTGTTCTCAGCTTCATAGCCTTTACATCTGTTCACTGAATTGGGTATAACTGGCTCACCAGGACAACCCCAGGGGTTCTCTCTAAGCCTGTAGGGATGCCCACTATATTTCAAAAGGTCTTTCCTCCAACTCACAAGGGGCTTTCTGAGCTCCCAGTTTTACAGACAGACCCTCTGCTGGCTCACATTTGCTTTTCTTTCCCTTTCCCCTTTGTCCTATAAGGTCATAATACAATGCTAGATAAGATCTATACCGTGTGTGATGCTTGATGTTGGCCAAAAGTTGCCCTTTCAGTGGTCCCATTTCTTGTATCCTCAGCCCTGCAAAGGAGGAGAGGCCTGAGAGGGCCATTGCACTAGGACCTGAGGGAAGAGAAGTTGTTAAAGTGGCTTAGAAGGAAGATAGATCTGCCCTCTGCCCACATCCAAGCTTCTGCACTGAGTACAGTAGTGATGTGACCTTGCACAAATTATTTAACCTCTCCAAATCTTAGTTAGCTTCATATCTAAAATAAAGATAACAGATTGCAAATTTGTTACAAGGATTAAACGAGAGAATATGTTTGACACACTGGAACCTAGAAAGCACTTGGAAAATGACAGCTACATCTTCCTCCTCCTCCTGCTCCTCCTCTTCCTCCTCCTCCTCCTCATCTCCAAGTCTGGTTCTGGGCTAGCCAGGAGAATTTGCTTGGCTGCTTTATGGAAAGCTTGTAATGTGCCTTACCCCATATGTTTGGGTGGAAGAATGGGATGTTAAACTTTAAGAAGAGTTATCCAAATTAATTTCATTTTTCTCTTCAGATTTTCAAAAATATTCTTTAGAAGAACACATTTCATAGATTCCAGAGCACTGGAACTTGAGAGTTCTAGTTCCATTTCTACTAGTAGCTATCTATAGGATCTTTGGATCTCAAAGACTCAGTTTTCTTTGCTGGAAAATGGGAATTTATACATACTTTGCAAGGTTGTTCAAATAATTGATGAGATAAAGTACACAAAGTTCTTCATAGGGTATATGGTACATTGTGGGAGAGCCATAGACGCTGGTGTGCCTTCCACCCACTTGGCTCTGGGATTCAACACCTTTATTTATAGAAGAAAGGAGTTGGAACAGTTTTTCTTCAAGTTTTCCCCCCTCTCATACCCTGTGATTCTCATGACACTCTCTTGTGGTACCTAATGGCAGTCCCCAAATCACAGGAAAAGAACTGGGAGAGAAGTTCCCCACAGAAAGTACCACAGCCCTTGGCTCTTAGTCCCATGGTGTTATATTCTCTTTCACTACCTGTTTGGCTTTGCCTCACACTGCATTCTGGGAGCTGTCCTTCCTAATTTCCTTTGATAGCCTCTACAGTCTCCTGTACTTGATAGAAGTACAGTCTCCTGTACTTCTTGAAACTTAAAAATATTTATGTATTGTCCTGGCATCATTGTATAGTACATTCTTTTTTATGTATTTGAGAGGGAGAGTGGAGGAGAGAGGCAGAAGAAGAGTGGGGGAGGGAGGAGAGAGAGAAAAGAAATATATATATGTATATATATATACATACATATATATGCGTGTGTGTGTATATATATATATATGTTTATTTATTTTGAGAGAGAGAGAAAGATTGAACAGGGGAGGGGCAGAGACAGAGGGGGACAGAGGATCCAAAGCAGGCTGTGTGGTGACAGCAGAGAGCCTGATACAGGGCTCAAACCCATGAACTATGAGTTCATGACCTAAGCCTAAGTAGGAAGCTTAACCAACTGAGACACGTAGGTGCCCAGAGAGAGAGGAGGAAACCTTAACCAGGCTCCACACTCAGCGTGGAGACCAACATGGGGCTTGATCCCACAACCCTGGGATCATGACCTGGGCCAAAATCAAGAGTCAACACACAACTGACAGAGCCACCCATGTGCAACCCCCTACTCTTTTTTTTAAATTACACATTCTTTAAAAAAAATTATATTGCATTTTGTATCCAAGCCATGAAAGCCATGACCTGATTTGCTTCTGAGACCTAACCCATCGGCAATCTTCCTCATCTTAGTAGATACCATTTCCTTCCACTCAATTAATTAATTAAAAATTGAGGTGTCATTCTCACGTCCTTACTTTCCCTCACTCCTACATCCAAGCCATTCAACAAATCTTCCTGGTTCTACCTTCAAAAAATCAAGATACTCCAGGGCTCTCCACTTCCACCGCTGTAACATTGGAGTGAGCCTCTGTCATTTCTGATGGAGGATTACTATACCAACTTCCTCACTGTCTCCCAGCTTCCTCCTTTGCTCATTTACAATTGATTATTCTCCATAGTAACCAGAGTGAGCTTTTAAATAATGTGAATCAAATTATGTTATTCCCCTGCTTGATGTCCTTCAACTTGCTTTTCCTTGGTTTTTCAAGACTCTGTATGATCTGATCACCTTTACCATCCTCTTCATCCTCTTCACCATCCTCTCCACCATCTTATCCATCTACCTCTTCACCATCCTCTTCATCATCCTCTTCACCATCCTCTCCATCTACCATGCTCTAGCCAATTTGAATCTTTCTGTCTCTTGAATACCCCAAGCTTATTTCTGTTTTAAGATTCTTATTCTAGCTGTTTCCTTTGCCTGGAATGTTCTGTCTCCTGATCTTCCTCTGTCTAGTTTTCTTGACACTCAGATCTAAGGGCAAATATCACCTTGTTAGGGAGGCCATTCTAAACACTACAATCTAAAGAATCCACTCATATTTAAACTTTAATTTTCTGTCTCTCCCATTAAAATATATGCTCCTTGAAGTCAGGATCCTGGATTATCTTCTTTGCTGCTGTAGCCACAGAGCCTAGAACTATGGTTGGCATAGAGTAGCTACTCAATAAATAATTGAATGAATGAACTGAAATTCATTCTGCTTTAGCTTTACATCAATATTTAGTATCTCACACCACTAGAGGGCAATAAATCACCTAATTGGAATGAGGAAATCTGTTTCTTATATCACCTTCCAAGATGAACTTAATTAAATTTAATCATTAATGTGACAGACATTAATTTAAGAAAAACACTCCCACTCCAAAAATGGGGTGAGAAGAGAAGAAAAAAATCCTCTAGATTTTCCAACCAGCCATCAGGTACAAACCCAGGAGAAAAAGTTTATGCCAAGGTTACAAATAGTGAACCAATTTAAATAGACTTCCTGTTTAAAGACGTTATTCAGGTTTTTAAAAATCTCATTATTAAAATGAGAAAATATTAACTTCAGTGATATGAAATTATTTCGATACTCAGGAGGCAATTAAGCAATATCATATTTTCTCCATCTTTTACACACACACATACACACACACACATTCCTTGGTCACTATTCTTATTTTTGCTTTTAAAAGTCTGAATCCTGGTCAGTCTCATGGGAATAGAGAATCTGAAAGGGATTTTCTTTTTTCTATTTTTGTATTTAATTCCATTTCATTCTGAGCTTTTACTTCTAATCTCTCAAAGAAAGCATATGCCTAGATATTTTTAGGCTATGTTATCAAGCAATGAGACGTCAGATGTTTCCATTGACAGGTCTGCCAAGTTTGAAGGACCAAAGTCCAATGATAAGGCCAAGGTTTGTTTCTTGAGCCTGCTGTAGTGCCTGTCATTTAAGGCACAGAGAATATGCAAATCACCCAGCTAGCTGTCTGCTCAGTGACAAGAAGGATACACTATTCCCAGTGAACTCAAGGTGGCAGTGTAGAGATACTTGAAATGAATTTCCCTCTCCACTAAGGTCAAACTATTATGTGAAGGACTCCTGTAATGGTTGGTTGGTTTTAAGGACAGTTTTCAAAACCACATTGGATCAGTAGCCATGACAACTGGAAGGCTGTACTGGAATTCACTGAGTTTCTAGTTGTCTTGTCTCTGGAGATGAGAAATGACTTAGAGAGGAAAAGGCTGAGCCTGTATAGGAAAAATTTAATTTTTTTGTTTGTTAACAAATTTAATTTGTTGCAAATGTTACTTACACTGGCAGAAAAGGCTTCCCAAGTATGAGTGCTAATGGCTGTGAGGTCTGAGGTTTGTCAGACAAGGCTGTATCCTATGCATTTCCAGGGATCCACTGTAGGAGGGGACTGACCTAGATTTTTCTAGTACTTAGCAACAATGAAAGTAGCTTAGGTCACCCATCATCTGTGTTGGAGGGAGGGAATAATCAAGATCAGCTTGCTCGTTTCTTTACATTCTTTTGAGTAGGACAGGATCGACTGAATCCTCAGATCTGTGCTACTCTATTGCCACTCACTCAGTAAGGATACAAAAAGCATGGGAATGAGTCTCATGTGTCTCCTTCATAGAGGAGAGAAACCATTATCTTCTATTCCCATGTTCTAATTTCCCACCACAAAAGATGCATTCATATATCCATTTGGCAAACACTCATTTTTTGAGCACAAAATAGTTACTACACTCATGGAGTCAAATGGAAATGAAGAATTAAGTTATGAGAAGTATCAACAAAATATTATGGGCAATTTAAAGGAAAAACACTTAAATTTTCTAGTAAGAGGAAATAAAACAATATTTCACAGAGTAATGATTTTGGTCTTAAAGAATGAATAGGATTTTAGTTTGATGGAGTTGGATGATGAAAGGGAGGGCACTCCAAAACCAAAGAGACAGAGTAAGCAAAGACATAAATGTAAAATAATGCCGAGTGTGTTGGCTATAGAGAGAGTACATCCAAAGTATGGGAAGTAGTAGGTAATAATGCTTTAAAGCAATGTTTCTCAGCCCAGAGAGATTTTTTCTATTCAGCGGACATTTACCAACATCTGGAGACATTTTTGGTTGTCACAACTGTGTGAAGGTATGCTACTAGCATCTAATGGGTAGAAGCCAGGGATGGAACAGACCCCCACAACAAAACTTGTCCAGCCCAAAATGTCAATAGTGCCAATATTAGGAAACCTTGTTTTTAAGGAAGGTTGGTCTTGGTCACAGAGGACATCAAATGTCAGATGAACAAGATGGAACTTATTTGGTAGGCAAAGAGAGACACAGAGGGTTTTTACGTGGGAGAGTAAGTTTATCAGTATTATGATTTATGGGAGTTACATGGATAAAAATATTCACAGCATTTCCTTTCCCTCATCCTTTAAAGAGAAACCCTGTTTGCACTATGTGGCTAGCCACCTTTTGTGTACTTGAGGGTAATGGGTGGAGATGTAGAGTTGGAGAAACCTACATGAGCTAAACCAATCTCCATATGTAAGAACATGGAAACTCCAAGGGAAAGAAAGATCCAGAAGGTGGGGATGAGGGAGGCAATAGAGAAGAGTAAAGGAGTGAGGAAAAGAATCAGCACAAGTGGAAACAATAAGCAGAGCCCACTAAATTATGGGAGGTACTAAAATAAAAGGCTTGCTTCTGCCTTTGATGAGTCTACAACTTCTAAAGATCATACCTAACCAAGTCTCCAGTACTCACAGGAAAAGAGCATGTATATTTTCATAAGGCTGTCATTTCTCAGCCTTTATACTGATGTATAAAATTTAGGTGGATTCACCTCAGGGGTAAGTCATTTGGGGCTGTTTTGCTTGTAGGTTTTTCTTACATTGAACATGAAATACAAGACTGACAGAATCCATCCAAGTCTGGTATTAAATTATGTCTGACTTTTGGACTGGAGTTGGATTTGACACAGATGACTAAGTATAGCCTATGTGAGTCATCATAAATGTGGCCAATGGGAAGCAGCAGTGGAGACACTGTTAAGTCTGCAAGAATATCAGTTCTTCATGTCACAGTCAGTTGCTCTGGTCTGTATTTCTCTGCCAACTTCCAGTGGCTAATAAGCTTTTGGCCTAGCAATGGAAGCAATGGTGCCAATGACAAAGATAAACAAGGTTCTCTGCCAAAAGCTAAAGCTGAAATTTTTCTGGTAATTGCAACCCGACATGTGCATGTCCCCAGGATCATGGGCCATCTCCACCATAGCCATTTGCTATCTGCCATGGCCCCAGAGACTTCAGATAATGACGGCTGCCATAGGTGCTCCATTATCCTGAATATGCCAAGGCAGAATGGTTATACAAGAATGTTCTTCTTGTAACTTCCCAGAGCTAATGGAGTTGGAAATGAATCGATATTAGGAAGGACACCCACAGAGCTCAGCCTTTCTCCATAGTGGTCAATCAGAGATGAAGTCCATGCACCAAATTAAGAAAAGCTGGGGATGGGTGGGGAGAAAACCTTGCTAAAGGATTTTAGCAAGGAAATCTTCTAGAAATGTTTTTGATTGCTACTTACAACAAGACAAAAAACGAAGGCTTTATTATTTTATTGCATGACAAGGAGTCCTAAATGGATGGATTTTATAGTTATAATTTCTCTGTGATGCATCAAGGATACAGATTATTTCCATCATTTCTATTCCTCATCTTAGCATGTTGGCTTCTCTGATTTTATTTGTTGCTTCATTTTGATGGCAGTTACTTCTGACCCTTCTATCAGGAAAGGAGAAACTTCCCACTACTTATGATGGCCAGGAGTGGGGAAATGAGTGCCTGTCTCAGAGGAGGAGGACTGTTGTGACGGTTTCAGTCAGCCATGATTCATCGCCAAGAGCAAGGCCATTTTATTATCACAAACAACATTGGGATTCCACTGGCAAGAAAGGAGAAGAGCTATTGTGTAGACAACTAAATGTTTGTTATAACCCTTTGCTATGTCAGACTCAGTGTGGTGTGGGATGGAAATACAGTAGCCTCCACCACTCTGTGCATGTTCCCAAAGCCTTCTTCTCCTTCCCTCCCTCCTCTGAGCTAACCTTTCCTTATATGGACAGATAAATTTCTAGTAAATCCCTGCTCATCCTTAAGATCCTACTGAATTTTCTTCATGAGACATTTCCTGGACCTATGTCCCAGTGTTAGGCATGTCCATCCCTGCTACCACAACAAACTCAACCCTGCCATGTATTGTGATGAATTGTGACTGCCTCTTATCTTTGTCACCAGATTGGGCTCCATGAGAAGTCCTACTTATGTATGTCATGTTTGTAGTCCCAACACAGAGCACAGAATGAATCAATGAGAACTCAAAAGTGTTTTTGTGCTTGCTGTAAACCCTTAAGAAATGGTGTTTCTGGATAAAGCACATACAGGAAACTTCATTATTTGGGATTTTAATAGACTATACCTTTCAAGGAAGAAGGGCTCTGTCTTGAAGATGATCCTGTCTTTTCTACCTTTGACTGCTGGCTTCTAGTACCAGCAGGCATTTCACCATCCCCGTATCTACCCCAGCCCCCCCAGATGTATGTGGTGAGGTAAGATTGCTCATCCATGGTCCATCTCTGGGAAGGCAATGTTTCACTGGGAAAGGAGCCTGAGATTTAGAGGTTTGCATCTTGAGCAACACATGTTTGGTGTGTTAACTAACCTCATTGATCTTCAGTTTGCTCATTAGTAGAATGTGAGGATAATAGATTCATAGGGTTATTTTGACATATTAAATGATATAATACATGTAAATTGCTCACTACATGGTAGATGTTTTAAAAATATTCTTTTTAATGAATGTATCTTAATAGGTCAAAGTTCTCTTATTTGCAGATGATTTCACAGCCTAAGAGCCAAAAAGTTTGTATCACACAATGAATTTGGGAAATTTCTTAGCCCCATTTCATTTACATATCTAGACAGCTGTATAGTTTAAAAACCTAGTATAATTATATTCCTAGTTTTAAGCAAAGGTCACAGAATATCCCCATAGAAACCAGTGTGTGTTTTACATTTACCAATCTTCACATAAGTGCAAAGACTTACTTATGGTAAGATCATATGTATTCTAAATGGATGTATAAGAATTTATAATTACCTCCTATTCATTTGTTCATGAGATATAATTTGCATACCATAAAACTCACACTTTACAGTGTACAATTCAATGGATTTTAGTATATTCTGAGTTGAATAACTATTATCATGATCTAACCCCAGAAAATTTTCATCACCCCAAGAAAGAAACCCTCAACCCCATTAACTCTCACTCTCTATATTCTCTTTCTCTATTCCTGAGCCCCAGTCCCTGGAAACTACCATTCTTCTTCCTATTTCTATGAATTTGCCTACCCTGGACATTTCATATAAATGGAATCATATAATATGTGGTCTTTTGTGTCTGGCTTCTTTCACTTAGTATAATTGTTTCAAGTTTTATCCATGTCGTAGCATATTTTAGGACTTCATTCCTTTTTATGGCTGAATAATACTCCATTGTATAGATATGCCCATGTTGTTTATACATTCATTATTTGATAAATATTTGAGTTGTTCCCACTTTTTGGTGATTATGAAAATGCTAAGATGAACATTTGTGTACAGGTTTTTGTATGAACATATGCTTTCATTTCTTTTGGGTCTACACCTTGGTGTGGAATTACTGGGTCATATGCTAACTCTGTATTTAAACTTTTGAAAAATTCATTAAAAAAATTTTTAGGGGGGGGGTCACCTGGGTGGCTCAGTCAATTAGGCTTCTGACTTTGGCTCAGGTCATGATCTCATGGTTCATGGGTTTGAGCCCCGTGTCAGGCTCTGTGTTGACAGCTTGGAGCCTGGAGCCTGCTTCAGATTCTGTTTCTGTCTCTCTCTTCCCCTCCCGGACTCGTGCTCTGCCTTTTTTTTTTTTTTAACTTTTGAGGAACTTCTAAACTGTTTTGAAAGTGGCTGCTATACTTTACATTTTTACCAGCAATGTCTGAGAGTTCCAGTTTCTCCACATCCTCACCAACAATTGCATTTTTTCTTAGCCATCCTAGTAAGTGTGAAGTGGTATTTCATGGAGGTTTTGACTTGCCTTTCCCTAATGACTAATAATATTGAGCATCTTTTTCACATGCTTCTTATCCATTTGAATTTTTTTTTTTTTTGAGAAATGCCTATTCAAATCTTTTGCTCTTTTAAAATTGGGCCGTTTATCTTTTTATTGTTGAGTTGTAATCATTCTTTGTAGACTCTGGGTATTAAATTTTCATTAGATATATGATTTGCAAATATTTTCTCCCATTCTGTGGGTTGCCTCTTCACTTTCTTTATTGTGTCTTTTGAAGTACAAAAGTTTCTAATTTTGATGAAGGCCAATTTATCTATTTTTGTTGTTGTTGTTGTTGCTCATGTGTCTTGGAGCCATATCTAAGAAACCATTCACTAATCCAAAATTTAAAAATTCACTCTTAGGGTTTTTTTCTAAGACTTTTATGTTTTAGGTGTTACTGTTAGGTCTTTGATTAATTTTCAGGTAATTTTGCCAAATGTTATGAGGTAAGAGTGCAATTCCATTCTTTTGCAAATGTATAGTTGTCCCAGCACCATTCATTAAAAAAAAACTATTCTTTCTCCATTGAATTGTCTTAGCACCTTTGTCAAAAATTAATTGACCATAAACATAAGAATATAAGGGGGGCACCTGGGTGGCTCAGTCGGTTAAGCGTCCGACTTCAGCTCAGGTCATGATTGCGCAGTTTGTGGGTTCGAGCCCCGCGTCGGGCTCTGTGCTGACAGCTCAGAGCCTGGAGCCTGCTCTGAATTCTGTGTCTCCCTCTCGCTCTGCTCCTCCCCTGCTCACACTCTGTCTCTCTCTGTCTCAAAATAAATAAACATTAAAAAAAAAAAAAGAATATAAGGGCTTATTCCTGGACTCTCAATTCTATTCTGTTGATGTATGAATCAGTCAGGGAAACAGAACCAGTAGGAGATATATAGAAATAGAGATATGTATAGATATAAATATAGATATAGATTTGTACATCTACATATGTATATACATATAGATACATACACATACATACAGATAGATAGATATACCTACCTACATCCATACAAAGAGAGACAGAGATTGATATATTGCAATGAATTGGCTTATGTGATTGTGGCAAGTCTGAAATCCATAGTGCAGGATGATAGAAAGGGTAGGCACAAGCTGAAGCAGTTGCCACAGGCAGAATCTCATCTTCAGGGAAGCTTCAGTTCTGCTCTTAAGGTCTTTCAACTGATTGAATCAGTCCCATCCAGACTGTCTAGGATAATCTTCCTTTCCTAAAGTAAACTGATTATAGACTTTAGTCACATTTACAAAATACCTTCACAGTAACACCTAGATTAGAGTTTGACGGAAAAACAGGGACTGGGGCTGAGGCAAGCAGACACAAAAAACTGACCATCACAATCTATGTCTCTCTTTATACCAGCACCACCACACTTAGTTATTGTAGCTTTGTGATATATTTTGAAACATGGAAGTGTGAGTCTTTTAACTTTGTTCTTTTTTTTTGCAAGATTGTTTTGACTATTATGGGTCTTTGCATTTTTATATGAATGTTACGTTCAACTTACCAATTTCTGTACCCCCATTCATTTTTATATAAATATAAATTGGTAGGGATGCCTGGGTGGCTCAGTTGGTTAAGTGTCTAACTCTTGATTTTAGTTCAGGTCATGATCTCATGGTTGTGGGATCAGGCCCCCATCAGGCTCTGCACTGACAGCTTGGAGCCTGCTTAGGATTCTCTTTCTCCCTCTCTCTCTGCTGCTCTCTCTCTCTCTCTTTCAAATAAATAAATAAACTTCAAAAAAAAGATAAATTGATAAGTCAGTAACTTTGAAATCTAATCCATGCTACTCAAAGTGCTCTGCTTTGTCTCTCAAGATCATTTCATGTATTTACTATCTTCTGCAAGCAACAGTATTTTCTCCCTACCAGTGTGAAAAAAGACATCATGGGAATAGATGGATAAATAGGACACCCAATCAGCCATTTCAATTCTCAAATACCATAATTTAAACAGTACTTCTCTCTCTTGACTGCAACAGAGAAAAAGAAGCATGTTCCACATTCATTACTTGATAGGGTTATTGGTGACAAAACAAATATTTTCACCATCTTCTGGGGGGAGCAAGCTCAATGTACTTTCAAAATCAATTGATTACTTCTCAAAATCAATTTTGAGACTTTACAAAGGCCCAAGCCCAGTGAAGTGACTTGTGGCTGATGAGAGGGATATGCATGGTTTCTGCCCTTGGGAAGTTTGGGTGACTATCAGACAAACATAATTAGCCAAAATGAAGAAACCAGGAGGCAACACATCTTGTCTCTTTGCCAGTGGCACCCAAGTATCAAATGTGCATTCCTGCCCCCACTCATCGGGCCATTTTCTGGTCATTCCTACATGGTTGACTTTTTCCAAGACACACCTCGTTGGGGAGCAGTGGTTGTGAGTCTCATGTTCCTTCAAGACACTAGTGTAGGTGAAAGTTCCAAGGGTCATTGCAACCTGTCCCATCTCCTTTCCTCTGAGCAGAGCCATTTGGTTTTCTGGTAAGATTCCTCTGCACTTAGCCAAACTGAAGTGACTTGAGAGACAATGTGTATTGTTAAGAACCAGTTAATGGCCACATGTCTAGAAAAGTACCTAATTAGCAATTCACCCTTTTGAGCCTTCCTCTGGGGACTCCTCACCTTTGCATGTCACTAGCTTTGAAAAGTTCTTAGGGAAGGAGCTAAAAGCTCTTTAGAAATTGAGGAAACAGGATTGCATTTTATAAAGAGGCTTTTCTCTCTTCTTTCTCTTGTTCAATAATCAGAAAGAGAGAGGCTAGGATTAAGAAGCTAAGTGTCCCCTACTGCTCAAAACTGCACCCATAGGTTTTTTTTAAGTTTATTTATTTATTCTGAGAGAGTGAGAGAGAGAGAGAGGGAGTGAGAGCAAAGGAGGGGCAGAGGGAGAGGGAGAGAGAGAATCCCAAGCAGACTCCACACTGTCAGTGCAGAGTCCAATGTGGGGCTGGAACTCACCAACTGAGAAATCATGACCTGATCCTGAGTCAGATGCTTAACCAACTGAGCCACTCAGGCACCCCCGCACCCACAGTTGATGTGGGGACTGGAGAGAAGATGGTCCTTGAATTGTAACTGAAGGCATTATGTACTATGTGGTGAACATCACAGTCTTTTACGCTCTTAATGAGTGAGTAGAATAAGTTTCTAAAGGGCCATTGAAAACACACCATTTATAGAACATATCAAAATCTGTTCAACAATATTCATTATGATTATGCATTTAAGTGTGAAAGGAGAGTTTGTTTTCCAAAATAAAGGTGGTCTGCATATACATGTTGATTTTTCTTGAGATTCTCACACCAATGAGGCAGAACCTGGTGCCCCCCACCACCCAACCCCAGGCCAGTTTAAAATCAGCATGAATGCTGTGTAATCTAACCAACAGGATTGATCCAGGTCAGGTATTAAGGGCTAAAATGGATTAAACAAAAGACATTCCCTTTGTAACAAGAAGGAAAAACTTCAAAGGTGGGATTTGTTCTTGTTATGACAAAGGCAGTGGATTTACGAACTGCCTTGAGGCACACCCCTCTGTGACTTTCAATTTGCTCTCCACGGTGGGGGGAGGCTTTTTCCTCTTCTTCTCTTTTTTTCCCCCCAGCTCCTGGAGTCCTCCCCAGGGTAAGAACTTCTGGTTAAAACGATCAGATTGAGAAGGCTTTTTCCTGTTTGTTTTTAAAGCCCAGGCACTGGGCATCTCCCGATCAAATGACACTCCTGTTCGGGCACCGCCCAGGTTCCCATCACTCAAATGTGTAATAGTGACAATGAGCAGGTGAAATAGGGAGTGCTGTTTAGATCATTTCAACAGAGCAGACAGACTGAACTTTCCGTTGTGGTGCTTTATTTTGGCATGAAAATCCCAAAGAGAGAAATGCAAACAAGAAATAGAGTATCCTAATGGATTAAAAATAACTCTACTCCATGAGAGGAATTAACATACCTCACCGCATAGACTTACAGTCCTGGATCAGGATTAGCCACATCAGGTTTTATTCTCAACACCCTGATGCAATGTTATAATAATTTTTATTATAATAGTACATAGGTAAACATAATTTATCTACTA
This sequence comes from Cryptoprocta ferox, assembly GCA_028646485.1. Lineage (NCBI taxonomy): Eukaryota > Metazoa > Chordata > Mammalia > Carnivora > Eupleridae > Cryptoprocta > Cryptoprocta ferox. Next base: position 41,262,915 of record CM053560.1, on the reverse strand, counting down.
GGAGTTCAAAGCATTTGTAGTTTTTGGTAAGATACATGCATATATACACTTACATACATATGTATATATAATCTATGTATATATCAATTATTGTACTTAAATTACCTTAAAATACTTAAGTTGTCTGGGATGCAAGTGGAAAACGGAAATAGTATGCAAATGTTGCATCAAAGTTTCTCAACTTAAGTGCTGCACAAATCTTTTTAAAAGGGAAAAAAAAACCCTCCCACTGATGCCCAGATGTTGATTTCAATTATGTCTGTAATAATATTACTTAAACATGTATGAACATAAAACTAGTTATGAGCTCCTTATGTTGCAGTTCTTATTCAATTATAAAACTAAAGTATGTGCACTAATTACAAATTGCAGAAACAGTAAAATTCAATTTAACAACATTAAATTAATATGACATATAATATCTTCTTGAAACTGAAATAATAATATTTATTTTTTATTTAAAAATATTTTAATGTTTATTTTTGAGAGAGAGAGAGAGAGAGACAGACAGACAGAGCACAAACAGGGGAGGGACAGAGAGAGAGAGAGGGAGACACAGAATCTAAAGCAGGCTCCAGGCTCTGAGCTGTCAGTACAGAGCCTGACTAGGGGCTTGAACTCACAAACTGCAAGATCATGACCTGAGCTGAAGTCTGATGTTCAACCAACTGAGCCACCCAAGTGCCCCTAAATTACCATTTATAGCATGATTTTGGTGCTGCCCATCCCTCCCATGTTCTTTTGAGTTTGGCATGCCAATATGACTATTGGAACTCCTGGAAAGCATTTTTCAAACCAAATTTATGTGATTTATGTATTGAATTTGCCCGTATTCTTTACTCATTAGCCTGAAACAGGGAAAGTACTCCTGAGCTCAAATGATGCTACAATCACAGACTTTGGTGCTGAAATTCCATGGCAGGATTCTATCATATGTTACTCAGATGATTCAGAATATTGATTATGTGACATTTTTCAAAAATAGTTTTCTACATAAAGTCAACAACTTTCTATAGATAATGCAGTGTCCTCTGAGAATACGTCCTTGGTCCTCGACTTAAGAATTCTAAATAAATTTCATAGGCTAAACAGTGTCCTTGTCCCCAAAATTCATTCTCTTGCTATCAACTGAGCATCTGATTTATCCTTCATTTGTTATGAAGCAAGAGTGCAGGTCCCAATTAAATAACTAGTCTTCATTATCTAGTTAACAAGTATTTCCCAGCTAAAAAATATAAAACCAGGTGCTTCTCCTAAAGGACCTTACAATCTACTTGAGACAAGACACAAATGTAAGAAAATTTTAATATTTGAACATATCCAAAATTTGCTTTTGAAGCATTGACATTTCTTGGTCAACACACAAAGTCTAAATTAAGCTTTGAAAACATCAGTTGTCATTTACATTTCTATACTTCATAAAACTTCAAATCACATTGCGATCTTCTTTGCAGCAAAAAATGCAGCATCTGGAAGATGCCATCAGTGGTTTGAAATGAAGAAACCTGATAGCATTTGGACATTGACTTTCTGAAAAACACCTGTGTCATTAGAATGACCTTGAAAGTTGTGACCAAAATAGTCAAACAAAGCTGTAAGAAATCTTCTCAATTGAACTGGGTATTATTTTATATCTGAAAAAGTTGCGTGGTCATAAGAGAGAAAATGTATGTGGAAAGAATGCATACTTCTGGAAAATTAAAGATCTTTAGAATTAGGGAGAAAATAAATTTACATACAATTAAGAGCCCAAAAATACATCATATATAATCTAGTGATTTTCCCGGGGGGGGGGGGCGGTGCAACGTTTAGACTCTGTGATTAAAGAAGAATTAGGTAACACATAATTTGAACCCAGAGCAATGGCTTATCTGGGATCATCCATTTGGAGGAATTTAAATGTAGTGACTATAAAGCAGAAGCAGTACATTCTATCAGGACTGTTGGTAAGACTCCAGTCTTAGTCCTACCTGGATTTCCTGGTCATTGTGCAATCTCAGTCCTTAACATGGCCTGAGCTAATTCAGTCTTTCAATTCCGGGAAGACAGAATGAAATATAGAAGTGTTAAGAGGCTCAAACTTGTAGTTTCAATAGATTTGAGTGGAAGGAAACCTGCATATTTGGTAACTATTACTAGTTGTAATACTTAAGGGATCTATCCTACTAGAGTTATTCATGAGACTTGCAATTCCAGTATTAAAATGTGTGAGTCAGTAATTGATTTTAAGTTTTTGTGATTTTAAATTGAAATCTATGGGGCGCCTGGGTGGCTCAGTTGGTTAAGTGTCCGGCTTCAGCTCAGGTCATGATCTCACTGTTCATGGGTTTGAGCCCGTGTCGGGCTCTGTGCTGACAGCTCAGAGCCTGGAGCCTGTCTTCAGATTCTGTGTCTCCTTCTCTCTCTGACCCTCCCCTGCTCATGCTGTCTCTCTCTGTCTCTCAAAAATAAATAAAAAACATAAAAAAGAAAAAAAAAAGAAATCTAAGTTTATCAATAGCATTGGACTCCCTAAGAGAGTTTAAGAATCACCATATATGATTGGGGCACGTGAGTGGCTCAGCTGGTTGAGCATCTCTTTTTTATGTTTATTTATCTTTGAGGGCAGAGAGAGGGAGACACTGAATCGGAAGCAGGTTCCAGGCTCTGAGCTGTCAGCACAGAGCCCGCCGTGGGGCTCCAACCCATGAACCGTGAGATCATGACCTGAGCTGAAGTTAGACGGTTAACCCACTGAGCCACCCAGGCTCCCCAAGCATCTAACTCTTAATTTCAGCTCAGGTCATTATTCTCTGGGTCAAGCCCCGATTTGGGCTCTGCACTGAGCATGGAGCCTCTTAAGATTCTCTCTCTCTCTCTGCCTCTCCCCCACTTGCATGTGCACACGGTAGCAATCTCTCTCTCTCTCTCAAGAAAAAATCACCACATATTAGTTTCACTTATTGGGTGTATAAGAATAATTTGAGTATGGGAAGTTTGCTTATCAAACAATTAAAGTACTTTAAAAGCAAATCAAGTACATAAATTAATAAATATAATTGAAAGTATTCTAAGATATTTGATTAAATGTATTAATTAAACAAGTTTTATTCAAAAGGCCAACTTAAAAAGTGATTGTTCAAATTTGCTAGACTAATGAATAGAATAATAAAAATTGTAAGCCAAACCTAAAAGCTTATGGCAGAGCTGGGTTTTTGATTAGTAATTTTAGCATATCAAATTTTATTGTTTTAGAGCCAAAATCATCTTCTGAATAGCATGTTCTGCACTTGGAAAAAGAAATACACATTTAATTTATAAAATAAAAATATATAAACAATTGGTATCTTAATCATCTCTGTAATTACAGTATTGACTATGTGATGTTTCATATTTTCAATGCAATTGTAAAATAATGATGTTTGGGATCTTTTTGGCAATGTGAAGACATTTCCTGTTACCTCGCCTACTGTCACCAATACCACCACTATTGTGGTCTCACTAGAATCACTGGGAAAGGCAGGGTTTGTCTTGCCAAATCTTAGATGATGTAACTCACCTCTGAATGGGTGCTATATCATGGAGTGAGCAATGTGAAGTCTGTTCCTTCCTACATAATTCAGCATCCTGTCCCAACTCAGCCCTCCCCCTGTTTCTATTACAATCCAAATCTCACTGTGAGCAGTAGAGACAATACTTTCACGGAGCTCCCTCACACGCTGAAGGATCTATCTGGATGATAGCTATTGCTGTGGACTGAATTATGCCCCACCGCAAACTCTTATTTTGAAGCCCAATGTTAGGGTATTGGGAACTGGAGCCTTTGGGGAGTGATTAGGGTTAGATGAGGTCATTAGGGTGGGGCTCTCATGTTGGGATTTGTGTCCTTATAAGAAGAGACACTAGGGGCGCCTGGTGGCTCAGTCGGTTGGGCGTCTGACTTCAGCTCAGGTCATGATCTCACAGTTTGTGGGTTTGAGCCCCGCGTCGGGCTCTGTGCTGACAGCTAGCTCAGAGCCTGGAGCCTGTCTTCAGATTCTGTATCTCCCTCTCTCTCTGACCCTCCCCTGTTCATGCTGTCTCTCAAAAATAAATAAAAAACATTAAAAACATTAAAAAAAAAAAAGAAGAGACAATAGAAAGACACTTTCTCTCTCTCCTCTCCCTCTCTCTCCCATTTGAAAGTAGGCAAAGTACGGTGAGTAGGCAGCTATCTAAGAGCTAGGAAGAGAGCCCTCATGGGGGAACTCCATCATCTGGCACCAGATGACTTGGACTTCCCAGCCTCCAGAACTGTGAGAGCTAAATTCCTGTTGTTCAAGCCACTCAATCTGGGGCATTTTGTTGTATATAGCAGCCTGAGAAGACCAAGACAGTCCTACCTAGGGAATAATCCTTCTGATTAATAAAGATACAGAAGTAAGATATCAATTGTATCCAAGACTGGTCTTTCTAATTAGCAATTTCAATAATGACTGAAGGACTTGGAGATAATGAAGACATTGCATACTTTTTTCTACAATGTCCTACATAATGGCTCATTTCTAAGCCTACTCCAGGATTGAAGGTCATTTAACAGATGGTGTAATAATAGAGAGGGAATCTTTTCCAGGTTAAACCAAAGAGAAATCTCATAGTTGCTGATGGAAATCTCATACTTACTGTGGTAAGTAGCAATGATGGCCCCAATTTTTTTTTATTCCTATCTGTATCCATGCCGTTTGTCATGTGTCTTTGCCCTCCATCATGAGCCTTATGGTAATATCCTATACTGTGACACTGGGCTTAACCATGTGGTTTGCTTTGATTAATGCAACATTAGAAGATAGAATGCAAGCAGAGGCTTGATATGGGCTTGTATATTCAGTTGGCTTTCCTTTGCATTTCTGCCAACACCATAGGGATGTGCCGAGGCTAGCCTGCTGCAGGATAAGAGCTGAGTCAACCCTGGTCACACCAGCCTAAGTCAACCTACAGCCAGCCTAGCTCCAAACATGAAAGCAAGCCCAACTAAGATCAGCAGAGCTCCCTAGCTGACTTCCAGATGGCCACAGATGCATCACCTAGAAAAACAAACTGACACAGACTGCAAACATGGAAAACATGCTCTCCCCAGTCATTCCCACTAGTAAAGGCAATGGATGGTATTTCTTCACACACCCTGACTGGAAAACTTTCAGAAAGTTGAAGATGGTATAAGTTTAAACAACAATGAAAATATTTGGGCTCTGACTTGCAGAAGTGGCTTCAAGATGTGTTTATCAAACCAAATGATGATGGCCTTCAAATTTTACAGATGTTTTCTGAGTTATTGAAGGTACCCCTCACATAAGGATATTTCGTGTTAGCTCTGCCTAAACTCATTTCGACACGAAGTAATTATCATTCTGTCAGAAACACAGCCATGTGATCACCCTGTACCTTGGCAAACAAGTCTGTCCTCAGATCATCATTATAGGAACTGTGAGGTAACAATAATGACGTGTCTTTCAGAGGTTGGCGGAGGGACTCATCCCAACAATGTGTTACATCCAGAGGTGGTTCTTTGTTATCTAAATTGTACCTAACTGAACCCAGAAGTACAATGTCTGATGAACATTCTTCTCCTGTCCCCTGGATAAGACAGAAGAAAGCCTAATAAATCTCTCATGTACCTAATTCCTGTGATTTGGATCCCAGTAATGAAATGAGAAAGTTCCCTGAATCATTTTTAATCTGAGCCTTTTCTCCAAGGAAAGGTCCCCGAGGAGTTAATGTCATGTCACTAACTAATTAGATCTCCGTTGCTTAGCAAGAATTCTACACTAAAGACAGGGTAATTCTATTAGAAAATGAAACCACAATATTGTACAGTTCTAAGGCTACTAAATTTGTATTTAATTATCCAGGTAATGTAATTATGCAATCAGTTCTAATCTGAGATCAAGAGGAAAAGTTCTTGATGGGTTTTTTTTTTACAAGGTTTTGTGAAAGGGCCATGCAATTAATATGACACACTTAATTACTGAAATGTAAAGATATCTTTGCAAGAGTATATTCCCATCCAAGCATGTACGTTATATTAGCTGCTTAGATCTTTGCCATTACTAAAGTATTTGTGGCTTCTTATCTTATAATGACCTATGGTAATAATTAGCCCCATGAGAGAACAAAGACCTTAGCACTGTATTGCAAAGCTCAGTCCTTCACATTATTCCATAGAACAACAGAAAAACAATAAGGATTCAGAAAAGAATTTAGATTTCCTGAAACATTCAACGAAATGTTCAAAATATTGATCCAAATCATGAATGTCTACCCAAAGCACACATTTTCAAATATGTGTCTTACTATAAGAAGAAAAGAAAAAAATACATGCTGGATAAATTAAATGGATTTATATGTGTCACCAAAATAAGATTCTTCCCTTATACTTTATAATCCCTTATAAGTACAGACTTCAAAAAGTTTCTTAAACAATAGATTTGATTCTTAGGGCTAAGATCTGCTCTGCTTTACTAAGATAGTTATTTAAATTTAATTTTTTTTTCCAGGCATAGCTCTATTATATAAGCAAGGTTCTCTGTGTGCTCTATTTCACTTGGTTGTTTCTTTACGGTTTTCGGTGTTTGCTCTATAGCCCTGTGAGAAAGAGAGCGCATAGCAGCTTAAAGAAACAGGTACCACAGACCAGAACTTATGTACCAGTATGTTTGCCTTTCAGTAAGCCTTCCTTTTCCTATCCTGAACTGTGAAACTTTCTAAAATCCTCCACCATCACGTTTAAAATTAAGTGAGCCTACTAAGAATTCCCCTTGAAGTCAGAAACTCCTCTTCTGTGTTGCTTCTCCTTACTTGTTTATCCCTTTGGCCAATAGCTGTGCAGATGATTTTGTTTCCCAGCATGGATAGAAGCTTGATGTGTGGTTGTTATTATTTAAGGTTGTTTGAAATCTTGCTCCTGGAGGGTGAACATTCAAGATAAGTGAGCTGGAAGGATAGGGAGAGCATGTGTCATTTGCTGTTGGGAAAGCCAAGGAATTCGGGGACTGAGTTGGGACCAGAATGCATTTTCTTTATAGTCAGGAGAGAAATTTGCTGGCATCGTGGTTGGGAATGAATTCGTTTTCCATTGCTAGAAACAACTTACCACAGACTTAGTGGTTTAAAACAACACAAATTTATGATCTCATAATTTCTGTATGGCAGGGTCCACTGGGCTGAAATCCGTGTCAGCTGAGGCTGTATTTCTCATCTGGGGCTTGAGGGAAACAAAATCATCTGCACAGCTATTGGCCAAAGGGATAAACAATCTCTTGTTGGTAGAATCCATTGCTTTGTGGTTGTAGGACTGAGGTCCCCATTTTCCTGCTAGCTATGGGCTAAGGACCACTCTCAGCTCCTAGTGGCTGCCTGCAGTTCTGTGCCCATGGCTGTTTCCAACAGGGATTATTTTCTTTTCTCTCAGTGGGAGCACAACTCTCTGCTTTCCCCTTCTATGACCAGTCCCAGAAAACTCTCTGACTTTAAAGCACTCATATGATTGAGGAAGACCCACCTAGATTATCTCCCTATCTTAGGGTTAATTAATGTGGAACCTTAATCACATCTGCAAAATCCCTTCAGAATAATACCTATATTAGTGTTAGATTGAATAACTTTGTATACAGTTGAAAGGGTGTACACACCAATGGCTGAAACTTGGGGACTGTCTTAGAAGTCTGCCCACTGTAGGGGACCTGTCAGGACCTCAATCTATTCTCTGAAATTGCTGCAGCATATAAAACTTTCTCATGACAGAGTCATTTCTTTGGGCTTAAGCTTTATATCTCTAACAGTGTCTTGTACAATAAAACCAATGACTGTATCTACTTCTCGAATACCACTGCTGAGCACTTGACACTGGCCAGGCACTGTATATTATCTTATTTAATCTCAACAATGCTGTGAGACAAGTGTCATTTTCCCCACTTTATAAATGGGGAAACTGAGGATCAATGAGACAAAGAAACTTTCAGAATCCTACAACTATTTATGAATGGAATGGATATACAAACTCAGGGCTGTCTGACACCAAGTGATGGTTTTTCTCACCATACTACTCTGCCTCTCTGTATCAGTAAGAGTTTTGACAGAAAACCAACAGCACAGTCCAAGAGGTATCATCGATAAGGGCTCTTGTAAAGGATTCTTTGTAGAGGTGTGGGTAAGATTAAGGAAAGAGGAGGAAGCACCTGGAGACTAGACAAAGCAGGAAGCCATGACCACCTGTAAGCCTAAAGGGACAAGGAGAGGGAACAGAGATAACAGAACCTAGAGAAAGCTCTAGCCAGGGAGGAACCCAGGCATTGGCAAAACCTGCCCTCAATAGATAACTTACCTTTCTTGTCTACCTCCAATCTCCTGTTACTAATTTCCATTGGACAAACCCAGCTGGAAGCCAGAGGGCAAGAGAGCCCAGGTAATGTAATCCACTGGATCAGCATCCCAGGGCACTGGGCAGGGCAGTGTGAGATGGATCAGCATCTCAGGGCACTGGGCAGGGCAGTGTGGGATGGATCTAGAGAGGGAAATGGAGAATAACGAGAATAATCCTAAAAAATGCAAGTACTCCTACATGGGCAACACATGGCAAGCTTATTGAAGCCAAAGTTTCTGTCTTTTATTTTTTATCTTAATATAATTTACAGAGACAAATACTTGATTAATACCTAATTTATCAGTAGTTAGCATCTTGACAAGTATATCAGTTTTCTAGGGCTGCCATAACAAAATACCACAGACTGGATGGCCTAAATAGTAGAATTTCATTTCCTCACCAGTCTGGGGGCCAGAAGTCCAAGACCAAGGTTTTGGCAGCTATGGTTTCCTCTGAGGCCTCTCTCCTTGGCTTGCAGATGGCCACTGTCTCTCTGTGGCCTCACAAGTCATTTCTAGTGTATGCACCCCTGCCCTCATTTCTTTTTGTGTGCCCTCTTCTTATACGGACACCAGTCAGATTGGAATAGGGCTCACCATAAGGACTTCCATTTAACTTAATTGTCTCTTTAAAGGCTCTATCTCCACTCTACTACAAAGCTGTCATCACCAAGACAGTATGGTACTGGCACAAAAACAGACACATAGACCAGTGGAATAGATTAGAGAGCCCAGAACTGGACCCACAAATGTACGGCCAATTAATCTTTGACAAAGGAGGAAAGAG
>CM053560.1:41121834-41253252 GCA_028646485.1 Cryptoprocta ferox | reverse complement strand
GCTTCAGTGTATGAATTTTTGAGGAAGACAATTCAGCCTGTAACAATGTTGATTTATGGGAATAATTTCCAACTAGCTAAAAGGAAACGTTAAAGGCAAGTAGGAATTGGAGGGAAGGAAGGGGAAGGAAAAGTTCAGGGTTTTGCCCAACAGCATACTTCTGGAATATACATTGTTCTGATAGACTCTCCCTGTCTATAGGCAATCTTCAGGTATTGGGCAGGGGCGGAGGGGGGGGGATAGGGATGAGGGAGATCTCATGGAGAAGGACTCTAACAGGGAAGGAATGCTTATTTTATAATTTTGCCTGGTGATGCACTACCTGGAGCCCACAGTAATGCATAACAAGAATTTAAACTAGGTTTCCTAAAACAGGAACGTCTTCAGGCACAGGTGAGCTCAGAAATCATTACATTTAAATGGTTCCAGGGGTGCCTGGGTGGCTCAGTTGGTTAAGCACTGACTTTGGCTCAGATGAGGATCTCACAATTTCATGGGATGGAGCCCAGCATCAGGCTCTGCACTGATAGCGCTAAGCCTGCTTGGGATTATCTCTCTGCCTCTCTCTCTACCTCCCTCTCTCTGAAAATAAATAAATAAGCATTTAAAAACTTTTCAAATGGTTTCAAGCCCACTTGTGATAATGCAAAATAGAACCAAGTATCCTTGCAGCAGCTCTCAACCCTGGTTCTGGGTCAGACTCTACTAGGGAACTTCAAAAATAAGCATAGAGACTTGGGCTTTATCCCTGGAGAGTCTGAGAAAGTAGGTCCAGAGTGAGGTCTTGAATATTTTTAAAGTTCCAGAGATGATTCTAGTGTCTAGCCAGAGTCGAGGACCACTGCCAAGTCTTTACACAGTGGGGTTGTCTGTATGTGCAACTTAAAGCAGGTGAATTCAACTCTAAGAACTCAGAGAGAAACAACAATTTTAAGAATATTGGTAGTTGATTTTATTATGCCCCTCAAGGTTAATAAGCCCTGGAGCATGTGTGACCAGGAGACTGACGCCAGGAATCCACACGCTTATGATTGCCATCTGCCTCTCTGGCTGTGCCCACATTGCCACTCCAAGTGTGAGAAGCGAGTGTTTAAAATATGTATTCTTGTACATCAAAGCTCTAAAATCAAACCAGCAACTTCATCTGGTGCTCAACTAAGGACATTGTAATTCCTTTTCCAATTTGAGGGGAGTGACTGGCTGGCTTGAGCTTATTCAGATATCAGTGTGTGAGAATCCAACATGGCCCCCTCTCAAGAGATTTTTTAAGGATAGGTTTTTCATTGTATGAGATTTTCTCCTTAGATGCTGAGTTTAGTGCCTAATTCCTGTCAGATATGACTCTACTATATTAATTTCACATGCCCTGCAAAAAAAGGACATCACTACATCAATTTAAATGGAGTATTCTAAACCATTTTATTCCTTCAACAATACATTAGTATTTAGTAACTACCACATTTAGAGACTACATGAACAAAACACAAAGTCCCTGCTCTTGAGGTTACCATCTAGCTGTGGAGAAAGAGATGACAAGCAAATAATGAGTAGAATACATTATATATGAGGTGGTGATAAGTGCCATGGTTTAGGAAGGGAAACGCAGAAGCTCGTAACTTTCTGGTAACCAAGTATAAAATGTTTTAAGGAGGAAAGGAAGACCAACTGTATTGGGTGATCCTGCCAGCCAAATAACACAGAGGCCAGGAATTGCCCCTGGATTTGGCAATGTGAAGGTCATAACAACCTTGACAAAGGCAGTTCTGATGGGGCAGCAAAGGATGACTTCAGTGGGTTCAAGGAAAAGGAGGGTTGTTGGGGACACTGGTTATAGACAATTCTGTAGGGGAAATTTGTTTTTCAAATATTCTGTTTAAATTCAAAGCTGGGGCAAACACCGTACCTGAAATGATATGTGAGGCGAGAAGGTAGGTCATCCCCCACTTCTAAAGGGATTGGCTAATCCAGGCCCAAGCAGTCTGACTTTGTGTCCCTACTTCCTTTCTGCTGCCTTCCCTGCTAACACTGCCCCCTTCAGGAGCTAGTGATCTGTGCCTTCAAACCCAGCTGGATAGCTATCACAAGCAGAAGTACAAATCAATTCATTGCCTCCTATGTGCCAGCAAGGAGGGCAGGCTTTCCCAGGTTAAGGAAGCTTCCCCAAGACACCTCAAATCCAGTCCCATCTGCAGCTGCCCGCCAGGCCCATAGAAAATACTTGACCTGCTAAAGCAAGTTTTAAGTGTTTCTTAAAAAAAGGAAAACCAAAATGAACCCAAATACGGGGCAAGGAACAACCTCCAAAGTATCCTGCCTGAGCAACAAGGAGGAGGATGCAGGCCTCATCTCTCCTCCTCTAAGAGGCCATAATGCTTTCAGGCCTCAAAGAATGCTTCAATTTATACCATTCACTGCTACAGCATTAAGCCTGAATGGCATTTGGTGGCAGATAAAGTCTCTCTATGTCACACAGCAGAGAGCTGTGTGGCCAGATCTTGTTTAGAATTACATTTAAAACCTGGAAATCAAATGATATGTGCAGATAACTTCTGTGGTAAACCCCAAACCAGTTATGCTTCAGGTTAAGCCTCTGCATTTCTAAACAACATGCCTTTATTCTCTCCAGGCCAATACTCGGACCTTCCTGCCAGCAATATCAAATGGCAAGAGGCTGAATGTACCCTCTGTGTGAGCTTAAAGGATAAAGAGCCAAAGGAGGCAATGCCTCTCTGCTGAGAAAATCTCCATCTTTGATACGTCTTCTCAACACACATATCAAATTGGCTCATTCCCCTCTTGGCTTCTTGAGTTATTTTCTAATGTCTAAAATGTTTAAAACTAACTAACTAAACAAAACCTAAAAACGTCCCATCACTCGCTAAAAATAGAATTCTTCACTTTCTAAACGTATTTTCTTTATACTTCCCATCGGAACGGATCTCTCCTGGTTACTGAATGGTATCCTCTCCCACCGTCTTATTTCTCAAGATCTCAGAGTTTGAGCGTACGAGGAAAATTGGCAGACCTTATAGGTGGCTCTTTGAGGCAAGAAAATAATCCACTCCTGGCAACAAAAGATAGAAAAGGGGACAAAATTTGTTTATGTTACTTAATCCTCATTCTATCACCAAGGCCTACGAAGAACGCACCATTTTAAGCAAGCTTGGAGGATATACCCATGGTGTTGGAGGGCCCTTGGTATGTACGTCCCTTGTGAATGAATCCCATTACCTCAGGAAATAGTTCTGGCCTTCCCTTCCACCTCCAATAAAGAAATCTATTCTGCTGGGTGCATGTGTGCATGGTCACTTCAGGCATGAGAAGAAGGCTTGAAGCATCTACGTTGATTTCCTCTGGGGTGTGGGACCTGCTTCTATTTAAGCTCAGAGCTTATAAATGAGCTGCTAAGATTCTTCTGCTCCACATGCTCCCCAAAAGCAATATGTGACACAGAAAGGGGAAGTTTAGGCTTGGACAGTGAGCACATTTCAGTTTATTGGGACAGGGACATACCATCTGTAGAAGCCATTAGTCATCATTTTATTACTTTAGAAGTAAGAGAAGGATTTTTTTTCCCTTTGGGTAAAAAATGTTGCAGTAGATTCTCTTGCTAACAGAGTCATTTAAATATTACTGGTCACGTCACATTGTAGTTGTTTGGAAATAATTATATCCATATCACAGACAGTAAATAATAGATGTGCGTTCACTAACGTTTTATTCATGTTCTGTTTTAATATGGCAAACTTAGAAGTAATTTAATCTCCCAGTAAATTGAAGTGGTGGGGGGTTCTTCACACAGAAGACTGCAAGTTATTAATTCCGGACAGTCTTCATCTTGTACAATTAGTCACTGTTTGCAGCTGGAAATGTTTTATTAATTTTCCATAGCAGTTGATTTTCCACAGTTTTCTCAGTTTAAATTAAGCAGTAAGAGCTGCTGTTTCTTCTTAAATAAATTTTCTTTCCACAAAAATACATGCCTCTGGCTATGTCAATTTTCCCATTTGATTAAAGTGCCAGCAGGCAATTAATAACTTAATGCATTTTAAAGTACTTTTGGAAAAAGTAATTTGAATAGCCAAACTTGTGTATTTGAATTGATTGTTGCAGAAGATTTAATAGGCATTTGAAAATCCTAGAACCTTGGAAAGGACAAATGTGGCCCGGCCACCACGTCGCGGGGGACAGTGAGGCAGTCTTCACAAAAAGCCCACAGCTGGCACTCACGGGGCAGGGGATGGTGGTGCAGGTGACTACCACTTTCCAGGAGGTTGATGAAAGAAAGGCATGGGAATGTACATAAGACTCCAGATTGTGATGTGTGGTCTATGTAGAAAGCAATGAAAAAACTTTGGGTGAGCATGGAAGATGCGATGCTAAATGAAAGAAGCCAGGCACAAAAGGACAAACACTGTGCGATTCCACTTATATGAGGTAAGTTTAATCAAATGTGTAGAGACAGAAAGTAGAATAGTGGTTGCCAGGGGCTGGAGGAGGAGGGCATGGGTGTTTAATGGTACAAGAGTTTCTGTTAAGGGTGATAAAAAAAAGTTCTGAAGATAGATAGTGGCAATGGTTGCACAACACAAAACTATACTTAAAACCACCAGATTATACACCCAGAAAGGGTTATCAGGGTCAATTTTATGTTATATAGAGTTTACCACAATTAAAAAAAATAGTAATGTGGCCTTTTCCTGTGTTCAAGATGTAGAAGCCAGGATGTGGTAGGTCCTCCAGTGCAAAACTCCCCATTTCCTTTCCCGTTTTCTGGTAGGAGCCATGACTGACCGTGCTGGCAACACGGGAGCCAAAATTTGGTATGTCACCTCTGGGAAGTGGGGTCAAGGGATGGCCAAACAGACTTCCTGCTGCTGGTGTGGGTGACATGGTGATGGCCACAGTCAAGAAAGGCAAAGCAGAGCTTGGAAAGAAGGTTCAGCCAAGAGTGGTAATTCCACCACAAAAGTCATCCTGGAGAAAGGTGGTGTGCTCCTTTATTATGACTATCACTCAGGGGCCACAGTAAACAAAAGCGAACAATAAAGGTAGATGGAAGTTTCTGCCATCATAGGGCCGGTTACAAACGTGTGTCCAGACTTATGGCCAAGGATGTGTCCAATGCCGGCAATATTGCATGATTCTCCAGTGCATGTGTTAAAAAACAAAACCAAACTCACCCCATTGAAAATTATTTGCTCTCCCCCCCATGCCTCCCAGAAAGTGATGAGGACATTCAGAGCTAGTTTGTTTCTCTTTTTAAGGAAAACATGCATAAAAAAGGAAAACATGCCATAGCTATCTATAGTGAGAGTTGGGGGCATCTGTTGCACAGTGAAGTCTCTAACTGACCTCTGTGTAACTGACTGAGGGTCAGCGGACACTATGCTGCTATACCTATAGAATATACTGACCACGGCTCAGAAAAGCTGAAAGCTCAGCTCCTAAAGCTATGCTTGTGTTCTCCGCTCCCGCTGGCTTGTCGTATGCCTCTTGAGAATCAGTTAGGATTGTTCCCAAATCTGTTTACACCAGGCTATTTTAATTACGTGACTTAATTAAACGTTATGTAAGCTGATGAAATGTGAGCTCACACAGAAGAGAGTGGTGGTTTCTACGAAAGCCAAGTGGAACGCCTGAGCAAAACTCGATGAAGGTGAGCCCTAAAAAAATACGGCAGATGTACTAGGCGAGAACAAAGTAGAGGTTATCAAAATGAAAAAGGGTTGGGAGCGTCGGTTGCTATACAGGTGTCTTTATGTTTGCACTGCACTTGAAAGAAACTGAAACTAGATACCATGGATGAGGCACTCCGGGTGTGTTCCAGGTCTACATCACTGGACATGAAACCAGCAGACACAGAGGCAACCGTTAAGGCCTTGACTCCCATCCAGCTGCGTCAGATAAAATAACATTCGCTGCACTTGCAAGCCTCCAGAGCAGGAGCTAATGGCTTAGTAGGAGCTGCTTAGCCCCTGTGTTGACAAATATTCTGAAATTACCTCTGGACTCAGGAAGTAGGAGTATAAAGAATCAACAATGTTTTCCAAAGGCGTGAAAGGGAAACAGAAAGAAAAAAGTGTCACATGTTCACCATGACTGATCTAGAAAAAGATAAACGTAAATTAAAAACCAAACGTTCTGATTGCTAGTTATTTTTTTTAACCTTTGCCAGAATCAAGCCCAAGTATAGTCTTATTCTTATAAAATGAGTCCTCCAAACACCCTTCTTCTAACCCAGAACCTCCTGCTCATGATCCAAATGAGTAGGAGGTTCTCTTGCCTTCTAGAGTAGTAAACTAGGTCCCACCGATCCCAGGACTCTCCACTGCAGAATAATACCCTATTCACTAATCTTCTTTCTAAAGAAGTATCAGTGACATTGACAATTGTGTTGGATTTCTTTTGAAAAGCCCATTCTTGGGGGCTAGCCAACTTACTACTTTAATCCTCCCCCTGCTTGAAGAAAATATAAACTTCTTTTAAAGAAGGTTTTGAGGATGACAGCTTGTGTCTGGGAGATGGTGTTGGATTGTTTTCCTAACACGAGCTGGCATGTTCCTAACAGCCCTAATGTAGACATTGAGTCACCTTCCTGGTCTCAGAAGAGAAAGGAATGGTGGTTCATGTTGTGAATATCAGTTTTGCACACATCTAAAAGTGTGATACGTGCCAGCTCAGGGCTTTGGTTCACTTAGTGCAAGAAGCAATGGCAGCTCAGTGCATTGATTAAAAAAAAAAAAAGTATTGAAGTTCTAGGATCAATGCTAGCACCAGCTATTGCTAAGAATCAGAATGTATTAGAATGGGCTTCCCTTGGGGCGCCTGAGTGGCTCAGTCAGTTAAGCGTCCGACTTCAGCTCAGGTCATGATCTAGCAGTTTGTTGAGTTTGAGCCCCATGTTGGGCTCTGTGTTAACAGCTCAGAGCCTGGAGCCTGCTTCAGATTCTGTGTCTCCCCTTCTCTCTGCCTCTCCCCTGCTCATGCTCTGTCTCTCTCCCTGTTTCTCAATAATAAATAAATGTTTAAAAAAAATTTAGAATGGGCTCCCCTTTTGGAGAACTGAAGAATAGGGAGAAGGGGAATTTAAAACTGGCAAATCATTTATGCCTTCAGAAAACATCTGTATTTGGTGTTTTTTTTTCATTTTTAAATGTCTTTAGCCGTCAAATTCAATTGTATTTGTTGTTGTTGTTGTTTTGTAGATTTTAGTGCAAAAGGGCACTATTAGATATACATCAGTGTACCAACAAGTTTCTAAGTTCTACGCCTCTGAGAAAAATCTGTCTTTGCTTTCCCCACCTAAAAAAGAAAAAGAAAAAGAAAAAGAAATATGGTGTCACTTGATAACAGAAATTTAATGAGCTATAAAAAGCAGACGTATCTCTTAAGAGTAGTTTTGGCTGCATATAATAGCATGACCAAAAACAAAAACCCCCAAATAAGCAAGAAATCCAAACAGCCTTTAAACAGGATAAAGGTGTCTTTCTTTCTCATATAAAAGAAGTGAAGGGAAGGCAATCCAGGGCTAGCATAGCAGCTCCATGGTTATAAAGAACTAGGTATTCTCTATCTTGATATTCTACTACCAATTATATGCCATCTTATGTTTCAACATGGCTGCTCATGTTCCAGCCATCATGTTCACCTTGCAAGCAGAAAGAAGAATCAAAGAAGAGTATACCCCCTCCCTCTGAGGATGCGTCCCCCAAATTACATATAACATTTCTTTTTATATGTCATTGGCCATACTTCAATCATTTGCCACATCCAGTTGCAAGGAAGATTGAGGAGCATATTCTTTTGACTAGATGGCAATGTGTCTAACTAAAATTTAGAATTTTCTGTTACTAAAGTAAAGGATAGAACAACCACTAAAACAAAGAGAAAGAAAAGCATAACTGGTATTTTAAGAAAGGAGAAAAATGGAATTATATAAAATGCTCAATTAAAACAACAAAAGACAGAGAAAGAGTGAAACACAAAAATAGTAACAACAAATAGAAACAAAGGGCAACAGATAGAAAACAGTAATGACTATAACAGACATTAATCCAACTATATCAATAACCACTTTGAATGTCAAAGGTCTAAATATACCAATTAGGCGTGCCTGGGTGACTCAGTTGGTTAAGTCTCTGACTCTTGGTTTCAGCTCAGGTCATGATCTCACAGCTCATGAGTCTGACCCCCATGGTGGGCTCTGGGCTGATGGTGCAGAGCCTGCTTGGGATTCTCTCTCTCTCTCTCTCTCTCTCTCTCTTTCTCTCTCTGCCCCTCCCCCACTCACTCTGTCTCTCTCAAAATAAATAAACTTTAAATATAAATAAATAAATAAATAAACAAACCGATTAAAAGACAGAGGTTATTAGAATGGATCAAAAAACATGATCCAACTATATGTCATCTACAAGAAACTCACTTTAAATATAAATGTACATATAGATTAAAAATAATATCATTTACATTAGCACCCCTCAAAATGAAATACTTAGGTGTAAATTGAGCAAAATATGTAGAAGGTTTATAGGAAGAAAACTACAAAACTTTGATGAGCAAAATCAAAGAACTAAATACATGGAGAGCTACCCCATATTCAAATAAGACTCATTGTTGTTAAAATATTAGTTATTACCAACTTGATCTATAGATTCAATGCAATCCCAATCAAAATCCCAACAAGTTATTTTATGGGTATTGATAAACTAATGCTAAAGTTTATACAAGGAGGCAAAAGACCAAGAATAGTAAACATAAGATTGAGGAAGAAGAACAAAGTTGGAGGACTAATGCTACCCAATTTGAAAATTTCCCATGAAGCTACTCTATACCTTCTTCTTACACTGTAATCAAGACAATGAAATAGACCAAGGAAACAAGAGACAGTCTAGAAATAGACCCACATAAATGCAGTCTACTGGTCTTTGACAAAGTAGCAAAGGCAATACAATGGAGCAATGATAGTCTCTTCAATAAATGGTGGTGGAACAACTGGACCTCCACATGTAAAAAAATGAATCTAGACACAGACTTTATACTCTTCAAAAAATTAACTGAAAATGGATCACCACCCTACATGTAAAATACAAAACTATAAAACTTCTAGAAGATAATATAGGAGAAAACATGGATGACCTTGGGTATGATCATGTCTTTTTAGATACAATGGTAAAGACATATTCCATGAAAGAAATAATTAAAAAGCTGGATGTTTATTTAAAGTAAAACTTCTGCTCTGTGACAGATACTATCAAGAGGATGAGAAGACAAACCACAGATTGAGAGACAATGTTTGCAAAAGACTCATCTGATTAAAGGGCCATTATTCAAAATATACAAAGAACTTTTAAAACTCAACAATGAGAAAACAAACCACCCAATTTAAAAAGGGACCACAGATCTTAACAGATACCTCACCAAAGAAGATATGTGGGGGCAAATAAGCATATAAAAATGCTCCACATCCTATATCATGAGGGAAATGCAAATTAAAACAACAATAAGATACCTCTACGCATGTATGAGAATGGCCAAAATTGAGAACACTAACCCCAAACGCTGGTGAGGATGTGGATCAACAGAAACTCTCAGACACTCTTAGTGGGAATGCAAAATGCACAGCCACTTTGGAAGATTTTGGTGTTTTCTTACAAAACCAAACATATTCTTACCACACAGTCCAGCAGCCATGTTCCTTGGTATTTACTGGAAGGAGCTGAAAACTTAAGTCCACACAAAAACTGCACACAGGTGTTTAGAGCAGCTTTATTCATAATTATTAGAACTTGGAAGCAACCAAGATGTCTTTTAGTAAGTCCATAGATGAATAAACCATAGTACAGCCAGACAATGGAATATTATTTAGCACAAAAAAGAAATGAGCTATCAAGCCAGGTTCCTACCTTAATTGCATATTACTCAGTGAAAGAAGCTAATCTGAAAAGGCCACGTACTGTATAATTCCAACTATGTAACATCCTGGAAGAGACAAAACTATGAAGATGATAAAAAGATCAGTGGTTGCCAGGGGTGGACAGAGATGATAGGCAGAGCACAGAGGATGTTTGGGACAATGAAAATACTCTGTATGGTATTATATTGTACTTGTCCAAACCCATAGAAGATATGATATCCACACTGAACCCTAAAGGTAAGCTATGGACTTTGGGTGATTATGGTGTGTCAATGTGGGTTCATCCTTGCTAAAAATTGTCCCATTCTGGTCAGCGATGATGGGGGATATATGCATGTGTGGGGCTGGAAGGGTAATCTCTGTAACTTTCTCTCAATTTTGTTGTAAACTTAAAACTTCTGTAAACAAATTAAGTGGGGTTTTTAAATTTATTTTTGATATATAGAGAGACAGAGCATGAGCAGGGGAGGGACAGAGAGAGAAAGGGAGACACAGAATCTGAAGCAGGCTCCAGGCTCTGAGCTGTCAGCACAGAGCCCCATGCGGGGCTCGAACTTACAAACTTTGAGATCATGACCTGAGCCGATGTCGGATGCTTAACTGACTGAGCCACCCAGGCGACCCAAGTGTTTTATGTTTAAAATAAATTTTTTAGTGTTTATTTATTTTGGAGACAGAGACAGAGGATGAGTGGGAGAGGGGCAGATGGAGAGGGAGACACAGAATCTGATGCAGGCTCCAAGCTCTGAGCTGTCAGCACAGAGCCAGAGGTGGGGCTGGAACTCACGAACCTCGAGATCATGACCTGAGTGAAGTTGGACGCTTAACCAACTGAGCCACGCAGGCACTCCCAAAATAAGTGTTTTACAGCTTTTTTAAAAAATGAGAAGGAAGAGGAAGAGAAAATGAATATTGGAATTAAATAGCTTTCTTGCCCTCAAGGAGCATCATAACCTGTGAAGACAATTTTAGGGAAAGCAACTTTTGTACTTCAAAATTTCCTTGTTGATACTACGAGAATACATATAAAGGGTGGATGGACTCCTGGAGGGGTGCGGTCTGAGTTTCTTTGCTAGAATTTTGTTCATAGAGTACTAAATGCTGCCCTCACCACTATCACATCCCCATCAGGTATGAAACGTTTTGTCTATTTCAAGGAGGCGAGTTTAGAACACTTTGGCAAGTTTTATCTTACGGTGATACAAACTTTCCATTCTCCCCTCACCCTATCCCTAGAAATTTTCTAGACCAAGAATCAGTCATCTCTTACCTTTTAACACTAAAAAAGAAAAGAAAACAAGGTAAGACAAATGATATCTATCTGCTGAAAAGTTTAGAAATAGAGTCATTATAGATAACACATAGTTAGGAGGGTTGCCATTTCTTTTTGCCATCTTTGAGGTTTGTATTTGTTTCTCTCTTTTTGGGGTATTCTCCTCTCCTTCCTTCATTTCTTACTCCCCCTTCATTTTTTTCTTCCTTAAATCTTCACAAAAGAGATTCATCAGAGTTAGCGAACAATTCCCAAGAAATCCAAAATCTAGATCTCTAAATATCTGGTATTTTGGTTGCTGATACAGCAGAAAGCCTCCTATCCGGGCTCTTCCAATGCCTCTGTCCCCATCCCACCGTCAGCCAAGAGGAGTTGGAGGAGAGAGGCTCCTTTCTGCCTTTCCTAAGAATTTTTTTCTGCTGCCTTGTATCCCTGCCAGATTCCCCAGGGCTCACTTGCATTGATTCATGAAAATCACCAATATCTAAGCTTTTTTTTTATTCCACTGCTTGCAAATATTAAGCATGGGGTAACTTTTCTGAAAAGCTAAATGGAAAAGGTGAGTTAAAAGTCTATTGGATGTATAGTGCCCTTTACTTTGGGTTGAGGGAAAGAGCATTCTAAGCAATAATTTTAAATCCTTTTCAATGAGTGCCTTGAAGCAATGAAAGGAGTGAAAAAAAGCAAGCTCGGTAGAGAGCATTAGGCAATTATCATTGAAAATTATTTAAGCTTAAATAACTAAAATAATTTATTCTATAAAATCTATGAAGTACTGGAAAGGATTCTGCATGGTCAATTTGCTTTCTCATGTAGCAGCTGAGGAGGTAAGCAGAAATGTTGAATTCTAAAAGTCTCAACTTAGTGAATTAATATAGAGTTGCGGGTGGCATTAAACACCCGAAAAATGATGATGAGTTATGGCTGCAAATGGATGGGCAAATGGGATTAAATGATTTTCAGTGATACAAAAACTTAAAAAAATGAAAACATTGAGTCCCACACAAATGATGACCTTCTCTGCTGCTTCTACCATAAAACGAATACTTTCCCAGTATTTATAAAGAATTACTAGAACAGAGTAGTTAAGAACATGGAATTAGGAGACAGACCACCTGAGTTTGGATCATAGTTCTGCCAATGCAAGTTATATGTCCTTGGGTATGTCGACAAAGCACTGTGTGCCTTGGTTTCCTCATCTGTAAAATAGGGCAATGTGTGAGTTACTCACGTAAGTGCTTAGAGCAGGGCCTGGCACATAGGAAGTACTATGTGTTAGGTATTTCTATCTGTTACACATGCATTCTTCGGTTGTTGGGTAGCTCTGTCTTTGCCCCAACTACCTTTGGGAGCTGTGGAGGAACTACATCCTTCATTTTGCACGTTGTGGTGGCCCTCACGGACCATGGGGCTCATATTCCATTGTTCCTCCCCATTCTCGGAACGGGGGAGGGGGGACATCACGTGTGTTTATGCCGAGGGAGGAGGAGCATCATCTCATCTCACTCTTACTGCTCAAGATGCTCCTATCTGTATGAAGGGGGCCAGCGGTCCCCTATTCCTGCCCTCACGACTCTACTGACAAAGACTTATTTAACACCTTCCTTGTGGCAGCCCTCGGTGAGATGCTGGTGGCACTAAGACCGACAGGCACTGCCTCTTCTGGAGGCACAGGAAAAGATGCTCAACATCACTCATCATCAGGGAAAGACAAATAAATCAAAACCACAATGAGATATCATCTTTCACCTGTCAGAATGGCTATTATCAAAAAGACAAAAACAAAACAAAACAAAACAAAACAAGTGTTGGTGAGGACATGGAGAAAAGGAAACCCTTATGGAACAGTTGGCAGGAATGTAAATTGGTGCAGCCACTATGGGAAACAGTATGGAGTTTTCTCAAAAAATTAAAAAGAGAACTACTAAATGATCCAAAAATTCCACTTCTGGATATTTATCTGAAAAAAATGGAAACACTAATTCAAAAAGATGTATGTGGGGTGCCTGGGTGGCTCAGTAGGTTGAGCATCCATCCGACTCTAGATTTCCACTAAGGTCATGATCCCAGGGTCATGGGATTGAGCCCCAAATGTCAGGCTTCATGCTGAGCGTGAAGCCTGCTTAAGATTTTCTCTCTTCCCCTCTGCCCCTCTCTCCCTCTCACACTCTCTCTATAAATATATGCACATTTATGTTCATTACAGTGTTATTTACAATAGCCAAGATATGGAAACAACCTAAGTATCCATTAGTGGATGAGTGGATAATGAAAGTGTGTTGTACATACCACATACACACACACACACGCACACACATACACATATACACTGGAATACGACTCAGCCCTAAAAAAGAATGAAATCTTATTTGTGACCACGTAGATGGATCTTGAGGGTATTACGCCAAGTGAAATACGTCAGACAAAGACAAATGCTGTATGATTTCACTTATATATGGAATCCAAAAAACAAAACAAAAATGAACACACAAAACTAAACTAAATTCATTGATACAGAGAACACATTGGTGGCTATCAGAGGGAAGGGAGCTTGGGAGATAGGTGAAATGAGAGAAGGGGACCTACTGGTACAAATTTCCAAGTATAAAATATGTAATTCTTGGGGATGTAATGTACAGCATGGTGATTATAGTTAATAATATCGTATTGCATAGTTGAAAGTTGCTAAGAGATTAAATCTTAAAAATTCTTACCACAAGAAAAAAATTTGTCTGTAACTTTGTATGGTGACAGATGGTAACTAGACCTATTGTGGTAATTGTTTCATAGTGAACATAAATATTGAATCATGTTGTACAGTGAAACTAATATAATGTTATATGTCAATTATACCTCCATTAAATATTTTTTGGTGTGTGGATTTCCAGGGTGTCTGGGTGGCTCAGTCAGTTAAGTATCCAACTTTGGCTCAGGTCATGATCTCACAGTCCATGGGTTCAAGCCCTACGTTGGGCTCTGCACTGACAGCTCAGAGCCTGGAGGCTGCTTCAGATCTGTGTCTCCCTCTCTCTCTGCCCCTCCCTCGCTTGTGCTCTGTCTCTCTGTCTCTCAAAAATAAATAAACTTAAAAATAAATAGATAAATAAATGCAGATTTTCACCCTCCACCCAGTTCTACTGAATCAAATGCACTGGGATGAGTGCTGAAAATCTTCATTTGTAATGAGCAAAAGGGGTGAGGTAGACATATACCTTGAAAAACATATTTCCCAGTTAATTCTGATGCCCATTATAACAGGGGAACCACTGCCACAGGGCCTAGGAGACAGCATACCATATTGTACATAAGCAATAAAAGTTCCATAAATGAAAGACTAAGTGGGTATCTAGGAGAGGAACGTGGTGAAGACAGGGCAGGGGAGAGCACTGGAAAGGCCCTCAGTAGGACAATGGGTAGCTACTTCCATTTAAAAGAGGGTTGAGGGGGAGCCTGCTTGGCTCAATCAGTTGAGCATCTGACTTCAGCTCAGGTAATGATCTTGTGGTTCATGGGTTCGAGCCCCATGTCAGGCTCTGTGCTGACAGCTCAGAGCCTGGAACCTGCTTCAGATTCTGTGTCTCCCTCTCTCTCTGCTCCTCCCCCACTTGCACTCTGTCTCTCAAAAATAAACATTTAAAAAAAAAGAGGGTTGGGTCCTGCAGTGGGGGAGGGAAAGGGGTGACGTGGGCCATTGTAAGTCTTCTCTCCAATGCAGACTCAGTGGAATCCTTGACTGAGAGACCTCTTCTGCAGCTTGTCTCCATCTCCTTTCCCTGCTCTTGTTCTCCACAACATAGCTTTTCCCTAATTGCTTCTCCTGGGCAGGGTTAGCCACACTTTCACCTTTGTAGCTGCGGTGGGGGAGTGAGGGGAGCACAGACCCCCCTTGGTCGAGGGCCCAAGGTTTGTGGTGGTTAGCTGCACCCTGCTTCCTCATGCTCCTCTCTGCTCCTCTTTTTAAAGAGGGGAAAATCAGGGTGCCTGAGTGGCTCAGTCAGTTAAGCATCTAACTTCAGCTCAGGTCATGATCTCACAGTTTGTGAGTTTTAATCCCACATCAGGCTCTCTGCTGTCAGCACAGAACCTGCTTCAGATCCTCTGTCCTACCCCCACCCCCCACTGTATCTCTCTCTCTCTCTCTCTCTCTCTCTGCCCCTCCCCTGCTGGTTCTCTCTCTCTCTCTCTCTCTCTCTCTCTCTCTCTCTCTCCCTCTCTCAAAATAAATAAATATATTTTAAAAAGGCGGTGGGGGGCGGATTTATTTCTTCAGTCCTCTGCAGACCAGCAGATGAATCAGCTAAAATTTTTAACAGGTGATACATGAATATATCACAAATTCCAGGTGAATGTATCCAAATGACTATATTCCAAATTGCAGGTAACAGACTAGTAAACACAGTCCTTCCAAAGCCATGGTTTCCTACCTTGGCTGCATATTGGAATCACCTGGGGAGCTTTAAAAGGAACTGCCTGACCCACAAAAGACTCTTAAATAGAGAACAAAGTGAAGGTGGAAGGGGGGTGGGGGAAGTGGGAAAATGGGTGATGGGCATGGAGGAGGGCACTTGTTGGGATGAGCACTGGGTGTTGTATGGAAGCCAATTTGACAATAAATTATATTCATTAAAAAAATAAAAAATAAAAAATAAAAAAAATAACTGCCTGGTGTCAAACCCAGAGATTCTGAGATATTGGTCTGGGGTACATCCTGGGCTTTGGGGATTTCTAGAAGCTCCTAGAGGGATTCTGATGTGCATCAGAGTTGAGAATGACAGCTCCAGCAACATCATCATCTGAGAAATTCTAATGGTAGAGACTTCAAACATCCTGACCAGTCAGTCTGTGGAAGGGTAGTTGGGGGCAGGAGGGCATCAAACCATATCACCCTGACCTTGAGCTGAATTAAAGGGTGGCTCAACAAAACACATGCTCAAGACCCTGCTAAATTGTCTCTAGAAATGGAAGGAGATGGAGAGAACTATACTTACTAGGACACTTTTCAGGGACAGAATTGCAACAGGTTGGAAGGAATTCTCTGATAAATAGCTTGAAGTATTATATGATTAAAACCCCGAAAGTCATGCTCTCCATGGTTACCAAACTGTCTTCTATGAAGAAGGAGCTCAGTTAATCACAGGAGTTTTGTTTTGCTCATTGGGAATTAGAAATTTGGGGCCAGAAGAAAAAAAAAGAAAGAAATTTGGGGCCAGGGTGCCTGAGTTGCTCAGTTGGTTAAGCGTCTGACTCTTGATTTCAGCTCAGGTCATGATCTCCCTGTTTGTGAGTTCGAGCCCCACTTTGGGTTCTGTGCTGGCAGTGTGGAACCTGCTTGGGATTCTTTCTCTAGCCCTCTCTCTTTTCCACTCTCCCACTGCCTCAAAATAAACAAATTAAAAAAAAAGAAATTTGGGGCCAGAGCTGAAGTGTTGACACCAGCAGCTGGTGTTGCCTAAACTTCCCACCTTAAGCCTTAAAACTTTTCTACATATTGAAAAAATTGTAAAGAATATCAGTTTGAACAGGATCCGAGTTATGAAGTCCTCTTGTCTCAGTCTTGTACCTGCCCATCAGTACCTCTGTCTCCCTGTAAAAAACCTCTGGTCTAGGTCCTGCCTCTGCAAAGATCGGGACATCTGGCCCGGACTGCCATTTGGTAATGAAGGGGGAAACTCAAAAGCATTGCTTTCTTCTGAGACAGCATTTTTATTACATCTATTGTAAAACCTCTAGCCAATTTAGGTTAGATTTTTTAAATTGTGCAGTTATAAAATATGTTTGCCAACACATCTCAGTTTTTTTTAATCCATACTGATGATGATTTTTAAGCATTTAAAACATTTACTTCTTTTTTTAGTTAATTCTTAAACGTTCTTAACAGATACATAAATGAAGGTGTAGGTTACCTACAAAAAGATCTTGAGTGGAAAGAAGCATCTTTCTGGCAATTAATCCAATGACAAGGCAACAAACAGCTAAATTCCCCAGTAGAGGGGCATTGAAGGTCTTGTAACTTCCATCGGAACTCAGCCTGGGATCTGTATGCAATCACACAAATAGTGCATTTTCAAAGTCATGACCCATTTGCTTGGGCTGCTGCCAAAGGGCTATCTTATCCTCACATATCATAAACTCTTAAGTAACTGAATTTAACAGGCACCTTAAAACCAAGCCCTGGAAAAGGTGTTTGGCAGATATGGTCTCGCCCCTCCAGGAACTTAGAATCCTAACGGGGAGAGAAGGTACATACTCCTGTATAGCAAACTATATCTCAACATAGATAGATGATAGAACATGTGCCCATATTTTAACTCAATTATTTCACCCACAAAATGGAATAATAATGCTTACCCACAAGGTTGTTGCTAAGTGAAATAACTGTCATTTGAATACAAAATTTATTGTTTTTATGTTCAGGGAACTTTTTTTAATGCTTATTTATTTATTTTTGAGAGAGAGAGAACACAAGCAGGGGAGGGACAGGGAGAGAGGGAGACAGAATCCGAAGCAGGGCTCCAGGCTCTGAGCTGTAGCTCAGATCCTGATGTGGGGCCAAAACCCCACGAACTGTGAGATCATGACCTGAGCCAAAGTCGGACGCTTAGGCAACTGAGCCACCCAGGTGCCCCTGAATAAAATATTTAAACCCTGAGAATAAGTAATAGCTCAAGAAATGTTATTTCTTTTCCATCTATTAACCAAGGGGAGAACTTGAAGATCACCAGGGCTAGTATCTTCATTTTCAAGGTAAAACTCAGAAAGGTGCAATGAATTGCCCAAAGTCACACAGCTAGATAGAGGCAGAGCTAATAACCAAAGGAAGGAACTGTATTTTTCTTTGGATTTCTCGGAAAGTGACTGCCAGGGTTCTTCAAATTCCATATTGCCCCCTAAAATGAGCACCCCAGAGCAATAGCCTGAGGTCGTTTAATGACAAAATACAAGCCCCCCCACCTAGGTTTAAAGCCACATTCATCTGTTTTCAGTTGAGAAAGCTGCTAATGGCTCTTACCATGCCTTTCCCAGTTGAAGCACAGAACCAAAACATTTGCAGCCTGAGGATTCCCTCCCACTGCTTGTAGATCAAACACAAACAGAAGCAGTGGGAGGCCGGGCCATCTCTAACTGAGAGAATCAATATCAATGAAACAGACAAAATCCCAAAATCTCAAAATAATGAAAACAAAGATATCCAAGTAATAAAATCTGCTAGAATCACAAAGACAACACAACTCCGATCTCAGCTGGCTCAAAGAAAGTGTCCATTAACAAGGGATTAACACAAGGGAAGTACACAACCAGTCAATAGGAAATGAAAACATTTCACACAGCCTAGTCGCATTTGAGCCCACCCTAGGATTATGGATGAGGGTGTGTTGAGATGGTGTGGTCCTGACTACAGAAAGACTGTTTCCGGAAAGCATCAGCCAGATGCCAATCTAAGGAAACACCCCAAACTGCTATTTGTTGGACTGAAAATTTGGAACTGATAAGTCAGAAAATAAGGCAAAATTCTGATTAACAGCCCTTTAATAGTCTTGTCCATTGCCATTTTCAAATTAAAATTTGAAAGAAAGCCTGGATCAAAAGAAAGGGGGAAAGGCAAAAAACAAAACAAAACAAACAAAAAAAAAACCCCACCAAAAACAAAAAATAAAAAACTATGGAATAAGATTGTATTAGCTTCTTACAAAATAAGTAAAATGGCATCTCCATGCCCAATATGAAGATAATGTGGGAACCTTTCAGTATAAAATATTACAGTTTGGATGAAATCAAAAGCAAATATCAAAAGGGAATATAGCTGAGCAACGTGCATAAATTAGTAATAATTATATTCTTCTAATGGCCGTGATAGTCCCAGTTAACAACCAAGCAGCCCGTAGAGTTGAATTAAAAGTATGTTATTTTTACGATAAAATTCAAACATTTCTGCAAGGGTTAACATCTAAAGTAAAACAAATTTTTTTCCTGCTCATTTTATTCGAGGAAAAAGCTGTAACCTACATCCATTTGATTACCAAATTTGTAACCAGGTGTCATGATTTCAGATAAAATGGATCTCGTGGGTTTGTTTGTTATCCTTAGCAACTCCGAGAAGATTGCCAATTTAAAAACCTGCCCAGCCCCATGAGCGGGTGAAGCTCTGTAGTCTAAACTGCGCCTTGGTCTGAAAATGTGAGTTGGCCTCCTGGAAACTTACTACAAAGAAAAGCAACAGAAAGGAACAGAGAAGAAGGAATGGCCAAAGTTTGAATCCCTCACAGATGCTGAACCTACAGCAGTTCAGACCATTAAGTAGGAAAGGAGCCCAATAATCACTAGTAGCTCACAGCTAAGGGGCCAAGGTTCACACATGACAGATCAGGACACAGCATCACACATCTGATCTGCAGTGGGATAGACTATGTGTAAGTGAGCTGCCTCCAAGTCTGACTAATCTGTGAAGGTTTCCCTATGATGGATGTGCCACTATTCCAGAAGAAAGTCATGTTCACAATGGCTTCTCCCATTCCTTCTGGAGTTCTTCAGTCCACAGTCTGTCTCATCAGCGGCTGTCTCTGAAAACTCTCTCCTCCACAGGTTTTATGTCTACACGTGTGTGTATACACAGGCTCATGTAAATCACTCATGTGTTTTCCAATTACTAAAATATTCCTCATTTCATCTACTTAGCATCCCATGTCTCCTAAGGAGAAAATATTTTAGCAAAAACGCGAAGCTTAGTCCCAAAAGCTTATTACTTAAATGCAATGGATTTGAAGCAGGTCTTCGGGGCTAGTTTTGGAATTGTTTTCTATATCTAGCTGTTCGGAACATCTTTTCATGTAGATGCTCTCCCAATCTTTATTTTTTTTAAATGTTTATTCAATTTTGAAAGAGCATGAGCAGGGGAGGGGCAGAGAGAGAGGGAGACACAGAATCCGAAGCAGGCTCCAGGTGAAATGTCAGCACAGATGATGCCCCTGATGCGGGGCTCGAACCCACAAACTGTGAGATCATGACCTGAGCTGAAATCGGCTGTTTAACCGACTGAGTCACCCAGGCACCCCTCTCCCAACCTTTAAAATAAAAAACATCGCTTAGCAAAAGTGGCAAGGCTTAACATACCTGCCGGTTTTTTTTTTTTAATTTCCCCAAGCAGAGACTATGTTAATATGTTCACTTGAACTACAGTGAATTGTGTGCATTCACCACCATCCACGGGGAATTTTGAAGGTATTTACACTAAGGGATACCCAAACTTCTCTCCTTGCTGGGATTTCAACATGATGCCTTACATCAACAAACCTCGGATGCCTACTATGTGCCAGTGACAGGGAATATGATAAATAAGAGGTTCCTCAGGAGGATGCAAAGTATTTAAGACACGTGCATGGATTTTTAAATGGGACTACCCTACAATCCAATCTCAGAGTGATAGACAATATAGTTCCTAGCCTAATTGTTCTCCCCTTATCCTTGCTAAAAGAATCCCGCTTTGGGATCCTTGTTCAGATGAAAATGCTGTTTCTTGGACTTCCACGTAGATAGAGGAAGCCATGAGACATGTTCTGGCCGAGAGATGGTTGGATATGGATATGAATTCTGGGGAAACTTATTATGAAGGGCAGCTGGCAGGGTCCTTTGCCTCTCTGCCCTTCTCCCTTCTTCATGCTAGAGTTCTAGCAGCCACGTGGCAATGATGAATCCGAGGACACAAGCCAACACACACTCAATGGCAGAGTGGAAAGACAAAGAGTCTGGGTCCATGGGACTTTTGAGCCAGTGCAGGGACCCTAGACTGCCTCCCCATGACGTCTTGTTGCATGTGCCCAGCAAATTCCAACTTACTTAAACCACCAGCTGTCAGAGATTCTACTATTTGCAGCTAAAGTAACTCTGCCTGATAAACTAATGTCTCTGAGCTTCATTTCCTGATCTGCAAAACAGGAATGGAAAATACCAACTGTGATGATTTGTTGTAAAGCCTAGTTGGTATATGTATAATTCCTAGCCCAACGCCTGACACAGTAATAATTGGAGGCTGTTATTATTATTTATTACTAAGATTGAATTATTTCTTTTTCTTTGGCAAAACTTAAAGGGGGCAGAGCCAAGCTTTCCCTGAGATGAGGACTGTCTTCTGGGCAAGGTGCTGAGGTCATATTCGGGTGGAACCGGCTGACTAACTCAATTTTATAAGGACCCTTAGTCACCTTAGCAGGACGGCTTATAAATAGTCAATCTCCAAAAACTGTGTCCCTTTGGCCTTAGATTAGGAGATTTTTCTGGCTTATTGCTAATGCATACTAGCTATTTTTAACACTTGGAGAGCAAACTGTTGCTTTCTTTAGAGTGAAACCAAATCCCTTGGCTGCATTTTATTCCTGACCAGCAAACTGCAAAATTAGCATCTAATAGCTCGTTTCAATTAAAAACCAGAAAAATATTCTTTGGAGACCACAGGCTTTTCGCCTCCAAAGATAGCACTTCTTTTGTATTTCCTGAGTATGTGAAATCACCCTAATTCTGATTTACATAGCGTGATACGCGTTTGGCTTCCTGGTTTCCATTTTGTGGCCAAATGATCAGTTGTTGCTTCTATTTTTTAAGCCTGTATAAATTAATTTTCCTTGAAGCCTGTTGATATATTGGTCCAGCAAAACCAATACAAGAGGCTTAAAAATTAATCCTGTGTGACGGTTTAGCGCATCCTCTGTGATGTATATCCCAGCATCAAGACACTGGCCTTCCTGCCCTCTCCCAGATCCTTCCATTGCTTTGCTACAGTTCGGCTCAATAACTTCAGCTAAGCACATTTAGAATGCTAGTCAGTGATGGCTGAGATTTTGTTAGGGCTACACCAAACCAAACCAAACCAAAAACACCTACTTGCTAGGGGGCCTATTTGAGGAGTGATAACCAGAATAAATGGCCAAAATGGATCTCACAGTCAGTTAAGTAGGAGTTTTCCATACGATGGAGATTTCAGTCAACTATTCCTAGGTATTTCAAGTCTCTCTGTTGTCTAGAGGAAGCACTAGGCTGGTGCTCTCTCACAGGAACATAATGTGAACCACTAATGTGAAACATACATGTAATTTTAAGCTTTTTAGTAGTCCCATTGAAATAAAAGTCAAAAGACCCAGGTAAAATAAATTTCAGTAATATATTTTACTTAACTCCAAAATATATGCACAATACTGTCATTCCAACATACAATCAATGACAAAAATTAGTGAGATAGTTTTGTATTCAATCCTTAAAATCTGGTGTGTATTTTACATTTAAAACACATCTCAGCTTGGGGGCGCTTGGGTGGCTCGGTCGGTTAAGGGACCAACTTCAGCTCAGGTCATGATGTCGCATTTTGTGAGTTCAGGCCCCGCGTTGGGCTTTGTGCTGACAGTTCAGAGCCTGGATCCCACTTCGGATTCTGTGTCTCCCTCTCTCTGTGTTCCTCCCCGGCTCACACTCTGTCTCATTGTCTCTCTCTCAAAAATAAATAAAAATAAAGAATAAAAAAATTAAAAAAACCCCACATCTCAGCTTGGACTAACCACATTCCAGGTGTTCAACAGCCACATGTGGCCAGTGGCTAACATACTAGATAGCTTATGTTTTAAGTCCTAACATCTCATGTTCTGCCTTGACATCTTTGAGCCTCATGGGGGCCCCCAAGTCCTGAGTGTGAGTTCTCCTGGTCTTGCCACCCAGTGGGAAAGGTTCCCTCCCCCAGCTAGTGGCCCTGGCGGCCAGACCAGCTGCACTCCACCTGGTCCTCAGCCTAATGAGCGTCACCTCTCTGCAAGCCTGTGGAATTATTCAAACAAGCCAATCACATCCTCCTCTGGGAACTAGAAGCCACCTCACCCTCTTGTTCCTACAAAGCTAGCCTCCCACAGTCCCTGCTGCTTCACTTTGCTCCCCAGTGCAATCCCCATGAGGCTACCCATGGCGTGTGGTGTCCCCCTCCCCCAAGCTGTATGTGAGCTCATAAACTGCAGTCAATCTCCTCTGTTCTGTCCAGTGTCATGTATTCAGCTCTCTCCAGAGCCCTATGGCAAGGCTCTCCGCGTCGCCCCCAACGAGGTGAAGTGGAGGTGAGCAAGACAACAGCATGAGTCTATACTTTTAAGAAAGGTTTAGAGTCAATTTTTCAAAAATATCTGGAAGAATTTGGACTCCTCTCAGCTTCCTGACATTTACATTGTCTGAAAAACTTTACCTGTACCCTCGTCTGTAACATATTTTCTTACTCTGGTAACGTCTTTGGTATTCCACAATGCTAATCTTTTAGCTCAGCTTCATAGCTGGTTTTGTGTCGAGTCTGTATTATTCTGTTGCCTGTTCTGATCTTTAGCGCTCATGCTGAAGTTGACTGATAATATCATCATTATTGAACAATAACATGAATTCACTTCAAAGATAAAGGGCTACTCTATGGCAAACCACTCATTTAGTCTGAAAAGGATGACGAATACCCAGCAAGAACACTGGCCTGGCTCTTCGTACACCTGTAGCAAGATCACTGAGTCAGCTCTCCACCTCTGAATCCTCTGGACATTGGAGATGAAATCTTATTGTCATCTCCGGTCTAGACACCCTGAGCTATCCTTGAACCTTCCTCCTGATCTCCTATCTATATACAGCAATCAATGGGCTGCCACCCCCTCCCCCAACATACTACTTCCAAAGCATCTTTATATATATATATATATATCCCTTCTCCTTGCCCTTTGCCCAAGGTTTCATCCAGCTCTTCAGAGTATCTAAGGTGAGTCATCAGACTCCTGTTTCAATGGGTCTCCCTGTCTCCAGGCTCTCTACCTTCCCTCCATCCTGTGCTCTACAGCCCAGGTGGTCCAAAGCTCAGAGTTCATTAATGACTTTTTGGTCTTAAACACCTCCAACTGCTCCTCACTGCTCCCAGGCAACACCCAAATCCCTGAACCTGACAATCAAGACTGTTAACAATAGACTTTTTCATTTTAATCTTCAGTCTCCTTTTCTCATTACTCCCCACTCCAAATTATTTCCAGACAAATCTAGCACCTTCATTCTATGGTATCTTTACGGAAGCTGCTCTCCATTTGCCTTGGTTTGTCCCTAATCCCTACCTTAAAAAGAAAAAAAAAGAAAGAAATAGAGAGTAGATTGAACCTGTGGAAGGAAAACCATGCATTGCAATGTAGGACACTGCCTTGTAGCACTCAATGAAGACCCAAAATCTCCCTCATTGCCAAGCACAGCTTACTCCCAGCCACGCTAGCCATGAAAGATAGCCCTGAGTCATCAGCTGCTCCCAACAGATTTATTTATGTGATTTGCTTTATTGGTAAAAGTAGCTGTAAATAAAAAGTGTATCTATAAACACATAGTAAAATGAAAATTGCATTTCACTTCATTATAGTTTATGGAGGCTCAGCTTTGCAAGGATGACTCCTAGGAAAGAGAGTAAAGAACACCATTGCTGCGTTCATTCAGAAGGAGCAGGAAATCCTGTTTCTGTCAATTAGTTCAGGTGCTTAGCCTCTCCGGCCTCAGTGTTCTCATCCGTAAAATGCAGATAACAAGTTACCTACTTCCTGGAATTTTAGTAGGATGAAACAAGAAAATCTATATTATGTACTTACACAGGACATACAAATAGTACTATCGGTATGAATATCACATGCTTATTTGTAATTCTTACATTCATCATAATAATTAATCCTAGAGAGAAAATTGTCTCTGATTGGAAAAACATGTTAGTAAATGCCTGCTGTGGAATATAGGACCCCAAAGGTTTTTTGTTTATTTGTTGGGGGGGTGTTTTTTTTTAATGTATATGTATCATAAGAGAATGCTATTTCTACTAACCCTGCTGGTGATGAGAACCAGAGGGGAGAGATAGCTTGGTATCTCCAGTTACTGGCACTCAATAAAAAGCGGCAGGCTCCCCTATCCACAGGCTGGTGACTAAATTTTGTTAGAGTTCCATCATCCTTATCAGTTATTTACCCACATTTTTCAGCCTGGAGAAATTTCAGATTTTTTCCAGAAAGCTGGTGCTTTAAACAAAAGTTGCAAGAGTGTAGGAAGAGGAACCTTGCCAGGGAGGCGGGGAGGCACAGAAGAGAGAATGTGCCCAAACTAGATTTCTCCCCCTTCACCACCACCTCAGGTGGAGTGGCAAGAAATTAGCATCTTAAATGAAGGAGGAAGGGACTAAAAATATATTAACTATCTACCTCACACAGGTGCTTTGCTGGTTAAGTTACACAATAATAAAAACAACAACATTAGCTATCTTTTTAAAATAATAGCCATTTGCCATCCATGGTACTAAATGTCTTACTTTTTTTTTTTCAGTTTATTCTCATAACAATGTTGTAAGCAGTTAGGTAGTTAACTCCATTTTACGGAGTAGCAAATTCAGAGAGGCTAAGTAATTTGTCCAAGGTCACGCGGCTAGTTATTTTAATTCCAGCTAGAACTAGATGCTGGGTCTGCCCGACTCTAAGTATGGAGTGTTCCATGTATTGCAAAGGAGGAAGAGAGGGAAATAAGAGAAGGGACAAATGGGTGTCCTTCATGATTCAGAGTGACGCCCAGTAGCATGGTTGCGCTATTCTTGCTTGGTCAGTTGTATTTAATGATGCCCATAGTCAGAAAGAAAGTCAACTGCAGCGACCCTCATTGTGCGAGCCTGGTTGGACTCTTCCTCCCTGCCGATTTCCATTAAATGCTGTTTAGAAAAATAATTGTGTGACCCTGCCCTGTTGTCATTAAACATAAATCGTTGGTTTGGCTGCTAAAGTATAACATTCAAGGAGTGCGGAGAGACAAGCAATTTTTTTTAAGATGATTCCAACGGAAGGCAGGAGACACTAGGTGGCTTCCTATTGGCGTCTGCCCCACGTGCGCTCTCACTCTGTTGGAGGCGCTGTGCTGTCCGTGTCACAGTCATCCGTCATGGATTATGGCTGCAAGGGGTGCCTGTGCTTAATCTCATTTTTGAATGAATTAATATTATTAGTTTTGACAAATTAATGGTATTAAATTGTGCAAGGTTAGTATGAATTATGTCCACATCCACCTATTACTCAATGTACCTCATTTTCGTGTAAAAAAGTTTATTGAATCAAGTCAGTGGAATCCCTTCTCTTTTCTATATTTGAAAGTGCCTTCTTAGAAGCCTTAAATAGATGGGCTTCTATACCCACGGACACGTGTTTCATGATAGAAATCTGTACTTTAATCCAGGCTGAAAGGTGTTACATAATTGAGTCAGTCAACAAAGATGTGACTTGTGGTGACTTTTTATACATCCTTACAAATATAATTTAAGTATACTCCATCCAAGAAAATCCTATCTTTTAGAAAAGCTTTAAGCCTCCCTATCTGCCCTTCCCCCTTCTGATAAAAAAAATCTGCTAAGGTATACCCATTTCCTTGGTATTAAAACATAATAAAAAGAAAAAAAAAACAGCCATATGCTTCTATGTACTTTTTTCCATTTGAAACTGTTTTCCCCCTCAGTCTAAAAGAAATGCATGAAGAGGCATAGGACTTACTTAGAGTCCTACATCAGTAAAATGATGTCTGTGGTTGAAGATTTGGGGAAGATGATGATCATGTGTGAATGAGACTGACTGACTGTTTTAGTTGATATTTTTAATTATTAATTTAAGGAGTCCACAATGTCTGATGCTATGAATCTGCTCATTTTTTAACCTGGACATTGTGGCATACAGCAATTGTCACATTTAGTCCCTGCTTCAAAAACCCAGATTTTGTTCAGGTAACAGGCAGAGATTCTTTGATTTCAAGAAAGGTAGACTCTTCCCCCCAGATCTATGGTAATCCCATTATCCTTGGTGGTGATTAGTGTCCCAGTTCTGGACGATGAGATGTAGGGAGAAGAATAAAGCTTTTGAACCCCAGTGTCAAACATAATAGGTGATCCTCAATAACTACTTGTCTCACTAATGAGATATATTTGATCTATATGTTCTTAATGAATATTTAACAAAACTATTCCATACACCTATAACTTTATTTTTTTTAATAGTTCGGGTTTTTTTAAGTTTATTTGAGAGAGAGAGAGAGAGCAAGTGAGGGAGCATGAGCATGAGAGAAAGAGAGAGACAGAGAATCCAAAGTGGGCTCATGATATCAGTGCAGAGCCTGGTGCGGGTCTCGTATTCATGAACCGTCAGATCATGACCCAAGCGGAAGCTGGACACTTAACTGACTGAGCCACCCAAGCGCTCCTATATACTCAAACCTTTAATAAGTTTTCCAGACTTTTTCCTAAAATGTACATATATGTGCTCAGGTAACCATATCATTCCCTTCCTGGATTCCTCTATCTTCTCATTTGAAATTTCCACCATTTTCCACTTGATTAAAGCCTTTGCCAACATTCTATAGAAGTGCTGTCCCATAGAAATATAATGCAAACCACATGCATAGTTTTAAATTCACTGGTAGCCACATTAAAAAGTAAAAAGAGGGGCTCCTGGGTGGCTCAATTGTTTAGGCATCTGATTTCTGCTTGGGTCATCATCTCAAGGTTCATGGGTTAGAGCCACCCCTCGGGCTCTCTGTCTCTCTCTCTCTCTCTCTCTCCAAAAGAAACAAACATTAAAAAAATTTTTGAGTAAAAAGAAACAGATGTAATTAATGGTAATAACATGTTTAACCCCAAATGTTCAGTATTCTTTCAATACAGAAGTATAAAAAACTGTTGAGATGATTGAGATTTTTTTAATGTAAAGTCTTTGTGTCAGTATGTATTTTATACTATTGCTCATCTCAATTCGGAATGGCTGTTACTAGCAGGACTTTCCCTTTCCTGGTCTAACTTCTCATCCTACTGACCTGGTTAATTCCTTACTGTGCTCAATGTTTTGAAATGTTTTCTTCTCTAATCTATCGCATTTTCATTCATTTTATATCTTTCAATTTAATAAGTATGTGTTATCTGGTGCCCACCATCAAAAAAAACAAAAACAAAAACAAAAAACATTTAGCTGCTTACACAGCGTGGTGAAGAGAGCCCTGCTCAATGCTAACGACTCCTTCTTTTCTGTTCCCACTATGCTTTATATGCACCCCCTTACAGCAATTGTTAGGCTTCCTGCACTTAGGGAAGGGCTAAGGGCACAGAAAGTACTGTGTCTGCTTGCAGAAGAAAATATTGTGTCTGTGTACTAATGATTAATAGGATTGTATATCATAGGGGTTTGAATTGGAAGAGACCTCAGAAAGTGCAATGGTTAACTTTATGTGACAACTTGACTAGGGCACAGGGTACCCAGATCCTTGGTTTCCAACATTATTGTGGGTGTTTCTGTGAGGGAGTTTTTGGATGAAATTAACACTTATTTTCTTAAAAAAAATTTTTTTTGTTTATTTTTGAGAAAGAGAGAGAGACAGAGCATGAGAGGGGGAAGGAGCAGAGAGAGAGGGAGATACAGAATCCAAAGCAGGCTCCAGGTCCTGAGGGGTCAGCACAGAGCCCGACGCGGGGCTTGAACTCACAGACTGTGAGATCATGACCTGGGCTGAAGTTGGATGCTTAACTAACTGAGCCACCCAGGTGCCCCAAGATTAACATTTAAATTGGAAGACTGAGCAAACCAGATTGCTCTACATAATGTAGGTGGGTCTCATCCAATCAGTTGAAGGAACAAAGGGTTGACCCTCACCTGAGTAAGAGAGAATTCATCCTGCCTGAACACTTTTGATTTGAGACATCAGCTTTTTTTCTGCCTTCAGACTTGAATGAAAACACCAGCTTTTCCTGGGTCTCAAGCCTGCTGGCCTTCAGACTGGAACTACACCATCTGCTTTCCAACTCACTGACTCATCCTGCAGATCTTAGGACTTGCCAGCCTCCATAATCATGGAAGCCAATTCTTTATAATACATTTCTTTGTGTACACACACACACGCACACACACACACATACACAGTTTTTAAAAATGAAAATGGCCTACTTAAATGAGAATTTCGTTTTTGTACCCAAGAAACGAACCCAAAAAAAGGAAAGGATATTTGGAACTCAAGTAAATTACGGTGAGAAGTCCATCAGGGTTACATGGATAGAATTCATTAGCTGGAGGTACAAATAACGTTGGTGGTGAGAAGTTTGCAGAGATGACAGCCATAGTTTTTCAGTATGAATGGAAAAAGCTCCCTGGGGTTTTGGCTGTGCCTGCAGATCTGGGGTGATGATTTCATGAGTAAGCAAATGTGAGATTTGAGATTTCTGTTTGGCACATTTTCCTGCTATAGTGCATGCCAACTCACAAGTATCAGAACCTTGAGAAGCCAGGGATTAGGGTTACCTGGAGTGAGCTGGAGGTCCCAAAACACAGGAGGGACACAGCCACTGAGACAATCTCTCATGGCCAAGATGGAGTAAGAATAGCAACAGCCAGCATTTATTGAGGGCAGTGGACTAGGCACTCTTCTAAGTCTTCTCCTTGAGTTACCTCCCATAATCCAACATAATTCTGTGAGGAGGTGCTGTCATGATCCCCTTTTTGCTCATGGGGAAACTGAGGTACAGGGAGGTCAGTAAATGGTGGGTCTGGGATCTAGTTCAGGTGTCTGGCTTTGAAGCCCGTGCTCTTAATCCCTTATCACCCCTCACATGTAGAAGCCTGGGCATTCCCTCAGAAAACTCATGAAGTAGTAGGTTCTATGCAGCTATGTGTGGCGAGTAATTTTCTGACCTCCTAACACTGCTTTCTGAATGAGGGTGAGGGGGCTTGCATTAGTCCTAGATCTGTCATTCATTAGCCACTTGTCCTGGCAAGTCACACAGTCACACAGAAAACCTCTTTTTCCTTCTATACGAATTATGTTGTGAGGTGAATTCTGACAATCACATCTGGCTATGAACTTCTATGATCCTAATCGGTTTGAGATTACACTTTGAGATTATCATTATATATTTTCTTGTTATTGAAAATGTATAATGTATATATCTTTGTAGTTATGGTCAGGAAATACCTTTACTAATATATAGATGACTTACCAATTTGTGAGTAAAAATCTTTTCCTTTGAAGGATATTTTAACCTCATGCACCTTCTAATATTTTCAAATGGGATCAGGAAAGAAAAAGGATTTCTGAAGGAATTTTTTAGGAGGCAAGGCTGAGAAATGCATTAAGGTAAGTTTTTTAAATATACACGGACCTGTCGTGAGTGGGGAAATACACAAGGGTTTCATTAATAGGCAGTTCCTTGTGTACAGTTTGCATTGGCAATTGTCCAGTGACAGAGTGTGGTCTAGGTGGATTGGAGATAGGAATCGCAGCTCCAGGTCTGGCCACCACCTAGATTTGTGATCTTGGTTGTCTCCTCACTTCCTAGTTTTCAGTATTTAAAGGGAGCTATTTATTTCTTAATTTTTAAAAAAACTTTTTCTTAATCTATTTATTTTTGAGAGAGAGAGCACAAGTCAGGGAGGAACACAGAGAGAGAGACACAGAATCCAAAGCAGGCTCCAGGTTCTGAGGTGTCAGCACAGAGCCCGACATGAGGCTCGAACCCACAAACTGTGGGATCATGACCTGAGCTGATGTCGGATGCTTAACGGACTGAGCTACCCAGGCCCCCCTGAAGGGAGCTGTTTAGTTCAACTAATTTCCCTGTGGGTATAATGGTGAAGACATGGGCGGGGCCTCCCCAGAGGGCTGAGTTCCAAGGCCACACCCCCCAGTGTGGACAAACCAAGACAACTGCACCTGAAAGGACACTTCACTCTTGGCATCTTTGACAAGCTCCGGGGGATATGTTGTTCAGGTGGAAATTTCAAAGTTGTATCAACACAGTATTGAGAAAAGAACAGAAGGATGAGTGTCCCTTTCCCTCTCCCCAGCTCTGAGCACAGGATCCAGGAGAA
This sequence comes from Cryptoprocta ferox, assembly GCA_028646485.1. Classification (NCBI taxonomy): domain Eukaryota; kingdom Metazoa; phylum Chordata; class Mammalia; order Carnivora; family Eupleridae; genus Cryptoprocta; species Cryptoprocta ferox. Next base: position 41,222,177 of record CM053560.1, on the reverse strand, counting down.
GCTGCCCCAGGTGTCATATCCAGTAGATAGATTCTCAAGAACCACCGTCAAAAGCTCATGTTTTTCTCAGAGTGTAATGGAAGGCTACTGACTATCTCTGTGACTATTTACCTCAGAAGCAGGGCTTTCAGAAATGATTCTCAAATATCACTAGATCCTAGCAAAGCCGCCATTACACATGTATTTTGAATCATTTGGCCCTTGAGGAGGCTACTTTAGATTCCAACTGGTCCTTTCCCAGAAATTCCATTTAATTCAGATCTGTCCAGTTCCATATAATCTGCCTCTTGGTATGCCTTAATTCAGGTCTGGTCCCAGCTCTCCCACTCAGTTCTAGACCTATGATCTTGGACAAACCCCATTCCCTGTACTCCGTCTTAGCACTTCCCAGTAATGCTCTAGCCCAGTTCTTAAGCTACTCTTTCCATGTTTTTCTGGTTGGAGAACTAGTCAGTTAACTCTTCTATTAAAAAAAAAATTCCACAGATAAATAGAGACAACTGTTCCTGTCCATGGCCTATGTGTGTGTTGTGTGTGTGTGTTTCCCAAAACTTCTTTCAAACTTGAGTCTGTAATCCTGAAACACTTTTTGGTTCTACTCTAGAGACTCCTGAGTGTTCTTTTTTTACCAGTATATTTTGTACCACACCTACCAGCCCCCAAGCAGGCACTAATCCCCCGAAGTGATTACCCTAACCAATATTTAAGTGCTTAATTTTTTTCTAGTTCTGTTTGTTTTGCCCATGACACTAATTCATGGGTAGGTTATAACAATAGCCACCACAAATATTTAAATTGCTAGAGACTTCATTCTGGGGAGAAAAAAACCCTCTAAAGTGCTGTTTATTTGTATCATTATTTTTGTTTTAAAATTCTGCCAGAATTTTCTCCCCACACCTTACTTCATTCTAAGTGTTTTAAGAATAACTAACAGTGAACTTGTCTGTGTAAAACTGCCCTGAGCTATTCTTTAAGTTAATTATCACTTCTTTTGGTTCTGTGAATGGCTGTTCAATGACACTGTCAGCAAGTGGAATGAACCAAATTACTTTAATTATGGAGTAATTGCACAGAGTGATGGTAATTAAATCTTGATCAGTTTAAGTGAGTGAATTAATTGCTTTAACTTGGAATGCACACCACAGCAAGAGGAGTTGTTTTGTAGTTTAATTAACACCATCCACTAAAGTCTTATCGTATCTAAAATGTAGACAATTAATGAGTTTGATATTATTCTCACCTTCACAAGAACTAGGACAGAATACACACTGAGAAAGGTAGTATACTATGGGAATGAAAGCAAACTTAATATTCTTGTCACTTGTATAGATATATTGGTTGCAATCTCTGCTTTGCCTTCTGGAGAAATGTGCTAATAGAAATATTTCCATATAATTAGCTTCTGGCCCCATCTCATTTCAATATTCCCTGATCTGTGCAATAGTATACATTTCCAAATGTAATGTTTTAAATTTCTGAAACCTGAAGTTCATTGTGAATCTAGCCATCACTTACTTCCTTTTAGTTTGGAGGAGTCTTGGCCTCGTGAAGGTGTGCTTGGGGTCTTCATAAAATTTGATCATTTATCAAGCATCACTTAGTAATTTTGCGTTTCCACGCTGTTCTGTTATCCATTCCCCAATGCTGGGAGATGCTTTCTGTTTTTAGAGGAACTTTTCTGCCCAGATCTAGATCAGCGATGCTCAGCCTGGACTGTGAATTAGTCCTACAGAACTTGAAAAAATTACCTACACCCAGGCCCCTCTCCAGAATGTAGACAGGCTGGTACCCCAGCACAAATATGTTTTAAAAACATACTACTACTGCTAACGTGCATCACAGGTTGAGAGCTGCTTTAGAAAATCTATACATACCATCCCATTAGTCCTGAGAGAAAGACGGTATGATCGTAAATTTCCATAAAGAGACCCTCTGGCTTGTTCGAGTGGTCAGGGCAGAGTCTGAGAATTGACACCTGGATCCAATCCTCAGACCCTCTGCTGCCATGTCTTAAGAGACCATTCTTCATAAATCTTTTACAACCATCCTCTTGAATAAATCAAATTGAGAAGTCCTAGTTTGCAAACTACAGAAGCAAAGAAGTGAAGGAAATGAACGTAACTTATTTAGCAGTCTTGGACACTGTCGTAGTAAGCTCCAAATAAGGAAAAGAGGTTTTGTTCTATGCCCCCAGGCCTATTAATATATGCACAGTTGGCTTCAGGGTCATTTCTTAAGCATCAGTTAGCAGTAACGATGAAATAGAATTCATTAAGGGAATGGCATCTGCCTTTTCAGCCCTGACTTGAGTCATAAGTAAACTTCTCAAGGTTATCCATTGCCAAAGCCAGAACTTGAATCTGGTCTTCTCCCAGTGTCCACAAACATGGACGTTGGATCTAGCTCAGAGTTAACACAAGACAATAGGAACTTGGCCCAGGACAATGTGTGGGTTTTTGGAAGTGTTCACACATGAGTTGATATGTTATTTGGATTCTGAAAGTAAGATAGTGTTCTATGTGGGAGAAAGAGAAAAGGTCCCAAAAGCCTAAGGAACTACATGTGCTAAAGGACACGTGTTGGAAACTGCATGTGGTCTTGCTATGACCCCAACGCCAATGGCCCCAACCATCAATAACCTCTCCTAGGCCTAAAAGGCAAATTTATTTAGCTTGTTGTAGCGAGAAAGAATGATCAGCAGAAGGTCTGAGGAGCAGCCTGGTAACAGAGTTGGGGGGGGCTCATTACAGGATTTGGGCTCTTTTGGGGTGGTTCTAAGGAGGGTATGAGAAAGTGCAGGCCTGTTCTGTATTAAAAGCCATGAAGAGCAGGGGTGATTCCATAATTGGGTGTTTAATAATTTTATCCAGGAGATGGAAGGATTGAAGTGGGGCTAGCATCAACGTCCGTGTCATCTGGGAAAGGGGGGTTGTTAATCATTGTGTGATCACAGAGTCTCCCTGTCTCCATTTGTTTCAGACACGGTCGTGGAGCGAAGTTGTCTCATTGTTGTTCTGTGAGCGCAGGTTGTGTTCAGTTGGGAACATCACAGGCTAGTTGCCAGGGATGCTTTCTACTTTCTCAAGGGACCAGGCCCTTGATTGCCATTTCAGGAGCTAGGACTTAAATGTTGAATGAAGCATTTTACAAGGTGGAATGACATAGCACAATTTCTATATGGGGGAGACCCCTCAGGTGGCTATGGGGAAGACAGCTTTGAACCTGGCAAGACTGGATACAGATGGCCCAATAGCAGCAGAGGCAAGAAAATGCCCCAGGAATGGGAATGGAGAGGAAGAAGTAGCTAAGAGATGCCACAGGGGCAGAACAGGAAAACTTGTTCTAAATAACAACTCAGTGACAGTGACGATCCCAGCCTACTTGGATAAATCAAGCATATCTTGATTTCCATTGTATGTTTCATTGGGGGAAAATTCCTTCGAAATTTTAAAGGGTTTCCTTTTCTTTGTAAACTAAAACCCATTGTTTACTACTTCCTGCTGGGCAAATATAATCTCTTAGGCACCTGAAACTTGTCACGGCTCTGGTGATGTCCCCACAGTAGACTTTTCTTGCTCAGGATGCTAAGTTTGCAATATATTCATCCTGGTACAAGTCAGAGCAAATATACCAAGCAAAGAGGCTGCTGGTCCCAGGGTTTCTGGGGAGATGGACTCCGTCAGGACATCCTGGTCTAAGGATGTGAGTCCTGAATCAGCTGCCAGGATCCTGAACAGCAAATAGGAAGGACAGGTGGTAATATAGGGTCCGGTCACCTAGCTCAGACAGTCTCCCCCCTGTCTTCATCCCATTCCGCCCCAGTAGGCAAAAAAGAGTAAAGGGGCTCTTCTGGAAAAGCACAAGATCAGAAAAATGCAGTAGAACCCTAGAAACTAGGAGAAGAAAAAGAAAAAAAAGGAGAAAATTTTCTGTAGCATGAGGCAGGAGATTGTCAATAACTGAAATGAAGGAGAGGAGACGATGTTGTTTTTTAGAAATTGGATGCTAATTATATTGTTGTCCCACTTTTTTTAACCCATAAAATTGTCATTTACTGATACAAAAATAGATGCCTAGCGAAGACTCATGTGATAGAGGGAAAAATGAACCAAACGATGAAATCCTGTCACAATAAATCATAGAGCATTACAACTATTAATGACCATAAGGAAAGAAGGAGAAAGGATACAAAGAGACCCAAAAGTCTTTCCTTTTAGTCTTTTTGTTTATTTTTTGGGAAGATTGCCACAAATCACTTAATTTTAATCTGTGAGAGCACATTTATATGAATCGCTTTTAGCAGAGTGCTTCTTAACATCTACTTCTACACCATTTAACATAAATGTTTGTAAGAGCAGACTTGGTCTGAGAGCAACATTTCACAAAACTCAAATGTCTTATTTACCCAGTACTTTTACAAGCCTATTCTGTGAATTAATCTTTTCTAAAATTGTTTTTTTTAAGCCACATGAAACCCTCAGAAAGTAAGGATTCTATTAGTTCATGACCTTATGTTTTAGTGGAGAAAAAGTGGCTTTGCACCCCATAAAATGTATTAATGTGGGGATAGAGATCTTTATCCTTCCACTTATATTAGGTCCAGTCAACAGGATGGATTAGGCTCTAAGTAATCTGACATTAGTATTAAAACAAATATTTAAAAACATATGTATCCATTACTGGAACGTTAGGTATGGGGCTTTATTTCTTTGTATTAAGATATATCTTGACCCCAAAAATATTTAGTAGAAATCATGACTATATGTGATGTTAGGTAGGGAATACAGATTATAACTTACATCACTTTTTCGATTAGTAACAGACAAAAGATTGATGGCCATTTAAGAACTGATTAGTGAGACAGGAGATTAAGAAGAAGGTAACTTGTGACATATTTTGCTTCCCTGCCTTTGGCTGTGTCCATCTGCAATGCTGAAGGATGTGTCCGCCGTGTGTGAACAGCACATCAGTGTTCAGATCCCATGACTAAACTGTGCTGTAATTACCACAAAAAGCATGTCAATGTCTCCAAAACCCAAAAACAGTTCAATTGTCAACAAATTGGAAGTGGCGTTACATACAGCTACATACATGGTTAATTTAAATTATTTTCCGAAGATACAATTTTACATATATCAAAAAGTATCTCATTCCTATCCAATTGCCTAGGATTTTCCAACACACAATTATCACTCATGTCTTTAACACATTTTATTTTGAGCTCCTGCCATTTGTTTTTATTCTGACAAAACCCATGGCATATCTAGATGCAAAGTACATCGTTCCTGCTCTCATGGAACTTACAATCTACGTGAAGAATATTAAAGGGTAAATGGTGGCATATTAAAATAACACAAAATCCACAATCTAAGCCACGCTCTATTTCTTAAGTGTCCAATAAGTAGAACAGATCATACAAATGCTCTCTGCTTGTGGCTGGCAGGAAATCATTGTTGGGTTGGAGTAGTCAGTTGAAGCTTTTTGAAGAAATGGATATTAAGCTGGCTCATGAAAGATAGATAAGGGCCGGGGCCGTGGTGTGCTGGTAAAACAAAAGAAAAGAAAACAAAAATAACAAACAAACAAACAAACAGTTCTTACGTTAGGAGAGCTTGATTTGTAGTTTTTGCGATTTCCAAAAATATTCCCACTGTGGCTGATTTAAAGCTATCAACCTAACATCATTGATCATGAAATGGGAGAGAGACGCTCATAATTGGCTCTTGTGAGGCACTACAAGCTGACTCCAACACCACTGAATGGAAGATTGGTAAGTGGTGAGGATTGATTCAGTTCAACAAGTGCTTTGAAAAAAGAAAGGATGGTATGGTTTTAGCATTTTGCCTGATCTCTCCCACCATTTCATCCCAAATTCAAGCTCAGTCCTAATTATAAATCAATTACCTTTGGAAACTACATTAAGAACTTTTCCTGGGGCGCCTGGGTGGTCAGTCAGTTAAGCCTCCGACTCTTGACTTCGGCTTGGGTCAGGGTCTCACAGTTGTTGCGGTCAAGCTCCCCAATCGTACTCCGCCCTGACAGTGTGGAGCCTGCCTGGGATTCTCTCTCTCTCCCTCTCTCTCTGCCCCTCACACACACACACACACACACACACACACGCACGCACACACACACAGACACACACTCTCTCTCTCTTTCTCTCTCTCTCAAAATAAATAAACTTAAAAAAAAAGAAACTTTCCTATTAAAGGTGACAATAGCGATCTAGCATCAGCACTGCCTTTGAGGCGCTGTCCCCAGGGGCATTGATAGTCTCCCCCTGATCTATTTCCAACACCTTCTTTCTCAGCGTCTCTTAAGAACAGTACACACATTTCCAAGATGATGGGCCCAGATTAGAAGTTCAGGCTGTGTTCCCAGAACAGATCAAAGTTACATACATGCACAGGATGACTGGTTTTAAAACTTGGTAGAACTTGGCTGATTTGCTCTCGCTCAGCTATGTTTGAAGTGTTCAGTGGATCCCAAGTCCTGATCTCATCGCTCAAGAAATGTTAAAATGCCCCTGGTGAATCTGACTTTAATTCACCATGACTGCTAAAATAGAAGCCTTGGAAATGAAAGCAGTTGCAAATCTCCTGCGTGAGATCAGAGCTCTTAGGGGGGTGTTCTGCAACAGCGTTTCTGGGTATGTGTGTGTATCCAAAAAAATTAACATGACTTAAGTATTTCTAGCAATTTTCCAAACACAGATGTATGACTGAGCGGGGAGAAAAGGCAATTTGCCCACTCATTCATTCAACTATAAAAAGATGAAAATAGACCTCATTCTCTTTGCTTCAATCCTTGTCTCCTTTCTCTTTCTGTTTCCCTTTTTTTTTTTTAAATTTTTTAATGTTTTTATTTATTTTTGAGAGAGAGAGAGAGAGAGAGAGAGAGACAGTGTGAGCAGGGGAGGGTCAGAGAGAGAGGGAGACACAAAATCCGAGGACAGGCTCCAGGCTCTGAGCTAGCTGTCAGCACAGAGCCCGACGCGGGGCTCGAACCCATGAACCGTGAGATCATGACCTGAGCCGAAGCCAGATGCTTAACCGACTGAGCCACCCAGACACCCCTGTTTCCCTTTTATTTTCTCTCCCCAATCCCCCTCTGCTTTTTTTTTTTTTTTTACCTCCCGTCCCATGAACCTTGATTAACAGACAACCTCCAAGCTTACAAGTATGGTTTTTGGAAGAACTATTCTGACATTTCCTGGGATGAGATTGATCCAGGGATCTCTAGCAAGAGTCATGAAAACCTAGAGCAACCTTCAACTGTTTGCTGCAAGGCAAATATTGCAGCACTTCGAGATAAAGAAAATGCCAACCTGGGTCAGACCAGAAGGTTGCAGACCCCTCCCTTCCCAAGCTGCATCTTTGAGAGTTAATGTGTCTTCAGATCCAGATTTGCATCAGCTGAATAAAGCCTTTAACCTCTATTAGAAATACTGGAACTATTTCTTTTTCCCTGACACAACAAATATTTATTGAGCATTTCCTCTGGCCCAGCACTAATCTCATTGCTTTGAGAGTATGAGTGAACAGTACAAAGAAAAGACCCCTGACCTCATGGGGTCAACATTCCCACTATCCACCAAACCATGGGCTGACTAATTTTGGATATGGAACAGCAGGTTTACATAGGGGAGGGTCATAAACATAAAGGCTGAAGGCAGAAATCTAGGACTCTAGAGCCACTGCCCATTCCCCATATATTGTTTATGTCCATAGTCCCCTCTCTGATGTTCCATTTTCATTCTAAATTGGATAATGGGGGCACCTGGGTGGCTCAGTCAGTGAAGCATCTGACTCTTAGTTTCGGCTCAGGTCATGATCTCCCAGTTGTTAGATCAAGCCCCACATTGAGAACCACACTGAGCGTGGAACCTGTTTCGGATATTCTCTCTCTCTCTCTCTCTCTCTCTCTCTCTCTCTCTCTGCCTCTCTGTCTCTGTCTCTCTCTCTCCCCCCTCCGCCTCTCTGCCACTTGCGTACTTGCTCAAAAATAAATAAATATATTTTTTAAAAATTTAAAAAATAAATTGGATAATGACCCGATTTTTATCAAAACACTACACTTTCCAGAAGTTCAGTTACCAGTTCCAGACTCGTAGGAATGGTATGAAGTGGGAGATTTAAAATACAAGGCTTAATTTATTTGACAGAAGAAATGGAAGGTCAAATGCTTAAGACAAAAGATTACTGATTTCTCTGAGAAATATAAATCACCTAGCTCAATGCTGTGTAAGAATTACTAAGGAAACAAAGGACTACTACCAGGATAGTCTTTTAGTGTCTAGAATTCCTCATGCACCATGATAATAAAAGTGGAGTCACTTATAGTTGATTTCAGTGTTTTTAGACTCTCTTCAGACCATGCACCTTTATTTTGCGTGTACCGTGGGCCGACCACCCCGATCCGCCCTCACCCTCGGTATACCACTGTTCTTCCTTCAAACATTTTCCTAGATTCATCTCATCTATAGAGTCATTTTGACTAGCCTATGTCAAGCTGACTCCTAGCATCTGTTTCTTCTGTTATTTTCTATAGCCATTATAATCTGTTTCTCTTAATTAGCCCTTATTGAATGCAACCAGGAGTGTGTGAATTACTCCTTCCTGCAGATCCTTTATCTTCTCAAACTTAACGTAATGACAGCAGGATTGGGTCTGGCATCCATCACCCACCGAATGAACGATAGGTGCACAGTAACTGTTCATCATTTAGGAGCAAAGAGGATGTGGATGGCTCTGTGTAAGCAAGTATCCCCCTTAAGGCCTGCTTCCTCTCTTGGTAGGTGAGCACATCGGTGTCCCAGCTTGGACCCAAACTGTGCTTCCTGCAGAGACTCAGCTATATCTAATGACCCAGTGCAGCCGGCCCACTGCGGGAAGAGCTGTCAAGCCACGGAGCTGACCTAGGAACAACATGCCAGGAATGAAGGGCAGAATGCTGCTGAGTACTAGGTAGGAATTTGTCAAAGTCAGGAAGAGAAAAGGAAGAAAGGCAAATCCTAGTGAGACCTTGAGGCCCAGGCAATACGGCTTGGAACCTGGGTAACAGAATGCGTCTCCCAAAAGGGTAGGACTCTGCCCAACCTTGCCGCAAATCCCTGTGCGGTCTCAGACAATGGTAGGAACACCGTGAGAGAGCAATAGCATGGGGAAAAAACATCAGCATCAGAAAAAAGCAGGGGTGCCTAGCAAAGGCAATAGTATCTGGCAAGCGTGCCACCTAAAAATCCTAACACTTATTGAAAACACACCTTGTTCCAAACAGTAGGCTAAGGTCCTTTATGGTTATGATTTATTTACTATTCACTATCCTTTGAGGTAGTTTGATTTCATGGATGTGATGTGACAGAACCCGGATGGTAGTTGACTGGTTTTGTTCAAGAACACATGGGAGGCATCCCCCAGGATGCATCAGACACACTTGTGGGTGAGGTATCCAGGGGCTGAATATTGGGGTGAGTTATTCTGGTGGCTGTTTTATTCATGTGACCCCATTTGATGTCACTGTTGGTGAAACCCCAGAAATATGAGTGACAATAATAAAATAATCGTACTGGCTTAAGGAGAAGGTAGAAAACCACAAATTACAAATAAACAGAGTAGTCCAGGCTCAACTATCCAGAGGGATGGGATGGGGTGGAGGGAGGGCACTGTGCTGTGCTGATGTCCCCAGGGCAGATCACTAACTAGGAAGAAACTGATTAGCACCGAGGACTGGCAGACTGCTGGCCCGGCAGGAGTTTGAAGGGCTGTTACCCTCCCCCTTCCCTCCCCACCACCCCTGGGGGAGGCTAATTAGTTGGAGCCAGTTACTAGGCCAAAAGAAGTGACTGCTCCTTACACTTAGACCAGTGGTTCCCAGCCCATGCTGAATGCTGGACTCCCCGCCCCCCCCGGGGGCTTTAGAAATGGCCCCACTCACTGGCTCAGAGATTATCATTCATTGGGCTGGGCTGTGGCCTGGAAGGGCAGATCTTGAGGTTTCAAAGTTCCCCCAGGTTATTTTAATGTGCAGCTGTCTTGGTTGAAAATCCCTGGGTTAGGCCAAGTCCAGATGGGGGAGAGTTGATTGCACCCAATATTTATTGAGCAACTACTATGCCCAGGCACTGTGCTGGGTGTTTTACATGGATCCTTTCTAATCCTTAAAATCAATTTGCAGGTACGTATGCTCCTCTCATTTTGAGAAATGAGTAAACTAAACCTCACACCTAAATCAAGGTCACAGAGGATCTATCCCATCTGCCTGCCCCCAAACCCAATCCTTTCCTGCTATATGTCCTGGAAGGACAGCACCATCATTTCAGCCTCTGAAAAGAGAGATGGAAAGAGACCAGAGATTATCTCAAACCCTCTTCATGAGAGATTATAGACACGAAGAGAGACCCTCTGACCCCTTTTCCGCCAATGTCGCGTAATTGCCTTTGAACCCGTGTCCTTCTTCACAGCTGCACTGCCGTTACCTCTGAAAAATGTTTGCCTCCGCTACGCTTAGTAGTTCATGTTTCTTATTCTGATATTGGTGCCGCGCTAGGTGCTAAGGGATACACCAGGGAGAGAGAAATCACAGTGCTTGTCTTCAGGAAATCTTTTGTTGAGGTGAGTAGTAAATATTAAATGAAACCACTTTGGGATAGTAATATGGGGTTAGGGGAGATTATCTGAAAGGCAGAGAATTGCTCCAGCCCCTTTTTATTTAAAAGGCGCCTCGGGCTCCTGGATGGCTAAGTCGGTTAAGCGTCTGACTTTGGTTCAGGTCGTGATCTCACAGATGTGGGTTGGAGCCTGCATCAGGCTCTGTGCTGACAGCTCAGAACCTGGAATCACCTTTGGATTCTGTGTCTCCCTCTCCCCAGGCCTCTCCCTCCCTCGTGCTCTGTCTCTCTCTCTCTCTCTTTCTCTGTCTCAAAAATAAATAAACATTAAAAATATATATATATATAAATAAAAAAGTAAATAAAAGGTGGTCCTTGGGGCACCTGGGTGGCTTAGTTGATTAAGCATCCAACTCTTGATTTTGGCTCAGGTCATGTTCTTGCAGTTTGCGAGTTCGAGCTCTGCATCCAGCCCTGCACTGACAGCACAGAGCCTGCTTGGGATTCTCTCTCTCCCTCTCTTTCTCTGTGCCCTTCCACAGTGCGTATGAGCATGTGTCCTCATCCTTTCTCAAAATAAATAAATAAATAAACATGAAAAAAATTTTTAAGGTGGTCCTGGGAACAGCTGCACAAACATCCTATGAGAGTATTCCAGAAATGCAGAATCTCAGCCTCTCCCCCCCAGACTCAGTGGTTCAGAATCTGCACTTTAAACAATCCCCAGGTGATACATTGTTAAAGTTTGGAGGCAGTGGTCATGAGCAATCTTGGCATGACTTAAGTCCCATGTTGTTGCTTTAGGAACATCCGTTTTATTCTCTTTTTCCTCAGAATTTCCCCCAGAGGCACACACTTTTTTTTTTTTTTTTGAAGAGCATAGTTGCAATTCTCCTTGCCCTTCTAAAAGTACATGAAACCAAGATGAGCAGAGAACTAGGATCTCGTTCATAACTAAGTCTTTTGTCAGGTTTCCCCATATGGCCCCAGGTGCCCTGACACAGCTGCTGATATTTAGTTACGTTCTGCACCAGCAATTCTAGCATTTGGGAAGTGAAATTCATTTTTTCTCTCTCTGGCTTATGAAAGCCTGGGGCAAAGGAGGTGAAGAAAGGAGGAGCTCGGAGGAAATCAGTATTGGAAGTATCAGGTGTAGCAAGCAGTGAGGTCAGACCGTTTTCGGTTTAGGTCCTGGTGTTTTATTGAGGCCTTGGCAATCTATCCCTTTAAATGGAGATGGGAGAATTTCTTTAATAAGGCCACAGACAAAGGTTTGTAGTTCGAAGGGGGCTCCAGATTTGACTCACAAGTCCTTAGATTGAGTTACACCCTAAACAGGGGTTGTGTTATGCTCTAGGTTTGGAATAATGACTCTCAGAAATGTTCAGGGAAGTCCTCTCAGGCGTAATCTTCAGACACTTGTAATATTATTTGTCCCATTTAATAAGAAAACCATAGCCCTATTTAACCTTACATGAAGGTATGATTTTCATTTAGTCAAGTAATAAAGTGAATCGCTTTCTTAGGTCCTAGATCTCCTCTTTTACAAACCCGTTCTGCTCTTTGTTTTAGCATTAAGAATAAAGACCTTCCTTTGCTCCGGAGCGGATTCATAAAACAAAATCTACTCAAAGAGAGGGATGAATTTGCAGATATTGGGAAACTTTGGAGTTTAAGGATTGTGGGTGACTTTGAAACAAATTGTATTATTCCTGCAAAGTTGCAGATTTACGATATATAATGTTTGCATTTGGGAAAATTAATTATGATCCTAAGTCATGGGTCAGAAATATAATTAAACTGATTAGTGTCATAGGATAAAAATAAAAAGCAAGGCCTGTGACAGCTTCCCACAGCACCCTTCCCACCATCTCCCCAGAAAGGCTCTTAAAGGAACATTTAAAACACAAGTCTTTGTTCCCTCAATCTATGGTGCTCAGGTCAGGTGGACCCTGCGGCGTGGCTGAAATATTTCAAACAGTCACTCACAAATGTGTCATTTGACCTGCTGTTCTTCCAAAGAAGTATGAAAAATGTGTTTCTTGCTGAGATAACTTGAAATCAAATAAACATAATCTCTTTAATTCTTTCTAAATAGTTCCATATTTTAAGTCTAAACACAATAGAACACAAAGCTTCTAGCTTTAAAAAAAAAAAGTTTTTTTTTTTTTTTTTTTTTTTTTTTTTTACGTGTGTGTCTTTGGATGTTTTTTTCTCCCAGTTTGTGTTGGTTAGATTTTAAGAGTATAATTTAATGTCAAACCAAGTGAATAGATTTCCTTACACAAAAGATGGTAACATTTTCACTTGGTTAAATGTGTATGTGTGCCCTCAGAGGAGCACCATCTTTAAGCAGAGACAGGCATTTTTATTTATATTAACCGTCACTTGATAAACCAGAGGAGAGTCTAAACCAAGGCTTGCAAAAAATTGAATGGTATTTCCTTATGTAAAATTGGTTCTGGTCCATTGTTTTTATTTAGATGCAATAATGGCACTCACTCAAGTTTGTAATAACGCTGCCATGGCTGAAGGGAATTTGTTTTAGGTATTATAGTTATTATCTTGCTTCCTCTTCCTTCTTTAAACAGAATCTCCAAGGAGAAGGTCTGGATGTGGCATGGATTTAAGAAGAAAAGAAAAATCAAAAGCTTTCCTAAAACCTTATGGAGTAGGATGTTGTTTTAGCTTGTTTTAAGATTTTTCATAATTCTTGTTTGTTTGCCCTTGGCATTGAACACTGAATAAAACAGAACTTGCCTTACTCTTAGTGGAGAAGTATAAGGCTTGGAGTCCTTGTATAATGTTCTATTCATTTCCTTTGCTGTTTTGAGGCAAGGTGAGCTAACCTTTTGCCCAAACAAGGAATATTTATTTATCTGGGGCTCCCCAGGCACAGAGAAACTGAGCAGTTTGGAAGTGTCCGCTTTCCATCACCACCACTAGAGTGTACTCTACTGCCATAAGATTCAGAATGTTTCCTTCAGATGGTTGGCAAGGTAGATGGCTGAAAGGCCTAGAAAAATTCTTTCCATCTAATTGTGTAAGTGTCTCTTGAAGTGTCTTGGTAAGACTGGATTATGTCCATGGATTTGATTAAGGTGGAACTGAAGACTTTACCTTAAATATTAACACATGTCAGTATTTGGCGAGAGTTCATTTATTTTTCCTTTCTGTACTTCAGTCAGCTCTAAGCACCAAGCTGAAGTGGGGTGGTAAGAAATGTTATTTCCTCCTCCATCCACAAACCATACTTTCAGGCAATAACTCTTTCACCTTATTTATAAAAGAGTGTCGCTGTGGGCCCAGTGCCTGGAGGCACAGTGGGGTGCCCTGGGCTGAAATGAGCTCCTGGGGGTTGATTGCCCTTGTCTCAAGTCCCTGGCAGAAGCCTCTGGCCGCTGGGGAGCCTCGGTGGGGGTCTGAATGGGACGCTGCTTGCGCTGGAGGACAGCATGTGCTCCCCAGTGTGGATCTAGCACCTTCTAGCAGTGTCTCCTCATCCTTCAGCCCTCTGCTGGAACAGGGCTCTGTCTTTTGCTTTACTTCTCTCCGGGAGAGAGCAGATCACGGAGACTCTCTCTAGACACTGTGGCCCCGAAGTTCCCCTTGTGTTTACAGTGACCCACAGTCCTTTCGCTCTGGGGCATTTAAATAACTTCAGACCCAACGTAATTTCCTTCTTCAGGTGTCTGTCACTGTTGCTCCAGCCAAGTCTGAAAGGTCCTTGTTGCTGGGACCCCTTGTCTCCCTAAGATGTCTAAGACTCTCTGCTCAGGGTTCAGTGACCACAACCTCTGGGGCTCACATTTTCCTTCTGACCAGAAGGTAGGCTAAGACCACTTTCACAGAAGTATGTCACTGGGTTGGCCTGGACGGATGGAGGTTCAGCTCAGGTCCAGCTCTGGGGGCCACCCTGAAGCAGATTGGCCCTAGAGGGACCACAACCCAGAGAGCCATCTGAGGTGGCCCAGTATGCCAGGCTTCCTTTGCCCCTGGATGGGCCTGGAGGGCCCCTGGCACCTGTGTGGGACTTGGTGCTCCTGTCTCCATATGAACCTTAGTTAGCTATGGAATAGAGAGCATCCCAACCCCCCTTTCAACTTGGCAGTGATGGTGAATCGCTCCAGTTGACAGCTTCTCTTGTACAATAGGGACACAACTGGGTAGCTCAGGAGATTTCAGGGATACCTCCCATCCCTGTGCATCATAATCTCCACCTAGCCCCTTTCAAAGCCACTCCAAAAGAAAGCGGAACCTAACTAAAAATAGTGTTGGAGGCGCTTGGGTGGAGTTGGTTAAGAATCCACTTCTTGATCTCAGCTAAGGTCTTGAGTTCAAGCCCTGCATTGGGCTCAAGCCCTCCATGCCCAGCATGGAGCCAAATAAATAAATAAATAAAATGCACTTGCTATGTGAGTACAACTTTAAGCCAAATCATATCATGAAAGGCCTCTCCGGCTTCCACCCAGAGTCCCATCCATATGGACATCCATGACCCATCTTTCCTCTGATGTGGGTCTGGGCAATCAGTCCTACAGATAGACTCCCCTCCCAAAAACCCAGGGCAGCCAGCCCGTATGGGACCCAAATCTCCTGGAGCAAATGAGCACCATCTGTCCTGGTGCTGATCCCAAGGTTCTACCAGGACCAAGAGCCCCCCAAATGCCACTTTTGGACACCCCATAGGCTAAGAACATTCATAGAGATAGTTTGTGTGATTACAAAGCCTCCAAGCTGATCCTGAGTCTTCTCTTGTTCTTTTGAAGTTCCTTCAGCCTCTGTGCTTGTATGACTTGCAGACAGTTTTTGGTCAGAAAAAAACAAGAGAAACCCCAGCAATCTACTTCTCCCTTGGGCAGCAGTGTGATCGTGTGTATGGAAAGAACACAGGCCCCCAATTCTTCATCTTGTTAGTTGTAGTTGTGTGATCAAGGGAGTTTGCCCTGACTTTCTAGGCTTCAGTCTCCCTTTTTTTTTTTTTTTTTAAATAAAGGAGAGGTGCCATGGGAACCAGGCTCAGGCTGGTATGCCACAACTCCAAACGTGAAAATCGTGTTACTGACTCAGGCAGAGAAGTGGGCAAGCTGGATGCATAACTGATCAGCTCATATGCTCATGGTTTACTCAACCACATTTGTCCAAACTGCCTTTAAAAAGGCAGTTGTGGGGCGCCTGGGTGACTCAGCTGGTTAAGCATCCTACTCCCGCTCAGGTCATGATCTTATGGTTTGTGAGTTCAAGTCCCACATCAGGCTCTATGCTGACAGCTCAGAGCCTGGAGCCTACTTTGGATTCTGTGTCTCTCTCTCTCTCTGGTCCTCCCCTGCTCGTGCTCTGTCTCTCAAACATAAATAAATGTTAAAAAAAAAAAAAAAAGGAAGTCTTATGTTATTTCTTCTTGGGTTTCTCTTACTTGCTGACCAAGCCATAATTTCAAAGCAACAGAGGGCTGACAGACTTGAAAAGAGAAAGAGAATATTGAGAGTTGCACAAAAAATAAATATTTTCCTACCACAATATTGACTTGTGCCACTGAACATGCCATAATATGTTGGCTTTTAAAAATCATTGCAATTCTTTAACTGACATTTATTAAATGTACCATGGGAGAAGTTGGAGATATACAAATGAAACAAAACAAAACAAAACAGTGGTTCCAATTTCTGAGCCTCTCACATTCCACCTGGGCATAGAACCACACACCCAGGAATTGTAAGGAAAGATTGTTCAATAGAATTTACTGTGCATAATTATAGTTACAGCTTATGATGACAAAACCTATTTGATCATCTCAAACCAACACAAATGCACTTATGTTTGGGAGTATTTCTCCCTAAAGCATTTTACCCTGTCAGCATAGTGGCAGGAATGTAGCAGAGCGTTGGAAGAACATTGGACTAGAAAGCCAAGTTCCAGCTCTGCCATCAACCAGCTGCGTGGCTCCGGTGAGACACTTACCCTTCCTGGTGTCTGCTTCTCTATCAGTAAACTGAAGAGTTATAACTTTAGATCAGTGAGCCCCAGATCACGCTAATCAACAGTATCATCCGGAAAGCTTTGGAAATATGCAGGTATCCAGACTCTACCTAGAACTGATAATTAGAACTTCCGGGGGTGGGCCCAGGAATCCACAGCTTTTAAAAGTTCTGCCACATGTTTCTGATGATCAACAGTTTAAGGAATGCCTCGTAGAAAACTGGCCACATCTTGTCTTTCATTAACCCACCTCTTTTCTCACCTTGCTTAAAAAGATATCTTTCAAATTTACTTCCTCCATTACCTTCCCACTCCCTGTTCAGGGATTTCATGACACACCCATTGGCGCCCGTGGCCTTACACATACACCCCTGCTCCCCCAGAGGGACCCTGTTTGCTTGGGTCTCTCCTCCACTGGGAGCCCCACACTGTTCTTACGGCTTGGGTTCCTGTCCCTGCAGCTTCCCCATGGGGGGAGTCGCCTACCAGATGAACCCGGCCTCTCTCACCCCACCACCACCCCTCACACATCCACACACCTGAGCTCTGGGGCCAACCATAGCCCAAGACCAGGGCACTTCAAAAACTAACTCAATGGGGCCAGCTGGGTGGCTCAGTTGGTTAAGCAGAGCAACTTGGTTAACTCAGTTGGTTAAGCATCCAACTTCGGCTCAGGTCATGATCTCATGGTTCGTGAGTTCAAGACTTGCATCCGGCTCTGTGCTGACAGCTCGGAGCCTGGAGCCTGCTTAGGATTCTGTGTCTCCCTCTCTCTCTGCCCCTCTCCCACTCATGCTTTGTCTCTGTCTCAAATAAATATATTTTAAAAAACATTAAAAAAAAAACAAAACAAAAACTAACTCAAGGATTCAGTGTCAAATCTAGGGGTATAGACAAGATAGTTGTCTGCCCACAAGGTTAAAGTGGGGGCCTTGGGATGAAATGTGGGGGTATGAACTCTTGGTCCACCATTTGCTGGTAGACTTCTCCATAACCACTTTAATTCATCTGTAAATGGAAATAAAAATGGTTTCTAGCTCACAGGGTGCTGGGAATGTCAAATGAGATCAGGTGTAACAGCTGACATTTTTTTTGAGTGCTTATTATGTAGTCTTATTATGTCTCTGTATTTAAGAGTCTCTTATGATTTGTCTCCCTCTCTGCTTTTATCTTATGTTTGCTTCCCTTCCCTATGGTCATCTGTTTTGTTTCTTAAAGCCCACATATAAGTGAAATCGTGTGATATTTGTCTGTCTCTGACTTATTTCACTTAGCATAATACCCTCTAGTTCCATCCATGTTGTTGCAAATGGCAAGATTTAATCCTTTTTTTTTTTGCCGAGTATATTCCTTTGTATATATATGCCACATCTTCTTTATCCATTCATCAGTCGATGGACATTTGGGCTCTTGCCATAATTTGGCTATTGTCGATAGTAGTGCTATAAACATTGGTGTGATATGCCCCTTCAAATCAGAATTTTTGTATCCTTTGGATAAATATCTGTAGTGCAATTCCTGGGTCATAGGGTAGTTCTATTTTTAATTTTGTGAAGAACCTCCATACTGTTTTCTAGAGTGGCTGCACCAGTTGCATTCCCACCAGCAGTGCAAAAGGGTTCCTCTTTCTCTGCATCCTCGCCAACATCTGTTGTTGCCTGAGTTGTTAATGTGAGCCATTCTAACAGGTGTGAGGTGGTATCTCATTGTGGTTTTGACTTATATTTCCCTGCATTAGGCAGTGTTCTAAACACTGTACATGCATTAATACATTTCTCTGGTGGAGGACAGTCTCAACCCAGGCAGGGAAGGTCAAAATCCACTATTCTATAATTTCAGCCACTACTCTATAATTTACCTAATGTACTTGCTGAAGTGCCCAGCATATGGTAATAATTGAATAAATATTTAAAGAAAATCCAGAATCTGGGCTCTTGCTTTGTATGTGGTGACTATTCCTTTATCTTATAGTCCAATTTCAGCCAAACTCTCCTCTATCCAAGTCTCCATCTTACTGCCTTGTCTACTTACCCAGTTCCCCTAGAACTCAGCCACCCCTAAGAGCTTCCTCTTATAAAGCCTTCCTTCCTGACCCCTGTATCTTTAACCCCACATGGCCTCTCTGCTCTTCTTCTGCTGTTCCCATGAGAAGGACATGACTGTGCTAGCCTGATGCAAGATGGGCAACACAAAGAAGAGACTTGTGTCACACTGGTCCTCCCAGACAAGGGCATCCTAGACTTACTAACAGCCATTGGATCCTCAGACCTGTGAGGAAATGCAGCCAAGATCAGCCTTTTTGTTGTATGCTGCTGAGGTGTTATGGTGTTTTCTTACACAGCACTATTTATTGAAGCAATAGATGACTGATATACACATTTTTCTAGTGTTTATTTATTTTTTAGAGACAGAAAGAGACAGAGCATGAGTGGGGAAGGAGCAGAGAGAGAGGGAGACACAGAATCCTAAGCAGGCTCCAGGCTCTGAGCTGTCAGCACAGAGCCTGATGCGGGGCTTGAACTCACAAACCGTGAGATCATGACCTGAGCCGAAGTCAGACACTTAACCGACTGAGCCACCCAGGCGCTCCTAGATGACTGGTACTTAAATGTGAAGTGATATCACATGGATGCAATAACAAAGCCAGAATGTGGGGAATTCTATGGGATAAATAATCTAGTTTCTCTTCTTGTCCTGTGGAATACCCCACATTCTGAAGGGAGAGATGTTACCGATTAAAGGAGACTTAAGAAATATATGAGCCAAAGACAATACCTGGATCTTATATGAACCTCATTCAAACAAACCCAGTATTAAAAAATATTTACGAGACAACCAGGGAAATGTAACACTAATAGGACAGTTGATATTAAGAAATTATTGTTAAATTTTAGGTGTTACAATGGTAATATAGATAGGCTTTTTTTTTTTTTTAAGAAACCATATCTCTGAGAGACACATCCTGAAACATTTATGGTTGAATTGATATAATGTCTGGAACTTTCTTTAAAATAATTTGGTGAGGCAAGAAATAGGGAAGGATTATTGATCAAACAAGATTACCATATGTTGGTAAGTGTTGAAGCTGGGTGATGAGTACTAGAGATTCAGAATACTATTCTCCATAGTTCTGGGTATGTTTGAAATTTTCCATATTAAAAAGTAAGAAGAAAAGGAAAGGACGAAGGGAGAGAGAAAGGAAGAGAAGAGAATGAACAAACTGCTATGGACAAATGATGAGTCACAAAATAAGATCAGAACCAAAGACTTGCCACCAGTGTCACTTATAGTAGAACTCCCAAGCTAAGCTATTAAGATAAGGCCTAATTTGAAGCTGTGGATCTTTACATGTTAAAGGGGAAGTAACTATAATATAATCTTAGAATATACATGAGGAAAAATTCACAATGGAAAATACGCATGCAAACTATAATCTCAAGACCAATGAAGGTCTAAATGGTATGAAATAAAGTCAACAAACTGAAGAAATGGGAAAATACACACCTGAGGAAATAAATACAATAGAGCAAGTCGCAGGGCATTAAGAAGAAAATAGCAAGCATGAACAAAAACTGGAAGTTATAAGAAAAAATTTCTAATTATGAAATTATGTAATTATGAAAAATGTATAGGGGCACCTGGGTGGCTCAGTTGGTTGAGTGTCCAACTTGGGCTCAGGTCATGATCTCACAGTTCATGAGTTTGAGCTCCACATCGGGGTCTGTGCTGACAGCTCAGAGCCTGGAGCCTGCTTCAGATTCTGTGTCTCCCTCTCTCACTGCTGCTCCCCCACTCATGCCGTGTCACTGTCCCTCTCTCAAAAATAAATAAAACATTTTAAAAAAGAAAAGAAAAACTTATAATTATGAAAGCTTGTAATTATGAAATTATGAATAGGACAATAAAGAATAAGAATTAGAAATCATGCAGTGAAAAACACAGTTAATTACATATACTGTTAAAAAATTCATTAGACGAGCTTGCTAGTAGCCTATTTATGACTGAAAAGATATTTAGTAAATTGGAAGAAAGAATTCAGTAAATCTCTCAAAATGTATCTCAGAGAGATAAGAATATAAAATGTGAAAGAGATGTAGAAACAAAGAGGAATCCAAATGGAGTTCCAGAAGAAGAGGAAAGATAACATGATAAAGACACAATCTTTGATTCCTAATAATTTTCCAAAACCAAAAGCACAAATGAGTACCAACCAGAATAAAAAAGCTCTCAGAATAAGAAAGTTCTATGCCCAGATACATCACAGAAACTTTAAAAATAATGAAGGTGAAGGAAAAAATCCCAAAGTTGCTAGAGGAAAAAAGGCAAAATAGGTAAAAGAATGACAGATTGATAGTGGATTTCTTAGCAGTAGATGGCAGGGGGAAAAAAAAACCCAGAGTACTAAAAGTGCTAAGGGGAAAAATGCTGAATCTAAAATTCTATACCCAGCTAAATCATGATTCAGAACCAGGGTGTAACAAGTGACAAATATAGATATACAGAGATACAGAAACTATTCAAAGATGGATTAAAAAAAAAAAAGATGAACCCAGAAGGAAATAGCATGATGAAAGAAGAAATAAGGAGGGGGGGGAGTGAAAAACATGTTGGTAAATCTAAGTATTACCTAAGAAAGCACTTTATTTAAATATAAATACTAACACGTATTTACATTTTTCTCCATCTCCACTGCCGTTACTCCATAGTAGTAACTCCATAGAAGTCAGCTCTCACCTAGATTACCAGTTTGGTTACTGCTAACCACTTTGCCTGCCTCTAGTCTTACTTGTCATTCTTCTCCATGGTGCAACCAGAGTGGAATCTCTACAACATATATCATTCAACCCTTTGACAATTTCCCAAGGTTTTTTAGGAAAGAGGTGTTAGAATTACATGTGTGAGAAGATAAAATATGACACTAGCTTGAGTTTTGTTTTTGCTGCTCTAGATACTTTTTCCTTCTCTATCCCCAAAAGGAAGTCAGATCTTTGTGCTCATGAGACTCTGCATTGGGGAATTAAAAGGAGAGGTTACCAGGAAGAAGACAACTCTGGGCCCAGCTTTTGTCTGTGACAGTTGGGCTCATGGATGTTGTCCTATCCCAGAGAGGAAAGGCAGGAGAGCTGAGGATTTAAGACACAATAAGAAGCCAAACTAGAGAGGTGAGAGATATTTTCAGAGATAAGAGATCAGATTCTCAAAGGTTTTGAAGCAGGTAGAGACCAAGATTCACTTGCTAGCAACACTTGAGACTAAGCAGTGATGGAGAATGCTGGAGTGGGGGTAAAGGGAACAAGGATGGGGTACATACACACAGAAATATATCTTTCATATTCAGGGGGGATATTTCTGCAGGTCCAAACTTGGCATTGGCATTGATGACATCTGCCTTCAAGGGAGAATGTGGATTTGGACAATGGGCACATCGGTAGAGGCCACCATACAGATTAAGCCCAGAATGTTTTGGCCTTGTAAACCCCAAGACGCTCATATGACCTGGATAGAGTGGAAAGAAGCCCCAGTGATGACTTGGGTAAATTTCCTGATAACCAAACAGGATAGAGACTCAAAATAGATTCATTTGACTTATTGAAATAAAGTCAATGTACCTTGTGGTGTGAATTAAAATTCCTCTCTTCTCCTCTTGGGTTACCATCCTGCTGCTGTAACCTCCCTGGACCTACCTTAGCCTCATCCTTTACAGCCTACCCTGTGCTCTGCACTCTAGGCCCACAGATCTTTTTGCTTGACTACACCATGACATCTTCAACTCTAGGTATTCTCACACAAAGCCTGCCCCCACCCCCAGGCAGCCCTTTCCTGGCAAACTCCAAACTCATTCTCCATGTCAGGCCTCAGCTTCCTTAAAGCCACCTCTGTGATCCCATAAGGCCCTGCAGGTCCCCAGTCATAGCCCTCCTCGCACAGTATTTTAATTGCCAGATTATTTCTTGTCTTTCACAATAAGGTCTGTAAACTCTGGGAGGACAGAAATAATGCCTGCCATACTTGTAATTGTTTACCAGTGCACAAAGCCTGGCATACAATAGAGAGATATCCAAGATATTTTTGAGGTGAATGATAATAACAACAAATATTTGTTGGAGGCTTTTCTTTGTGCCAGGCTGGCTGCTAAGCACTTAACCTAGATTATTTTATTTAATTCTCACAATATTCCCACTTTATAAATGGGAAAAATAAAGGAAGGTAAATTAAGCAACATGGCCAGCTTGTAAGTGATCATGGCGGGACTGAACTCGGGCAGTCTACCACCGACGTCCATGGAGTTAACCATTGCCCTCTAGTCCTGAGAGAAGCATATATCCTGGCAGGCCAGGTACCACATGTTCCTGGACTCCAGCAAGACTACCATTCTGCTGAGAGGCCCATCTCACCATTTGTGACCATTTCCTGCAATCCATGCATACTGTCTGCTCACTCCACACCCCTACCCCTACTGCTCTTGCTACCTTCCTTCATTTCTACAAACATACATGCTTATGAACTACCCTCATGTCTAGGATGTTGCCTTCTAAGGTGAAAACCTACTAAACCCATCTTCTTTCATGTACCTGGGGGAGGAAGTCCTCATTTGTCCCTTGGATAGCATATTATAATCTAGATGATAATACTTGATGGATGGTATCTCACCTAATTCCACTCATTTACAGTCAGCCTATTGCAAATGTCCTGAGCCTAATTTTCATGATTCAACCCAATAATGCCCTCAACATGGTATATTCTCACAAGAAACCAAAGCCCTTTTTTTGGGTTTGTGGAAAAATAAAACACTAGGAATGGCATTATTGCCTAGTCTGCCATGTTCCGCCTCTTGATGCCTGGTAGAAGTCTCATGTATTCAACTATTCTTCATCTTGGCTTCTGTTTGGCTTCACTTGGACTTGCTGTTACTATCCTTCCAAGGTGAGGATTTGACTCTCAGCATCCTCACTTTTCCCATCTCAGAGAGACAAGCAGGAGGGATAGATCTAGGGCATCATCTAAAAGGATGTAAAGCCAGCCCCAGAATCTGTGGGGCTCAGATTCCAGAAGCGCCCCCTCTCCCTACCGTACTCAAGCTCCCATCCTTATTGGAGTTCCCCTCCTTCAGAGAAGAGCCAGTTTTCCACTGGGTTTTATTAACCAAGAAGTAAGGGGCTTTTCTCTCACTCATTCTATTTTATCCTTAAGGTCCAAACAGAAGAAAGATGATCCATTTTATCTTACCTAGGTAGAGAAATTTAACAAGACATTCTTCTGATGGGTCATGAAACACTAACTAAGCTGTCACTGATTCTCAAAACATTTTGAACCAATGTTTGCCTTCTCCTAAACCCCAACTATTCAAAACACCCTATTTTCTAACAAGAAATAAAAGTATCAGTCTCAGAAAATCATTAAAATACAGTCTGACACCTATTTTACATTTTTTCTCCCTAACTTCCAATATTAGATCACCACAAGCAAACTGACACTTTTATTTTTATTTTATTTTATTATTTTATTTTATTTTATTTATTTTTAAATTTTTATTTATTTCTGAGAGAGACAGAGTGTGAGCAGGGGAGAGGTAGAGAGAGAGGGAGACAGAATCTGAAGCAGGCTCCAGACTCTCAGCTGTCAGCACAGAGCCTGATGTGGGGTTCGAACCCATGAACTGTGAGATCATGACCTGAATCGAAGTTGGATGCTTAACCAACTGAGCCACCTAGGTACCCACTTTTAGAGGTAAAAATCCCTAAGATGAGTGCTTAGTGTGGCTAATGACTTATCATAGAATTTCAGGTCAGGGAGAAGTAAAGAGCTGGTTCATAGCCTGAGTGGCCAGTAGGGTGTGAATTATTGATCCTCAAAGAGCACCATCCAGGGACTCTTTGCCTACAGTCAGAGAGACCATTGCATAGTTCATGGTAGGTAGAATTTATTTATTCATTTTTTTAAATTTTTAAGGTTTTTGTTCGAATTCCAGTTAGTGTACATGCAGTGAAATATTAGTTTCAGATGTACAATTTAGTGATTCAACACTTCCATACAACATCCGGTACTCATCCCAACAAGTACACCACCTGCCAATCCCCATCACCTATTTAACCCATCCCCCCCCACTTACCTCCCCTATGGTAACCATCTGTTTGTTCTCTATAGCTAAGAGTTTGTTTATTTGTCTCCTCTCCGCCCTCTTCATTTATTTGTTGTGTTTCTTAAATTCCACATATGAGTGAAATCATATGGTATTTGTCTTTCTCAGACCGACTTATTTTGCTTCACATAATACTCTCTAGCTCCATCCACAGAATTGAAAGTTGCAAGTTTGATGGCTGAGTAAATTCCATTGTATATATACCACATCTTCTTTATCCATTCATTAGTGAATGGACGTTTGGGCTCTTTCCATGATTTGACTATTGTAGACAATGCTGCTATAAATATTGAGATCCATGTATCTCTTTGAATTAGTGTTTTTGTATTCTTGGGGTAAATACCTTGTGGTGCTATTGCTGGATTGTATAGTTCTATTTTTAACATGTTGAGGAACCTCTGTACTGTTTTCAGAGTGGCTGCACCAGTTTGCATTCCCACCAGCAGAGCAAGAGTGTTCTCCTTTCTCTATGCCCTCACCAACACCTGCTGTTTCTCATGCTGTTAATTTTAGCCATTCTGACAGGTGTGAGGTGATATGTCATAGTAGTTTTAACTGTATGTGGAATCACTACTTGTATGCATAGATATGAAAATATTTAATTCAATTTATCAACTGTTATAAATTCATCAAGATGTTGCATATCTATACTTCAGTAATTTTTCTTTAGATGTTGAAAGCCTCCATGCAGGAAACCTGAGACAAAAGAAAAGAAACTAGACTGAGAGTCAGGTACTAGATCATTATTCCTGTGATTCATAGCTTATAAACCCTGACACATGGAAGGCCCTGTCTTCTACTAACTAAATGCCTTTGATGACTTTGGGTACCATGGTTTGGGCAACCTAACATGCTGTACATAAAAAGGGGGAAGAACTGGAGTTTGCAGAGACAACTTTGGAAGAGAGGGGGATGAGGAGGAGAGCAAGTAGGAAGCTTGAGAGGATGGTTGTTGGTGGAACACTTCTTTCCATTCTACTAGAACTCAGCTCTTTTGGCACAAGTGGATTTCCATAGAAACAGAAAATAGGGCTGATTTCGGGCTTATGCAGCATGACCAAAGAACTGGAGGCAGAGGAGAACATGGCGGCAAGGTTTCCCACCCTGAAATATTGGGAAGGGATTTGGAGTTCCACAGACCATGGAATTGCATATTTATCCAAGCTAGACTAAGTCTCCAGGGAGAAGGAGCTTCCCAGATCACAGCTAGGCTGCAATGGATGCTTTATTTATTTCATACACTCTCATTTCTAATGAATTAACTTTGAAATGGAAGTAGAAAAGTATGAGTTTTACTTGCCCTATTTTAAAATCATATCCTCAGCTGTTTCTTCTAAATATAAGATAATAGTAAAGAAAGCAGATATTTATTGCAACTCACAACGAGCCAAGCTTTGTTCTTTTTATTATTTTACTTATTATTCAGGCCAAACTTATGAAGATAGTGCTACTGACATTCTCATCTTTTAAATGAGCAATCTGAGGGCCAGAGAAGTTAAGAAACTTGTTCAAGATCACAAGGAAACTTGGTAGAGCCAAGATTTAACACAAGCTGCTCCCTGAACTATTATGAAAATATTTAATGTCACATATATGCTATAAGTACTTTCTAAATTACTGTATGGTTATATGTCTCTTAATTTCTTTTGTTGTTTGATTTAAGTCTGCTTTAGGAAAGATCTTCTTTCGAGTTGGTAGTTTAGATATAATCTCTTTTGAAAACATTGGTAAAGTTATATATTCCCTCTACAACCTTTCTACTGCCAATCACCAAACACGTTATGAGTACTTATCTAGATACTATGAGAAGCACTAGGATAAATCTACTGTTCTAGTATTCAATATCCACATGTACATTTTATTTATTTGTTTATTTAAAGTTTATTTTTTATTTAAAAAATTTTTTTGATATTTATTTATTTATTTTTAAGAAAGAGACAGAGTGTGAGTGGGAGAGGGGCAGAGAGAGAGGGAGACAGAGAATCTGAAGCAGGCTCCAGGCTCTGAGCTGTCAACACAGAGTCCGACACAGGGCTCGAACTCACCAACCGTGAGATCATGACCTGAGCTGAAGTCAGACACTTAACTGACTGAACCACCCAGGCACCCCTGAAGTCTATTTATTTTGAGAGAGAGAGAGACAGAGAGAGAGAGATGGCGAGCATGTGTGTGAGCAGGGGAGAGGCAGAGAATGGGAAAGAGAGAACCCCAAGCAGCTCTTGAACTGGAGAATGTGAGATCATGACCTGAGCCAAAATCAAGAATCAGATCCTTAACAGACTGAGCCACCCAGGCACCCCAATAGGTACATTTTAATATCATCTTTATGTATTTTACATCTGAATGTAAAAAAAACTTCATTATTTGACCCTGAATTAGAACAAAAACATTTTGAAAATAGCACAAACCATTAAAAACTCTAGTTGAATTTTTCAGGTATAAACTCACCAGATTTTGAAACAAATATGTGTTATAAGACTCTTCTGTGTTGGGATCAGACATTTCTTTTCTTAAATGCATATTGTGTTAATGGTTTGAATTTTCCAGCCATCTTACCTCAAATTAGTTTTCTTTGCTCAGGCAGAAAAAAATATGTAACATTTGCCCCATTCGTTTTCTTTATTTTGTATCAAGGGTCTTATTGGAGGGAATATGAAAGGTGACTGTAATTCCTTCCTTTTCCCTTTGCTAAGTGGAGTGTAACTCCCCTTCCCCTGAAACTGGGCTGGCCTTCGTAATTTGTCTGATCCATGGAATATAGCAAAAGTGACATTCTGGGCCTTCTGAGGCCATGGTATTAAACAAAACAGAACAAAACAACCCCCCCTTCGGCTTCCATCCTGACCTCTCATAATTCTTTAGGAAACTTGAGCAGGTAATAAGGTCAAGTCCTCTGAGACTACAGTGCTGGAGAAGTCACCTGTGACCACTCAGATCAGAAGTCTGAGCTGAGCTCAGCATTCCCGCCGTCCCCACTCAGGCATCAGACGTGTAATGAAGGCGTCTTGGGCCTTGCAGACCATCTACCTACTGAATACCACTAAGTGACCTGAGTCCATGCCACACAAAACAGGAGAAACTGAGAACTGAACTCTATCCACATTCCTGACTTACAAAACTGTGATTTATAATAAATGGTTGCTGTGATATGCCACCAAATTTTAGGGTAGTTTTTAACACAGAAGCAGGTAACTGGAACATAGGTTTTCAAAATACTTGATGAACAATTAATTTCTCGAATACGGATGAAATTGTATTTGCAAATCAAAGTAGAATGGCTAAAGGAGAGACTCTGAAAAATGTACTGAAACAGGAAACAACCGATTTAGGGCAGACGTTTGTATGGCTTCTACGTTTCAGGTTCTTCATATGCATATAATCTGCAATTCCAAAAGCTGTAGTTTCAGCTTTTTTATCATTCTCAGTTTTACGAATATTTTCTTTTTCTTTATCCAAGCAATACAACGTACATGGCAAAATGTAATAGAACAGTGCAACTTATGGGGTGGCTGGGTGGCTTAGTGGGTTAAGCCTGGACTTCGGCTGAGGTCGCCATCTCACGATTCATGAGTTCAAGCCCCGGGTGTCAGGCTCTGTGCTGACAGCTCAGAGCCTGGAGCCTGCTTTGGATTCTGTGTCTCCCTCTCTCTGCCCCTCCCCAACTTGTGCTCTCTCTCGCGCTCTCTCTGTGTCTCTCTCAAAAATAAACATTAAAAAAAATTTAAAAAGAAGAACAGTGCAACTTACAATGGAAGGGAACAATATAATATACAGGACAACTTCTAATGAAAGCAATATCTCCCATGCTGCGCCTCCCCTCCCACAAGACTCCTTTTTCAGAGGCAATCATTTTCAACCTTTTCTGATTTTGGTCCTTCTCATGACTCCCTCCCTAAATAATAGGCCTCCAAAGCTACCTGTTGATTTATCAATTTAAGACATTATCTCTTGATGAATGAGCATAGACAGACAGAATGAGGATTTGATTCATTGCTACAATCCTCGCCTCCACTTCTAATTTTAAAAGTTGTTACTTTATCTTGTCTAATTGTTGCTTTTGTTCCTTTAAATAACTTCTTTTTTTAGTGACATTCTTAGAGTTTTGTTTAAAGAAGTTGGTTCATTGAAAGCTTGAAGAATACTGATAGGCATCACACTGTAAAACCAAGTTATTTTTGCCCAAGGTCTGGAGCATAATTCACAAAATTTATGTTCAAAAGTAAATTGGTTTCAGGAGAGAGTTCACTATGCCATTACATGAGACTACCGGAAGGGATTTTGAAAGAAAATTTACTTCCGTGATGAAATCTATTTTCCTTGAGCATAAAACACCTTCGTGTATAATTACTTGTATGATACACAACTAAAAAGATTCAGGAAAAGTCATGAGTTATTACATGCCAGCTCAGAGTAATATTCTGGTTAGCATTCATTACGAAACTGTCCGCTAGATAACTGCTCCACAACCTCCCTCCCTTCCTGTTTTTTCATCGTGAGATGTATCACCTATAGAAGAGTGCGTAAAACATTTGTAAACAATTTAAAGTATAATTATAAAGAAAATACCCAGGGGTGTCTGGGTGCCTCAGACAGTAGTGTCCAACTCTTGATCTCAGCTCAGGTCACGATCTTAGAGTTCATGAGTTCAAGCCCTGCATTGGGCATCTTGCTCACAGCACAGAACCTGCTTGGGATTCTCTCTTTCCCTCTCTCTGCTCCTCCCCTGCTTGTTCTCTCTCTCTCTCTCAAAATAAATAAACTTAAAAATAAAAACAACCCAGGCAGCCACTATCCAACTCAAGAACAGAAGAACTGACAGACGGTAAAGCCCATAGGTAGCCCCCCATTACAGCCCCCACCAACCCCCAGAGGTAACTACTATTATCCCAACATTGGTGACAATGATTTTTTTTTTATTTTCTTTATAGTTTAAAGCTTTACAGGTAGATCTCCAAACAATTTTGTTTGGTTTCACTATCTTTCAACTTTAAATAACTAGAAACATTGTGTCTGTACTATTTCGTAACTGTCTCTTTCATTCAGTATTTTTTATGAGAAGCACCCATACTTTTCCATGGTGGTTAACTGTAGCTTGTTCATTCTCCTCGATGTATAGCATCTTATTGTATAAATATACAAGGATTTATTTCTCTATTCCATGTTGAGGAGTGTTTGGAGTTGTTTCTATTTTGGGGCTTTTATGAACAATAATGCTAAGAACGTTTTTTGTATCTGTCTCTGGCTTCTCTAGGTATAGGTGTGGCATGGGATTGCGAGGGTGCAGGCTCTGCATATCTTTGTCTTAACCAGAAGAACGCGTGTTCTCCAAAGTGATTATACCAATTCACACTCCTGCTAGCATTTCCATTGTTCTACGCAGTTGCTGGCATTAAATGTAGTTAGACTTTTGTTTTTGCTAACCTGGTAGGTGTGTAATATCCCACTGTGGTTTTATTTTGCATTTCTCTGTTTACTAATGAAGTTGAATACATTTTTGGACATTCACTGGCCATTCTAGGTCAAATTATATGCATGTCTTATAGATTTTTGATACGTGTAGTGTAGCTCAGTTGCCGTCTACAATGTTGTACCAAATTACTTTGTCACTAACACTCTATAGATACTACATATCTTCAACAATTGGAAAGATCGAAAATGGCTTTTTTGGTTTTTATTTCAAATTTGTTTGGTTACTAGTACATTTGAGTGTTTAAAATTATTTTCTAAGGCCCTTTACAGAGACATGTTGTCTTCTTGTATTGTCCTATCATAGATGGTTTATTGGATGGTATTCTAGGTATCTAATTTCAATCTAAGGTTCTGAATCTAAACTTTCATGGGTATGAAAAGATTAAGACACATTTGACTTTATTTTAAGTCGGGCTTATTTGGGATAATGACTTCTTTTTTTTAAGAGATTTTATTTTTAAGTAATCTCTACAGCCAACATAGGACTTGAACTCACAGTCCTGACTTAGATCAAGAGTCACATGTTCCACTGACTGAGCCAGCCAGGTGCCCCAGAGATAATGACTTCTAAATGGCAATTTTTTGAAGGCAGATTTCAGTGCATTCATGTCTGTGAAGCTGCTATAAATATTCAGAATGAATAAAACAAAAGGGAGTGACTCCTGCTTCCAGAAAGATGGGAGGAGACATACTTTTCCATATTTCTCCTACTAAGTACAAGTAAACATTTTATGTAAGACAAAGATGAGAGGACTGAAGTGGCATGCCTGGGTGGCTCCGGCGGTTAGGCATCTGACTCTTGGTTTGGGCTCAGGTCATGATCCCACGGTTCGTGAGATGGAGCCCCATGTCAGGCTCTGCGCTGACAGCATGGAGCCTGCTTGGGATTCTCTCTCTCCTCCTCTCTCTGCCCCTCCCCTGCTCATGCTCTCTCTCTCTGTCTCTCTCTCAAAATAAATTTTTAAAAAATTTAAAAAAGAAGACTGAAAGATAGAAAGAAGAAGGCAGACCAGACAGGAGCCTCAAAAGTTGAAGAATGACATGGTAGTGGGTTCCCTGGGTTTTCTTTTTGCCTTGTGGACCCTAGATAGGATGCTAGAGAAGATGGCTACCAGAGACACCAATGGGCACAGACCGAAAAGGCCCCAACAACAGCCTGCTCTCTCTGGTCAAAAGACAGGGAAGGAGTCCGGACAGATACATTTAGAAAGTAACACCTCTGCTGTAGCCAAAAACCAAAGAAAAAACTGAGGCCCCAGCCCCTGCCCATTCTAGCGAAGGCAGAGTGGGGACCTAAACTTCTACCCTCTCCAGGTACCCCCAAACACCCACCAGGACGATGTTGGAGAAGGCTGACGAAGGAGCCAGAACCTTCATCCTGGCTAGGTAGTAATGGGGCCCCTTGTCTCCACTGTGTCAGTGGAGTCCACATGGGGGCCCTAGACTTCCACCCCCACCCAGCCATAATGAGCTGCCCCTCTCTCTCCCTGATAGGATAGTATCAAATGGAGACTAAAGGAGAGTCAGGATTTTTACCAGCATCCCGCAGAAAGGAGGCCACTTCTCTGCCCTGCCTCCTCCTCACTATGGTGTCAGCAGAAGCCACAGGGCAACAGTAACAAGATGTTCCTATTCCCCATCCAACAAGGGAGGTATCAATGGAGACCTGATGGGGACCTGGAAAGCCCAGGTCTGCCCAACTGTATTGACGAGCCACTCCCTTAGGTGTCAATAGAGGCTAGATGCTGGCCCTAAGTGCCAGGAAGACTATGCTTTCTCTGGGGACACGAATGATCTTATTTCCCTTTTGTTTTGCTTTCAAGACTCCCAGAGCCAAATGTGGTATACCATAGGCCCACACATCCACGTATTTACTTTCCTTCAGTCTGATGTCCTAATTCATATGTTCCCTGACCTTGAATTTGCATTATGTATACTGTGATGTTCTTCGGATGAGTCAGTTCGGCTTGGCTACATTCTTCAGTTTCCCAATCAAACACTAATCTAGGTGTTCTTGTGAAGGTATTTTGTAGCTGTGATTAAAGTCTGTGATCAGTTGACTTTCAGACAGGGAGATTATCCTAAATAATCTGGGTAGACACGTTTCAATCAGTTGAAAGGCCTTAAGAGCAGAGCTGAGGGTTCCCTGATGAAGAAGAAATTCCACCTGTGGACAGCAGCTTCCACCCCACCCCCCACCCCCAGCCCCATGCCCAAGACTTCCAGCCTGCCCTTCCTGATGGCCTGCTCTGGGGATTTCATACTTGCCTAGCCAGCCTCCATAATCACGAGAGATCATTTCTTGCACTGTATCTTGTAACACTCATATATCTCCTACTACTTTTGTTTCTCTGGTTGCATCTTAAGTGGTACACATATTTTTCTAATTTACAGTATTTATTATAGTAGCTGTCTCTACCCCATTGTGGAGTGAACCAGAGCATACATAATAGGTATAGGTTCCTTATACATTTTACTAGTCTCCCCAAGGATCAAGCTCAATTGTCATGTGTTCTCTTAATTTCCCTCCTAACTCAAATATTTTCTATCTTCATCCCTTCTCTTCTTTCCTCCTTGGTTCTAGCTCCTCCCGCCTCCTGCACCTCTCTGCTTCATCACTATCTCCACATACTCCCTTGGATTACACAAAACTCATCTGACATTTCAGTCCCTAAGAATTCTGATACTACTTCTCTCTTTCCCTTGACTGTCAAACTTCTTACAAATGCATTCTATTTTCTCTTCTTCCATTTCCTCATTGTTTACCCACTGCTGTCTGGTTTTCATACCTACTACTCTACTGAAACTGACCCCTTGAACTTTCAAAGTTCAAATACTTCCAATTACCAAATCTAACTAGAGCAGGACCTGCTAGTTGCTTTCCAATATCCATTCTGCCCCTTCTTCCTAGGTAATAGAATCCTGAAAAGCTGTCTAGCCAAAAAGGTACATTTCTCAACTGCCTTTGCCTTTAGGAGTGGCCCGTTAGTCAACTGTGGCCAATGAGATGTAGAATAATTATGGAATGGCATTTCTATAACATTCTTTAAAAGGATGGGATATTGCCATCTCTTCCCATCCTTTCTCCTTCTTCCTGAAATACAGATGAAATGTCTGGAGCAATAGCATCCATCATGGGTCAAGAGATGACTTTGAGGACATATGTCGAGTAGGAGGGGGCAGAGAGATATAAGGACCTCAATTTTCTCCTTAATGACATGAGACAGTTGCCAAATCAATGTTGGACTGATTTCTTTCAGACCTCTACATAAGAAAATAGATGCTTGCATGTTTAAGACACTATGGCAGAGTCTCTGTTATTAGCAGCTAAATGCAATCCCTAATGGATACACCAGGAGTCCATCATTGTTCATTTATCCATCCATTACACAAATATTTGTCAAGTACTATTTTGTGCCAAGCACCATTTTAGGCACAGGGATACAGTGCAAATACGAAAAGCAAAGTCTGCCAGGTTTGAAATGTTTAGATATATAGAGAAATCACAGTGCAGTTATTATTATTTTTTAATAAGCAGTAGATTAAAGGAAATGATGGTGGTGTATAGTTTTGGAATTTATTATCCTATAGTTTAGGCTAATAATTTTAAGTTACTACTTAAAATTTCAATACAATTATTTTGGGAAGGAAGGCAGAAAGAGAGAAAATAAGTCTACAGCTAAGCCCTGGGACACTCTAGTATTTGGAGGTCTGACAGAAGCAGAGCCAGGGGGGAGAAGCCAGTGGTAAAAAAGGAGAGCCAAAGCAGTGTGCTATCAGGGAAGCCTGGAGGAGAAAGTGCTGGGGTGGGGAGGGCGGAAAGAGTCAGCAGCCCACTTCCTGAGAGGCAGGGTCAGGCACAGACGGAGAACTCATCTCATAGGAGATTAACTGTGAAGCTAACGAAGCTTAAGTTTCACAGCCTATCACTAGCACAGGCTCCTTCCAATGCCTGTACCTAATTTCGTATCTGCAGTTTTGTATTCTTTTGCTTAGACGATTCTCCAAATTGTACGTCCTCAAGCCCCATAAAACCTAGATGTGGCCCTCTTCAGCATCCTTCACCTCTCTGTGATAACCTGACCACATATCCTTCACGGACATCATTTCTTCCTTATCCGCTGCCACTGTTCTCTCCTCCTCTCCTGCCATTCCCTAAATGAAGACATGGGCTAACGCTTGACCTTAACCTTGTCCTTGCTACACTGTGCCTCTGTGAACTGATTCATCCTTCTCATCCCTACATGAGAACTACTTCCAGCACGGATCTCTACTTCCCAAACATGGGCAAAAAATTATGCCCTTTTTAAAGTAATGTGCCATGATAAAAATGTATCTTTTTATAAAGCTCATGAGCAAAAGATGAAATGGACAGGATCAATCAGTATTAATCATTGGCATGCTCTTTCAGAAAAGAAGTAGAAAGCAACGTGTGTCAGAAGGATAGAAGTCAGACTTTTATAACCTAATCTGCAAAGGGACATCCATCACTTCTTGCCTTTTTCTTGCCCACGCAAGGGACAGGACTGCGCAAGTGGAGTGAATACCAGCTGTCCGGGATCCCTGGGAGCTATTTTGGGAGCTGCCTGCCACACAGTCCCTGCTCTCCAGCAACCCCCAACATGGCTGAGAAAGCATTATGTAAGTGCGTGAGAAAGACTAAGGTATTGCCGGCACAACTGCCAATTTATGTAGGTTTACGTTATGCTACAATCGAGATGCTGTGTTCCTGTCAGATTACCGGTGACACTTTAGATCGTCGCTCATCTTCGGTGTACTTTGAGATGCATTCCACAGAGGATGGATGCCCTCCTCTCCTCCCACTCCAGAATAATTGCTATTATAATATAAAATGTAAGCTTAAAAATCTTACTAAGAGCCGTGTTATGTGGGTTGTTCAATAGTCCCTGTTCTTTTTTTTTTTTTTTTTTTTTTTTTTTTGCATTGCAGCCAATTGTGAAGTACTGTGTCTCCATTTCATTTGCCATGTTGTGGTCAAAGCTCCACCAAAATACCCCTCTTCGTTAAAGTAAGAGGCAATTTTAGCAGGATAGGAGTTACTGGGATTAACACAGAAAATCAAGTTTCTCAACTCATCGGTTGAGTTTTCCTCATGCTGTATAAGAAAAAAAATAAAAAAGACCAACAAGCACACGGGCATGTAATTAATCGCCGCAAACACTCAATGGACGTCCGTACTGGCCCGCGAGGCGCCCACCGTACGCACCCCTACCTTGGTTCCTGCCCAGTGAAGGCTCCGGCCTGCGATTACGGCCCTCGTGTGTAGTTCCACCCCACACCAGCGGGGGCAGAAGCGGTCCCGGCGCAGCCCGGTTTGCGACCCTGCCCCGTCTCTGTCAGACCCGACCAAGTCAGTGTGGGAGGGGGGAGGCCGTAGACACCGCAGCCCCGCGCCCAGGCTTGCTTTCCTGAGAGTAGGCTCGTG
Organism: Cryptoprocta ferox; assembly: GCA_028646485.1. NCBI lineage: Eukaryota > Metazoa > Chordata > Mammalia > Carnivora > Eupleridae > Cryptoprocta > Cryptoprocta ferox. The sequence continues at coordinate 41,186,534 of CM053560.1, read as the reverse complement.
CCTGTGGCGGTCGTCTGTAAAGCGCCATATAACCTCACGGATCTCACGGCCTGGCGCGCAACCGCAAAACCCCACAGCCGCTCGCGCCAGGCCAGCCGTGTCCTCTCCGCGCCCCCGCGCCGGGCCGAGGAAGGTGCGCTCCGGCGGGCCCGGCCCCGACCCGGAAGCCGCCACGCGGGCTGCGCTCGCCTCTGGTCGGGGAATATCCGGGCCGCCCGAGTCCTGAGGCCCGCCGCGGCCTCCTTCCCCGGGCCCCACGGGCCCATGGGTCTCCATGACGACGGCAGGGGCCCGGCCGGGGGGCGGGCAGCCCGGGTGGGGCCGCGGCGCTCCGGGGGCCTCCGCGGCGGCCTGGCCGTGTTCGCCGCCGTGGCCGCCGTGTTCACCCTCACGCTGCCCCCCTCGGTGCCGGGGGGAGACTCGGGTAAAGTATCTCAGGGCCGCCCTCCTGCCCCTCTCCCTTGTCGGTCGGCTCGCGCCTTCCATCGCCCCCCTCCCCGTCCCCCCGGCCCAGTGCAGCGTTTTGCGTTCCAGAACCAGCTTGTGATTACATTCCTGTAACTGGGTTCTGTGGTTCTCAGGCTTGGAGAAGGAGGGGCTTGTTGGTTTCGCCCGCTGGGACTTCGCGACCTCTCCCCTTGCGCGGGTCCATTTTGGGGGATCCGAGTTTTCGTTTTCCATTCCTTTTCAGCCCACAAATAACTACTTACTGCGTCCTTACCGTGTTCCAGACAAAAGGAGAAACAGTGGTGGTGACCAAGTGTCGCGGAGAGTATTCCAGTGCGGGTGGAGACCGTACACCAACTGCCGAAAAAACAGTGACATGTTGAGTAGTGATGAGTGGAGAGAGCAGGAGGGAGACGTGACGGAGAGTGCGGCAGGTAGTGGCTCCTCCAGAGAGGCTAGCCAGGAAGGGCCTCTGCGCAGCAGATTGTAGTTGAAACCTGAATGTTGAAAAAGGAACCGGCCATGCAGGCAGTTTGAGGGAGAACACTGAAAAGTGGAAGCTAGTCGTGGCCTAAAGCAGGCTGTTTCTATTAAAAAGAAAAGCAGGGACCATTTAAATGACATGAGCAATTGTTCTATATTTGTTATACGATTGTCTTATACTTGGGACGAGACACAAGATGCAGGGTCCATTTTTGATTTTGTCTTGCCGCCAAACAAAATGACCATCCAGTAATGCCTAGTCTTGTCAGAATGGTGTTGTAACGTCAGGTAGTGAATCTACAGATGGAAAACATGGAGTGTACCAGTTGTCTTTTGCTGCCTAACAAGATAGCCCCAAATTTAGTGGCTTAAAACAGCCGATATTTATTATCTCACATTTTCTGTGGATCAGGAGTCCAGGTGCCTTGAGCTGGGTGCTCTTACCCTGGACGGGGTTGTTGTCATGGTGTGGGCGGGAGCTCATCCTGGGGAGGAACCGCTTCTAACTTCAGTCCAGTTCTTTGCCCGTGGATCTCTCTGTCTCGGGAAGCCCACTCTTGTGATGAGAAAGTTGGCACCTTCGTCCGACACGTCGGTCATTTTGTAAACCTAGTCTTGGAAGTGACTGCTGCACGACTGCCCTATTTTATTCCTGGAAGTTCGTAAGCCCCACACCCAAGGGGCAGAGGATTAGATAGTTGGAACGCCAGGAGTTGGGGGTCACTGGGGGCCATCTTCTGGGCTGTCTGCCACATTGAAGATCCTTGAAGTTCCTTTTACAAATCATTACCTTTAATCTTTCTTTCAAGTCCTGTTGAACAGATAGGAGCAATATTTCATTAGTAAAGTCGGGAATGCAGTTACCATGGTTTCAAGGCTTACATTAAATAATACAAATAACTACAGTTGTGAGAGTTTTTTTTAAAGGTGTGAGAGGGTTTTTTAAAAAAAATTTAAATCCCAGTTAATTAACATACAGTATAATAATGATCACAGGAATAGAATTTAGTGATCCATCACTTACATATGACACCTAGTGCTCATCACATGTGCCCACCTTAATGCCCATCACCCATTTAGCCCAACCCCCCACCAGCAACCCTCAGTTTGTTTTCTGTATTTAAGAGTGTCCTATGGTTTGTCTCTCTGTTTTTATCTACCTTTTGCTTCCCTTCCCCTTTGTTCAACTATTTTGTTTCTTAAATTCCACATATGAGTGAAATCATATGGTATTTGTCTTTCTCTGACGGACTTATTTCACTTAGCATAATACACTCTAGTTCCATCCATGTTGTTGCAAATGGCAAATTTTCATTCCTTTTCATCACTGAGTAGTATTCCATTGTGTGTGCGCGCGCGTGTGTGTGTGTGTGTGTCTCACATCTTCTTTCTCCATTCATCAGTAGATGGACATTAGCGCTCTTTCCATAATTTGGCTAGTGTTGATAATGCTGCTATAAACATTGGGGAGCACGTGCCTCTTCAAATCAGCAGTTTTGTATCCTTTGGATAAATTCCTAGTAGTGGAATTGCTGGGTTGTAGAGTAGTTCTATTTTTAATGTTTTGAGGAAACTCCACACTGTTTTCCTGAGTGGCTGTACCGGTTTACGTTCTCACCAACAGCGAGAGTGAGAGTTTTGACAACGGAGAGCATTACTCAAAGACTGAGGAGTTCTGCACCTTAAAAAAAAAAAAAGAAAGAAAAACATTGACATTGACAGTTACCATGGATCTTTGAACCTGCGGCATTGGGAGGGGGGAACGAATAAATATAACTAACACTTACTGAGCTCTTACTGTATGCCAGGCACTGTTCCAAGTGCTTTACATGGGTTGTTGTTTTAATCCAGTTACTATCTCTATGAGGTAGGTACCATCAATAGCTTCCTTTTATAGCTGACAAAACGAAGGCCAACCTGTGTCCAGAATCACACAGCTAGAAAGTAGGGGCAGTCGAGGAAAGAACTCAAGTAGATTGACCTAGAATGTGCTCTCTTAACCTCTGCTCTAAGTTCTTTGTTACATCCGTCATTAACATATATACATATATTTAAAGTCTATGATTGGTATCTTTATTAATACTGTCTTTTATTTTTTCCCCAGTAGAATAAAGTTATCTATTCAGATTGAGTTACCCAACTTTTCAGGTGTTCTCATTGGTTTAGTTTGATGCCAAATAGTGGTTGCTTCTAATATTTTGGTGTTCATTGTTGGAAATAATAAATAAACTTTCCCAAGTATTGCCAATGAATTTGTATAAAGCTGTCTTTGATAATTTTGTTTATACGTTGGAAGTACTGTCCTCCTTGAATGTTTCTGTTTATGAAATATATTTTTTTATAAATAAACGGAACACATCTCAAAACCAATATAAAGTATGTATTTTTCTTCCTGATAAGTCTTAAATTATACTCTCTAAACCGATCACATTGTGTGCCCTTGCCAGAATTGTTTTTTTTTTGCAGTACTTGATACACATAGTTGATTTATGGGCAGGAATACTCATTCTTTGGAGGAGAGTGTGGGAGTCAAGACCTCACTTCTCTTGTTATTCTCAGGACAAATAAATTAGCTTATTTATGTGTTTATATATTTTAAGGATACTGTCTTTAACAGACTTGATAGATGAAAATATAACTGTGTGATTAATATAAAAAGTATAATACAGAGGGAGCTAGTTTTTGTAAAGGTTAAGCATCTGCAAACAGTTCTGAGCTTGCCACCCATTTGTGTCTCAGACAAGCTGTAATTCTCAAAACTTGAATGCACCTCAGAATTGCCTGGGAAACTTGGGCCCCAATGCCAGAGGGTCTTAATATAGGTAGGTTTGGTGAAGGAATCTTCATTTCAAAAAAGCGTCCAGGTAATTCTGATGAAAGTTGTAGTAGGACTTAGATTTGAGGAAGCCCTAGGGTAAAGGTTTGGGAAAAACCAGGTATCCAGGAGGCTCTTCCTCCCTCCACCCCCACCCCTGCCTGTTACACTCTCTTTTCAATCAATCATATTCAATTTTAAGAGTAATGTTTCCCTTTATTTTTTTCCAAGGATACATTTATAGACTTTAATAATAGCTATGGGTTCTATTTAGATACTAGTTTAAGATTTGATAAGAGTTGGTGATGGAAGTTTTTCACATTCCGGATTTTTATACCAACAGAACTCAGTAGAGAATAACAGCATTATGGGACTTCTGGGTGGCTCATTTGGTAACGTGGCCAACTCTTGATTTTGGCTCGGGCCATGATCTCACGGTTCATGAATTGAAGCCCTGCGTCTGTGTCTGTGCTATTGGTGCAGAGCCTGCTTGGGATTCTCTCTCCCTCCCTCTCTCTGCCCCTTCCCCATGGGATCTCTCAAAATAAATGAACTTAAAAAAAAAAAGAATAAAAGTGCATGGGCTCTCTCAAAATAAATGAACTTTAAAAAAAAAGAATAACAGCATTATGACTTTTTAATGGTAAATAGAAGTTAGAGAAAGTAGGCTATTTTTCTTAATGTTAAATGCAATTCTGAATATATTTTACATGGAGGAGAATAGCGGCCTTGAAAATTTGAATTTAACTGTGTTTCATCATCACTACAGAACTATCAAAAAGCAGATGAAAACAGTTTGGGACTGAAGACACACTTATCCATTCTGGAGTAAAATTATACAATATCCTTGATAGTTGTTACAAAGGGAATGGTTACCTTAAATTCTTTTAGACCATAAACAATTTCTTTCAAAAGTCTCTAAGATACAGAAAGTGCCTTTGGTTTCCAAGGTGCTCTTGAATATCTCCAGAATGAAAAGATGTCCTTACATAATTGACTTAGGTGAGCGGTATCTGCCTTTGGGTGCCCTTATGGGGCTTCTAGTCATTTACCCTAAGACAGGGCATCTTAGTAGCAAGGATGACAATATGATTTGTCTTATTGTCAACCTCTGTGTGCAGGGCTTGAGTTAGTTTCTTTGTGTGACCAGAGGGAGAGGTGGTGGTGTCTTGAGAGACTCCTGAAGTGGATAGGATAATATTTTCAACTTCGTAGGAAAGACAGAAATGAAAACAACTAACCAGGATATAAGGCGATCTAAGTGCTGAATAGAGAGGTTAGAGCAGGTTCTACGGAGGAGGAAGGGGTGATTAATTTTGAAATGGGAGGCTGGGGAAGGGTATGGATAAGGAAAGGTGTCCCTGAGAAGGTGGCAATTGAATTAGGCCTTGAAGGATTTAGGAGAGAATACTGGGTGAGAAAATGAGTGATAAGAGGTGCAAAAGAGAACCATTCCAGAGGAACTGTGAGTAATCACATTTGACTGAGGTGTTGATGTAAGCCTTGTAAAGGTCCCTAAAGCCATAGAGGGCTCCGTGTCGTGCTGAGGAATCTGAACTTCATTTAGTAAACTGAGAGCAGCCATTGAGAAATTTTGGATTAGTGATAATAGTCCAACCTTCTTTTGGGGGGTGGGATGGCGATAAGTGATTTCAGTATGAAGATGAAGTGGAAAACGGGTCAAAGCTATTGCTATAGTCCAGGCCAGAGGGTGAAGATCTACATTGTGACTGGGACAGTAGAAATTAAAAGAGTATTAAAATAAATATCTATCAAAGGATAGAAAATGGACATTAATACATTTCTTAATAGATAATAGTAACTTTCATAAGCCATCAACATTGATTTGTTACATTGTACTGTATTACAGTGTACAGGAACAAGTCAGAAATGGTCCCTGTGCTCTGGATACTTAAAATATTAACAAATAGGCCTCGAATTACTGCATCGTAATTTTAGAAATAATCACTGATGTGAGGAATTACAAAGGACTATGTAAGTAATAGAATAATTTAGTGGTTTGAAGAAATGTATTATGGTCGTCAGAGCGTCCCCAAATAACCTGGAGCTACTAAGTATTTGGCAATCATTTAAAGAATAGCCAATGTAATTAATGTAGAGAAGGTATTCAAATGCCAGTTTAGGGCAGAATGGTACATGCTACAGAGTGTCCAAGTCCCAGATATCTGCACATGTTACATATAAAGTTGCATCTTTGTAGAGATTTTAATACTAAAATCTTGAGGGACAATACAGCACATTACACTAACATTTCATAAGAGTTTTTATATATTTGCAAATGTGTACAACTTTTAGGAAGGACAATAGGCACTTTTTAAAAACTAGAATTCACCTATATTTCCACTGACCAGTTATTAAAAGCTATCAAAGATCATTTGTTCAGTAAGACCTAAGGGAGAAAATATCCTTAGACTATTTCATGCTGTTAAATCTCTACAGATTTACAGTTTTATCCAGTCAAATTAATGCAAAACCCCAGTGCAAGCATTTGGATTTTGAAAACTTTGGAGGAGTGTCATTTTCTAATAGTAATTATTGGTTTTACATTATTTTTTCACAGGGGAACTGATCACAGCCGCACATGAGCTTGGAGTAAGTATTAGTTTTATTGTTTAATCAATGCTCTCATTAACAGTTTTAGGAATTAAGAAAGTTTAATTAAGCATGGAGTAAAGTAGATTAATTTATTTTCAAACCCCAGTTTTTAGTAACTTATAAGTACAGTACGTGACAATTTACTTTAAGTTTTAAATCCAATTAAACCAAATTATAAAGCAAAGCCTTTACTATATATACAGTAGCTGGCTTATTATCACCCCAAATTTTGTATAAGCTATGGAGAATAAAATAAATCGGGTTAACAGTTTTAATAAGTTTATTATTTAATAAACTTTATTATGGTGCATGATCCCTTTAGGCAAGACCTTAGGACTGTCAGCGTGGTGGTAATCCGGTAGCAGTGTGGTCTTTCAACTTTCTAACCAATACGATATTTCAGAACCTGCTTTTTTTTCAATAGCCTTTTGAATGACCCTAATGTACTGTGAACCCAGAGAACAAACTGCTTAAGAACTGACAATGAAATATGTCACCCTTTCTCTAGGTGAAACACCATGTGGTAGACACTGCCAAATCCACGAAAGAAAATATTTATTTGTATTGGCACAAAAGGATTACAATAGAAAACCACTGTTCAAACATTGAGTCATTGCCTCTTAATCTTGGTACTTGCCCGAGAAAAAGGATCCTTTCCAATTAAAGCCAGTGTGACTCTTCAGTGGGTGAAAACCTTCTAACCTGCTGATTTTTCCATAGGTCGCCCATCCTCCTGGCTATCCTTTGTTCACTCTGGTGGCTAAACTGGCAATTACACTATTTCCTTTCGGTTCAGTTGCCTACCGAGTCAATCTTCTTTGCGGCTTATTCGGAGCAGTAGCTGCATCATTACTTTTTTTCACCGTTTTCAGGTAAAGTAGTTGATCAGTTAAAGTTAATTTTGGCTAATTGGAGATGTAGCTTTCTTATGGTCTAAGCGCATATGTTAAAAAAAAAAAAAGCTTTTGTTGCTTGAATGGTTTTCCTAATCACTCATGTGATTTCACTTTCTTAATTTCCGTTAATTTCATATGCATTTGACCCCTGAGATGATTACACAGTTGGTTGTGCTTCGTACAATGGAGTAAAGGTGTCACTAGTTCATTATCACAATTCTCTGGTTAGGCAGAACTAATAGGGTTTGTCATTTTATGAAGATGCAGATGGGCCAGTTTAATTTAACAATATGAAGTTCGTCTTGGTAAATGGTAAATACCATTTAATTACTCACAGTGTTGCTGATGGGCAGCTGCCTGTCAAGGCCAGAGCTAGTACGTAATTATATTGTATTCTAAATCCGCACATGTTGTCTACATTTTGGAATGAGGCTATTAACTAAGGAAATAAATTTGGGATTCGGTTTTAGTAAGGTTTCACTTTGTTCCATTATAGCAGTAGGGAAGGGAGGCAAATTAGATCCCACTTACTTCATTGATGGAAGGCTTTCTTAGTCTGGAAGGCTACCTTGCTTTTAAAAAATGGGTCATTAGTTTAGGGTGTTGGTAAACTTATTTGTCTTTGCTATTCCTGTCTCCTTTCTTAACTCAGTCCATCCTATGCCTAAAGAGATTATAGTAAAAAATACAAATGATACTTCCTGCAAGGGGAGCCAAATTAAAACACTTCTTTCAAAAACTACTGTAGTTGTTATTATAAAAATAAATATTTGTATCTAAATATGGTGTAATTTGAATAGACAATTTCTAATGCCATTTTTGGAGACTAATGTTTTTATTTGCATTAGTCATAATATTGCCCTTCAGTTTCCTTTTTCATTATTTACAGAAAGGTAAAAGTTAACATAAGTATGACTCTAGAGCTTACTTTTAAATTTATTTGTGGAAAGCTTTCAGATTCAAATGTAACTATGGATCATTTACTAGATTTTTATCTCTATTATTTAATTCATTTGTATTTCAGTCTTACAGGTTTTTAGTAATAGCCAAATCTTTAAGTATGAAATGTTGAAAAAAAATCTCTGCTTGGATTGATTAGTATTACGGATACTTTTTTTCTAAATGATTAGAATAATCTTCTTTAGAATTGTTTCTCCTGAATCTTTTATAATTAAGAATCTGTCATTATTTCTATTCAGAGAAAAACCGATCTTTTTAAATTTTTAAATATCTAAGTTGAAATATAGAACTTACTTGTACTGTACTGAATGTATAAATTAATAATTTTCATAAGACATTTAAGACAAAGGCACATAAAGGAAGTTAATAGTTGTATTTATTTTGATAGTTCATCTGTATTTTATTTATTTTATTTTAAATTCTTTATCTGTATTTTAGAAGGTATTTCTATGACATGTATATTTAAATGCTATATGGCTATAAAAAGCTCTTTTGCAAATAAAGTGATTTGTTTTCTAAAACTTCCATGCTCTTCACTATATTAATTGGTGATACCATTCCCCATGAAAACCACTGTAAAAATCATACATAAAAGTTTTTATCTTTACTGAATCCAAATAGCTTTGGACAATAATTTTCCTTTGAGTTGTCCACATTTTAAAATACCTTTTATTATTATGCTTGATTATAATGGGTTTTAGATTAGCACGCTTAACCTGTGACCCTTTTCTTTTAATACAGCCTTAATGATAAATTTGTATATTGGCTGACATGCTTTAAATCAAAAACTGTTAATATGACTAAACTGGATATTTGAGTAGTTTTAGTAATGTTTTAGTAATATGGTACTTGGGAAAGTTGCTTTCTTTCAGAGAAGGGATCTAACAATATTATCTCTTACATACATTTTAATATGAAAATAGTTCATTATTTTGAATACAAATAATTGACAAGGTACACGTCCTTTGGGAACAACCTAGTTCAAGTGGCAAATCTGTTTTGTCAAACAATAGACACCCTTCAGGAAAGAGCAAGCCATCTCTATGGTAATAGGACTAACAGTAGCCTATTGATTGAGTGGAAGAAGACATTATACAATGTCAGCTGGCTTGTTACAATTTCATTTGTTGTATGACCTGAACTTAACCTTTAAAACCTTTCTTCTGTGAATATAAACCCAACAGCAGGACACAGTTTTTGTACAGCCATTACAGTGACAGCTTTTTTTCCCAGCCCCAGCGTATAGTAAATGTATTCCTTTACAGGTTGACTCCTTTTATCAGAATTTGTTTAGGAGACATTTTACTACTTTATTCATTTACAGGCCAAATCATCATTCCACTTTGTTGTTGAATATTGAAGGGTTTTGATCTAGGAAACAGTTTTATTCTTTCTTTCCCCCATCACTTAAGAGCACATTACTGTACATGTAGGATTAGTGCTGACTGGTGTGCAGTAAATTAATTCTTTTAACAGGTTTAGATTTTTTTCAGGTAATTGTTCACATAGCATTCACTATATTTAGCTCTTGGGGTGGACATAAAGACCTTCTGTACCTTTTAAACAAAGATTGCATTTTAAAAGCAAATTTCTGTTTAAATGTGTTGATGTAAAAAGCTCCATTTTTTTTTCAGTAAACATGACTTAGGTTGAAAGAACAATTTATTCGTTGTTTCCAATTACAATGTAAGTTTTGCTTTCCTTGCATCCTTCTCTTGCTTTTAAAGGCCGTAAGATGTCATTAACACTGCATTTTTTGTCAATCTTTCCTAATGGTTGGCAAGAACTCATGTGTTTGTGCCTTGCCCTAATGTAGAAAGCATATGAGTGAAACGGCACACGGAAAGCTGTATGTGTCATTATACTTTATTGAATCAAAAATAGTAAGATTGTGGCAGTTGTTTCTGTATGTATTTATTTATGTATTGTCCCCTTCAGGAGTATTTTTAAGCATTCATTATGTTAAAGGAGTTTAATGTATTTCATTTATATGAAATAGTATTCATTTTATTAATATGTACATCTATGTTTTTAAGACTATGTAACGCAGTCAGTGATTCGTAGGAACTGGGATTTTCTCTTTTAAAGCCATTGAAGTGAACGATTTTTAAGTTTCATTGGCACAATATTTAAAGTGTCATAGTTGAAATTTACAAATCCCATTAATACAAAATTTAAGAAGTTATAGGCCTTGTAAATCACGAACTGAACGTGCCTTAGCATTGCTTAGTACTTGAATTTCAAACTTATTTTCTAAGATACATCAAACTAGGTCCTATATACTTAATGAGGAAGGAGTATTGAAATCACGGTCACTAAACGTCAATGTGCTTACATCTCATATGTTCTGGTATCACTAAAAGAAAATGGAGTATGCTGATAGCATTGCATACTATAAAAAATTCTTTACCTCAGGGAAGTTTTAAATTGCTTATGATCTCAGATGAGGGTGTATCTTGTATCATTTATTTTGGGAGTTACAGGGCAGGAAATATATTCTCAACAGGCTTCAGAGTCAGCATATCCTTTCCAAACTATTATGGACCAAGTGAACTATAGAAGAACTCATTCAACAGTGTTTGTTGAGGATTCATGTGACTCGAAAGTAAAACTATTTTAGTTTTCATAATCAAAATTAAGTGCTTATTTTAAAGGAATTAAGACAAAGTCGCTAACCATTAAACAGTTTTTCAAGATTTTTTTCCTAGGAGGACACTCACATAAAAAAACTTTCTAACGCTGGTAACATTGTACAATAAGAAATCGGATCTCTTGTTGTCAACCACATTAGCCAGAATATATGAGTATTCATAATAATTAAAGGTATAATGAAACTATGTCTACTTACTACAAAGAACTTACAAACAATTTCAGCAATATTTAAATATCTTCTGGTGGATTGTTTTGTGCCAGTATTTTATTTATGGGGTATTTTATTTTGTATAAGTGGTATAATTCTAAACATTATGCTGCTGCTAAAAATTAATTTGCTTAAACTTTTGGAAGAGGAATACTTGATTCTGAGCACTGCACTGCGTCTGCGATCCTTACAGCTTCAGCTAAGACTCCATTCAATAAAGAATAGAAAATTAAAATGCCATACCTTAGAGAATGTAGAATCGCCTGCTTAAGGGACATTTGGATTTTCCAGCTCAAAGAGTATTTTAGATTATTGCCATAGAGAATAATGTGAAGCTCTTCCTAATTTCAGAGGTAACTATGCATAAGTAACAAATAGGCCCCAAGTTTTTGTAGTTGAAGAAGAATGGAAAGTACTGGAGCATTAATTTTCATTCAGGAGAATATCTGTCTTGATCCCTGGTTAATTGATCATATATTTCTCTCATACTTGTATTAAAATTGCATTGACTCAGACTGGTTAAGCATATTAAGAGCTTGGTTCATTTGCATTTTCTTATAAGTAGAAGGACATATTAGGCTCAAATAGCAGCACTTCGTTTTGAAGGGGAAAAAAGCAGGGCAAAAACTCTTTTTTAAGACTGTAGAGTCTTTTCTGACAGCTAGTCAGAGTTAGAATTAGTTCAAGGAAATGTTAATAATGCACTGGCTGGCCTAATCCCTTTGATATCACCAGGTATCCTCCTGTTCATGGGTTAATTGCTTTAAAAGCGAAGGCAATATTCTGAGCGGTGGGCCGCTTCACCTTTTCACAGCTGTTACCATTGAGTGACAACTAAATCCCATGTGTAAGATGAGGAAGAGCTCAATCTCCAATTGGGAGAAAATTTATGTAAACCACAATCCCTTCAGAATGTGCGGAAGTCATAGACTTTCTTGATTTACTCTGCTTTTCCCAGAAAGCTCTATTGTTCACTTTCCTAAGTCCCATCAACCCTTTGTAGCAGAATATCACAGCGGCAGCAGATAGCTTGAAATATATAAATGCTATCATAGCTCTGATTAATAGCAGTGCTTATGAGTCAAGTCTGATAACAGCACAGCTCTCCACTCAATTTCAGATACTGCTAATGGAATCTGTCTTCTCCAATTGTAATATGAGAAGGCCTAATTTGCCATGGAGCTTGGAGCTGTCACCAGTAGGGGATTGTGGGGTCAGATGGGAGCTGCCAGGTTTTTGCCCTGCAGCTTGTATCTCTCACTTTGAATAGAGCAGCCCCCTGCCTGCCAGTTAGCTGATAGGCCGCTGTGGGGTTTATGCCACTATATACAATAGCAAAGGGCTGCATAGGCTGACTTTATAATTGTGAAGCTAGCTCATATTTCCACAGCTACTGTGCTGCATAATTTCTAATAAGTGGTTTTAACAAATGTCAGATTATGAAAAGTTTCCTCAATTACAAAAACTTATAAAACATTCAGATTGCTAAATCTGTTTCCTGCCGAGATGTTGCCACTGGAACTAGTCGTCAGTCATTAGGGCTATAATAATAAATGCATACATTTCTTAAAATACAAATAAAATTATAGATCATAACTCATATAGATTTGCTACTTTTCGAAGCCATAAACACAGAAAGCCATCTGAAGGAATTGAAGTATTAAGATAGGCTTCATCATGTTGCATAACGAAACTACTTAATACTAAATCTCAATTGTTTGAGTTGGTTAGTGTTGCTGGTGAAAACAGTTGAATACCTTCATTCTACTGAGTTGAGTTACTTGGATCTTTTAAGTTTCCTTCGTAGACATTTCATACCTTAATGTTTAAAAATGTAGGCAGCATTTTCTAAGGTTTGGGTTAAAAGGGACTTCGCGTGGTGCCGTTGGCATGGCCAAGGCCTCTGAGAACAGTTGGCTTGGCTGGAGTACACTTTTTAACCATCCAGGTTTGCTATAAATACAAAATACACCATCAAGCTTGAGTAATGGGCTGATTTTGGGGTCTTCTGTGTTTTCAAACATTTCAAACAAAATATGATACAAATGTGTAATTTGGGAGTTACGTTGAAGTAGGTTGCTTTCAAGAGTTCGTGCCTCCCAGTGTGCAAATTATTTGGCATACCATGAAAACTTAGTAAAAAGTAAAATGTATGATGGTGATTCCTTGGAAGCCCAATTCAGTGTTTTTTCCTTTAGATATTTAGGTATAAGTTGATGAGATATAATAAAAGGAATTGTTCTAAATAACTTTTTTATATGTTGGTTAATGCATAAATCTGATTTTAATGGGAATTCTGTGATTATACTTTATTTATGGAAGCTGTTCATAATCTTACTCCCTCCATTTCAGTTGGGGTTTTTTTGAAGACTTTAAAGTTTTTCCCCCAATGTTATTTAGTGGTTTAAAATCAGGAATAATACTTTGTACTTTTCCTTTTAGCGTACTGGTAGTTGATATTTATGTAACTGAAAAGTCAGACTAGAACCAGTTTTCCTTTTGATTGAATCTCATGAAATGGAACAAACTTTGGTATGATTTTATCTGAAGTGAAAATAAATTTTTATAAAATGTGGAAAAAGGGATTATTTGCAAAGTTATTAAAGATGGAAATATTTTACATTTTTTTTAGATGCAGTGGTGGTGGCTTTCAAGATGGAACTTTATTTTTTTAATTAATTAATTAATTAATTTTCCAAGATATAACTTTAATATACCATGCCCTAAATGACTGGTTTATGTTAATTAGGTCCAAACTTTAAAATGAACAGAAAAATTTTTAATTTAAATTTTAAAAAGAAAAATTTAGGTTCTACTGTTTTCTAAATGGCCACTGACGATAACTTGCCCGCAGAATATTGGAGCATATTAGATGCTCAGTGTGTATTTGTTGCACCTGGGAGTGAGTGACCTACCGTGGCCAGAGAAGTTCAGCAGTAAGTAGCTCGCTTCCCAGTTTGCCCTTTTTCCAGGTGCCCTGAAGAGATAAATAGATAAGTGTTGATCATGTGATTGAGCCAAAAGGTGACATTTATAGAGTTTTCCTGAACAAGACCCAGAAAGATAAGAACTTGGGAGGGTGGGGGTTGTTGATTTGCTGTTCATTGGGTCCTGCTTTCCCTTACTTCTTCCCCATAAGCCATTATGTGGTTTTAGTCATCAACAAGAATTGACACTAATAGTAATTACTTAACAATAATTCTCGGAGGCTGCGGTGTGGCCTGCCTGCTCAATCCTGCTTACTTCAAGCAGGAGTTTGCAGCGGAGAAGGGCCGGGTACCTTCCATGTTGGGTCCTTTGCATGCAAGTAACACTGAAGACAAATACATTCATGAATTTTATGAGGCACATCAAATGTGTGTTCTGAAAGAATCTCGGGTTTCTGTTATTTGCCTTTTGATTGAGGGTTAGACAAACATGTGACTACACATGAAAATCAAATACCACGTAGTGGAAAGAAAAATATACCTTATCATCAATAGCAAACCTGTGTCAATGGTGTAAATTGTAACCTCCTGATTTATCCATTGTGTCAACATAGGAAGAGTATTCCATCAGTGAGAAAACTCCTGCACAATCGGTACCTTTCTTAGGAATTTTATCTAGGTCTCATGGATGTGGACCCCAAAGAAGGCACTTGTGTATTAACCATTAGGATTCTGAGCTTCATATTTGTTACGATGATCTGAATCCTTACCTCATATTCCTTACTCCAGTGGGGAATTTTTGTTATTTGCATTATCTAGATGAAATTTTAAATACTTGACCACCCTTCTCATATTGTCTATCCTACTCTTGGTATATCTTTCTTTATTGACTCACCACTGTACTTTACTAGGATGTGAACTACATGACATTCATGTTAACCCAAGCACAAAGCAATTTGGAAGATTTATTTACTGTAAATATACTGGCAAATATATTTTGCATGTAACACAAAAATACATTTATTTGTATAAAATAATCCATACTACAGTGACTTTTAGATTATTTGATATTTTGAATCATCTGTATCATTGCTTTACTCCATTAGTATGAGCCCTTAAATTCAGCATCTGTCTCTCAAAGAGTCAAAACTTGGATTTTGATTGTTAGTACTGACATGTGACTAGCTTTTACAATATAGTGGTTGTATTATTAAAATGATCACAGTAATGGTGTTTTAAGTATGCGATCATTTCTTCATATATCCTCATAACATGTTATCTTTCTATAAGTCAGGTTAGATTCTAAAAATATGTATTTCAGTTGAAGAAATATGTTTTCTGACCTCCTTTTATGAGGCTCTATGAGAACCAAAATGAGAATGGAAAACATTTTTTCTTATATTGTATCTAATTCATCATAAGTTGTCCTTAAGTTAAAATGAAAAATAGTTTAGACTGTTTTACGATTTATTCTTGACTTCTGGTGAAGAGACTTCCTATTTTATTCACCACCTTGTTTGAATTTCTCTTTATTTTATTGAAGCAGTTTCATCAGTATCAATAGAAAAATGTGCCTCTTTTTAGTGATCTCATTTTAAGATGCCACTTTAACACGTTATGTGTATATAAATTTACTAAGTCCTTAGTTGCTTTATAAAAAATAATAGTTAAGCATATTTATTCAAAAGAATAAAATGAAAATGGAAAGTGGGACCCTTGGATTGCCAGGTGAAAACACAATGGTGTTTTTTAATTATGTCATTTTCATTTGAAAAAAAAAATCCTCAGACTGCGTCTATGGGTGGATGACAGTTGTTTAACCTTATTTTAGAGCTCTTTCTATTAATAGTCCATTTGTATGTTTGACTTTATGGACTGATACCAAACAGCTCATTTTGTGGACTCAGAATAACAATTTTATTTAAAACTGATGCTTAAGTAATAAAGTCAGATTGTACATTCTTCCCATATATATTTTTCTTTCTTTTCTTTTCTTTTCTTTTCTTTTCTTTTCTTTTCTTTTCTTTTCTCTTTTTTTATCTTGGAGAGAGAGAGAGAGAGAGAGAAGGTGAGTGGGGGAAATGGGCAGCTGGAGAGTGAGAAGGAGAGAGGGAAGGAATCCTAAGCAGGCTGTATCTATGCTCAGTGGGACTCAATCCCATGATCCAGGATCATGACCTGAGCCAAAATCAGGAGTCCTACACTCAACTGGCTGAGCGACCCAGGCACTCCTCCTTCCATATATTTCTAAAAGAAAGATTACTTAGCCAGAAGTTTGACTTACTAATTCACTTAATAGTATTGCATTCCATAAGGTATATGAATAGCATTTCCTTCTACTTACATAATTTAATTTTGCCCCCCACCCCAAATTGTATGTTGCAGCCTTTTCAGGAAAAAAAAATTGTGGAATATGTGTTCTGGTTGGAATTATTCCCCAAGAGGTGCCTGGGTGGCTCAGTCAGTTGAGCGTTGGACTCTTGATTTCAGCTCAGGTCATAATCCTGGGGTCATAGGATCGAGCCCTGCATTGGGGCTCCATGCTCAGCATGGAGTTAAGATTCTCTCTCCCTCTGCCCCTCTCTTCTACTTGTTCTCCCTCACACTCTCTAAAACAATTTGTTTTTAATGAATAAATAAATAGATAAAAAATAGAATTATTCCCCAAAAGAGATTACAACTAACTTGTCTAATCATCCATTCCGGGGCACCCTTCGTTCAGAAGGATCATATTTGTCTAGGCTCATAAAATAACAAAGACCCCATGAATCAGAATAGATGA
Organism: Cryptoprocta ferox; assembly: GCA_028646485.1. Classification (NCBI taxonomy): domain Eukaryota; kingdom Metazoa; phylum Chordata; class Mammalia; order Carnivora; family Eupleridae; genus Cryptoprocta; species Cryptoprocta ferox. Next base: position 41,169,748 of record CM053560.1, on the reverse strand, counting down.
TGGATTAGTTGGAGGCTGTAGAAATTCTGTAGATTCATACAAAAATACTTTTTTTAAAGATTCATACATAAACATAATAAAAGGGTTTCCTCAGTTATCTTGTTTGCTTAAAAATTAGATTCACCTTCAGATCTATTCATCAGTGTGATTTTTACATCATCACTTAGGTAAATCTTTTGCACATTTAATGTCTTCTGTCTCAGACTTGCAGTGGTTTATTGATATGGATGGTTCATTGATATTTGTCTCAATAAGACAGAAGGCAAAAACTTAATTTATTTGAAATTTCTGAAAGATGTGAGGAAATTTAAGGGACTTTCTTTATACCTCAGTATGTGAGAGGCAATATAAGTAACTGTAAATCTATATTTTCTTATCTCCTTTGAAGTATTTACTTACAGACAAGGAATAAAGTAATATAAAATTCTTTTAGATAAATTATGATTTCTGTACTCTTGCCAAAAGAATATCTAAGCACTTGAATTAAAGTAAGGGGTGGAAAAATGGATTGTTCCTTCGTTTCTGTAAGATACATCTATATGGACATTGCTTTATTTTTTAAAAATCAATATAACAAAAATAGCATAATAGAAATTAATGTAACAAAATCAAACATGAATCCTTTAATAGTTCCCTCAATTTCATTTGTTACTAAGGTACCAGTTTTATAATAGTAAAGCACAGCAACGAAAAACAACATGATTCTTATACAGAATTTACCCTGATACCAAAACATCTTTTCTTTCATTTTTTTGCAATTAAAAAAAAAGACTTAATTTCTAAATAATAGCCTAAGTAACATTGTAAAACATTATTTGGAAATAGTTGGACTTACATTGAGATGATTAGAAACCATTGTTAGAGAGCCTTAAAAACTAAAGATAAAGTATGTCTGAAACATATAGGTGGAAAACCCGTTAGTTTTCTAAAAATAAAAAGGCTTTTGTAGGGACACGTGCACATATATATGTAAAGTGAGGTATATTTTTAATTTTTAAAATGCACAAATATGAAATGGCCATGTGGTGCTATCAAATAGCCCAAAATAATTTTGTTGGCTTTGTAATATATTATTTAGAGGATTTTAAGTTCCCCATATCTGGCTTCCTTGCTATGTTTTGATTAGGTTACAGTTAAAAATTTCTTTTCCTCAGGAATGTAAAGCTTTAGAAATATAGAAAAACATGTCTATTCAGTACCCATTTAATACATTTAACTTAATAGAATCTGGAGAAGGAGCAAACTATGCCAGTCTTATTGAAAGTACTTTAGGAACAACTTCTTGGAAAGGTGTGCCTAACAGCACTCCTCATCGGCAAAGAAACCCAGAGATGGAGGAGAAACAGCTTGTAAGTACAGGACTTAAAACTCGTTTAGTGTTGCTAGAACACAAACTATGAGATGGGTTATGTCAAAAAATGAAGCTGCCTGTAAGCTGAGACCAGATCATAAAAGGTGTTGCCTGTCGTAATGAGGACTTTCTAAAATGTTTTATAATCAAAGAGGAGTCGTTATAGGGCTGGAGGCAGAAATGTGTAAGATCAAATATGTTTTGGATCCTTCATTCTGGTGGCAATGGTGAGCCGAGGGCCGGAGACACACAACATACAGAGCCTTTGAATTGATGTGAGCCTAACAGCTAATATAGGGCAGTAGTGATATGGATGGAGAGGAGAATGAGTTTCTTAAACGTTTATGAAGTAAAACTGGCAGGATATGGTATGGTCGATGTGGAGACAGGGACAGGAGCTTTGACAATGACTTTAGGTTTCTTAGGTAACTAAACTAGGTAGATAATGAAAATCACTAAGACAGAATACAGGAGCAAGAATCCTTTAGGGAAGAGGATGAGAAATTAATTTCGTCCATGTTGATACTCAGGCTCTGTGGGACATCCCCAGCTGGAGTGGCTTTGTGGTGAGGTGTTCAGCAGTCAGTTGGAGATATGTCAGTTTGAAACTAAGAGGAAGGTAGTACGAGACAGATTTGGTTGCTTTGGTTTGTAGTTGATAGCTGAAGTCAAGATAGTAGGTAAGGCCCCCCACGTGGAGTATGTAAGAGTGAGAATAGTTGCCTGAGAATGAAATCTTAGAAACACCAGCTTTGAAGGTGATAACGGAAGAAGGGGAGCCACTAAGAGAAAACACAGAAGGAAGATCCAGAACCATGGAAGGAACACCGGAGGCATGAGGAGCCCAGGTCAACTCAGTAGAGTGTGTCTGGGGCTGGGATCAGTACTGCAGGGAGGTCCTGGGAGCCTGTTGTATTTGGCAGTTGGATGATAATTGGGTGCTATTTCAATAGAATGCTAAAGTGAGAACAGAGGATAGAGGCTACAGATGTGGACAACAGGAAACTAATACTGACCCTAACCGTGATCCTGAAATGTCTTCATGAAATCGTCTTGACTTCAACTTGCCCTTTAGTCATTTATCTCAGTCTCATTCTGGTGAAACGAAGCAAGCTCAGATAATGTAAGGTGCCTTGGACAATATACCGAGACTGCCTAGCTGCAGAGTTCAGTGAACGATCTGAAGACTGCCAGAGTCTTCAGAAAGTCCTCATGCTTCCCATGGCAGACATCAGCCTTTGACTTGTCAGCAGATCACAGACTCGGCTTGCAGTGTGCTGATGTGGGGATCACGTGTCCTTGTTGGCATGCATATGATGTCATGGCACTGGCCCGCACACCTGTCTTCCTATACAGCACTCAACCTGCAGACTTATTCATGTGTGCTATACTGCTTGTCTTTTGGGACAAATACATGGTTTTAATGAAAATCTTATGATTTGGAGAACAGTTTTTTTAAACTCTTTCCCTTCACAGGCTGCTTTCAATAGTAGAGTCTAGTCTTGTTTAACTGGCCTGTTCCACTCTTTACCAGTTTGATGTTCCCTTCCCCAGACGACTTTCCACTGCCCGACTTGACTTTAGCTTTCAGTTCACTCATTTCCTTGATGCCTCTACACTTGTCTTCCATTTAACTGAGACCTAGAACCCTTTGCTCCTCCTTTTTATTGCCTTCATCAGCCCTCTGCTGCTTTGCTTCCTTCCCCATCCAATCCAGGCCCCATGGTTCATTACAGACTCCCTTCCCTCTTGTCCTTCTGTCCTACCCACGTAGTAAAGCTGCTAACCCTAGCTCTATTCAGCCTTTCCACAGCCATGCTCACGGATCCTGGCACTCCACATCCACAGTCTCTGCAGCCTCCCTGAGCCTTTATCGCTACATGCAAATCCTTGAATGTGTCCCTCCTCAACTTTCGGAGTTTCCCCCCAACGGATGTTTTGAATTGTCTCTGTTTTTCTTAGCCCACTCGTTTATACACGTTACATGGTCAGTAAATGGTGATCGATTCTGAATCTTAGCATAAAGGGTATTTAAAGGCAGTTTGTTAAAAATACGTGTGTTTTACTGGATATTCACTGTTTACAAAAGGCTGCTGAAATTAATGAAATTCGTATAAGCTTAGCTTATATGCATTACTAGGAAAACCACAAATCAAATAGTAAAATGATGAGGCCTCCAAAATGTTTTGTATTCTACATATCCTATATATGGATGCACGCATTCTGTTCTTAGACATACTGCCATCTCTTCTGTTTTTCACAAAGCTATAGCATCTTCAGCATTTATTTTCAGAATTTTCTCACATAGTTTCCCTTGAAAATGTAATAGAAATAACAAAGAGGGAAGGCAGTGTGTTTCAGTCAGTGCTCTTGGATGCAAGCAATGGACTCTGGCTGTGTTTCACAGAAAAGAAATGTATCAAAAGGAAGTTGAAAAGAACTCTACAGTAATATAAAGGACAACCTAATTTTTAAATGGGCAGTAGGTCCGAATAAACTTCTCCAAGGAAGACATACAGATAGCCAATAAGTACGTGAAAAGATGCTCAATATCGTTAGCCGCAAGCCATATATGTGTATTGTTTTGTTTTTAACCATTCAAGAGTAAGTTGCATAGATGGTATCTTTTTACTCTTAAATGCTTCAAGGTATGTTTCTTAAAAATAAGCACATTTCCTTAGATATCCACAGTGCACTTCTCAAAGTCAGGAAATTATCACGGATAGAACACTGTTCTCTATAGAGGTGATTCAGATTTTGCCAATTATTCCAATAATATCCTTTTTAGCAGAAGAAAATTCGAGATCATGCCTTTTATTCTGTTGTATCCCTTTAGTCTTCTTCATACAGACACATGGTTTTTTTGCTTTTCATTTTTGTCTTTCAAGACCTTGACATTTTTGGGAGACTATATTGGCGAGTTATTTTGTAGAATATTCTTCAATTTGAATATGTCTGTAGCTTGAGGTAATACATTTTGGCAAGATTACCATAGAAATGAGGCTCTGTTCTTTTGATTGGACTAGATCAGGAAGTATGTGATGTTTGTCCCATTTCTGGGCTTTAACTTTGATCACGTGGTTAGATTGTGTCTGCCAGGTTTCCCACTGTAAAGTTAGCATTTTTCCTTTTGTAGATAATCTATTTCTAGAGAGATACCTTTAGACTTATGTACATAATTCTGTTACTGCAAAACTTTTACCCACTAATTATGGTATCCATTATTCTGATGATGATGGCTGCCAAATCCATCATTTCTTCGATAATTATTAGTCGTTGTCTTTCTATGGACTTTCTCTTCCCCCATTTATTTATTTATATAACTATAGATTATTTATTCATTGGGTTACAATCAATTATTGATGTTCAAATTATCCCTGATTTGGCCCCTTTAAGCTAACGCCATGTCCTTTTGTCATGTCCCCTTCTGAACACTTCGTTACGTTCTGGCACAAGATATTTCAGACTCATTTTATACTTGAGCTACCACAGACCTAGAATCAGCCATTTTTCCAAGGAAGCTAATTTATGTTTTTAAGTAGAGCAAGAAATCTTATATCTTATGCTGACTTTCCAAAGTAATACTGACAGATGAAACCTGGAAATTCCTTTAAAAATGTTCCCATTCTTTAAGAATGGTAACTTGTTCACTAAGTTTGCTTTCTGTGCTTGGAGCTAAAGACTTCCAATATAAATGAAGTTTAACTTCAGTTCACATTTCAAAACTAACGTCAGAATAATTATCGCAGGTAGTTACCTGCCATACATGTTCTAAGATGAGCTAGAAACCTGGGAATTGAAGAGAAATTTGAGAAAAGAGTAGAGGTTGAATAAGTATAAGCTGCGAAGACATTGAGTTCATGGGTACAGCATGAGCAGAGGTATGGCACTGGGAATAGGCATGTCTTAATAGGTAATTTTGAGGACCCTTCCTGGTTGGTAGAGATAATAATGTTGGTAGATAATAATAATAATAATAATGGTAGAGAGTAATTAGTGGCTAGGTACTATTCATTGGGAGCTTGGGTTCCAACCTGACTCGTTTCCTACAGGCAACGAAGAGTCCTTAAATTGGGGGGCTAGGTAGTCATAAAGAGCATGTTTTAAGAAGTTTAATGTGATATTATATTGCAGAATTGATTGGAAAACAGAAGATAACTTAGGAAACTATTAAAATAATTGAGTCTGAGGTAGTATGAGTACAAGTTGAAAGGAATTTGGAACATAATTTAGAAGGAAGAAATGCCTTTAATGTGTTGAATCAGGGTCATTGGGAGAATGGGGAACTGAAAGAAATAGGAAACTGATGATTTTTATAAGGGAAAGAAAAGAAACAAATTGGAAAGAGGACCTCAAAAACAAGTTCAGTGATATCAAAATTTTGTTTTAACTTTTTTTTTCTATAATGCTTGATTAAAGGCCACAACTACTTCACAAAATTACTCCACAGCTTTTTACACAAAACAATATAGTTAAAAGTGATGACTCAGGGCCATATAATATTGTAACTATTAGACACCGTAATGCTTGCTGACTCATAACATGTGTTAGAAAGAGATATTTGGTAACAGCTTTTTCATCATTTCAGACTCCTAGTGAAATAGGAAGTTGCAATGCTTTGATATGCCCTAGCATATTCCACCACATTACTAGTCTCAGATCAAATTTCTGAATTGAGATCCAGCTTCCTGATCGATTTGAAATGTCTGGCTCCCATTGGCATTGGGGTTGAGAAATTTGTTTCCAAGTATTGCATTTGATTCTTTTTGTATTCATAAAGTTCACATTCCCATCCCTGTCTTTAAAAAAAGAATATATCGTTTTCAACTTCAACCTTGTGTCAAGAAGAAATCACTAGAAACTAAGAACTTAGCTTTCAAGATCTTAAAATCACCAAATATTGTGACAAAGATGTCTTTGCCCTATGTTGAGAGATATACTTTAGTGTGGTCATGTGGCAGGTGCCTGGGTCCAAATATGCCACAAGAAGGGGGAAAGAGCGTTCCTGAATAGATCTGCCATTTCATTAATTTTTTCAATTCAACATAGTTCCATCTTAACCAGACCATCCTTTTTTGCGACTATAGCAAGAACAGTGACTCAGGTTTGTTATCTCTCTAGCTACTATCGCTTCAGGCTTTCTGAACTGGCTCAAATCCTAGAGGTTCCATCTGAGAACTAAACCTCATTCAGTCTACAGGAGACCCCGCCAATTCATTCCCTTGTATTAATAAGTCAATATATGGACTTGCTAATTAAAACGTGTGGAAATTATTACACGGAAGGAATGTATTAACCATATAATGTGTTGGGATAGGGCTGGGTGACTGTCATAATTTCTGCTGCTACAGTTTCTAAAAAGGAAAATAAAGTCGGTTCTTTTTGTTGGGAAAGAAGATTTCATGTTATCTGTGTTTGCAGGCTTTCTGGCTCACATGCTGGAGGAATCCTTGCTGCGGGGGTGTTTTCATTCTCTCGTCTAACATGGCAGTGGTCCATTGCAGCAGAGGTTTTTAGCTTAAACAATCTGTTTGTGGGGCTGCTTATGGCTCTTACTGTACATTTTGAGGAGGCAGCAACTGCAAAAGAAAGATCAAAGGTAACCTATTTTGATCAAAGTGAAGTCACTTTTTGTTTTAATTTTTAGACAGTTGCTGTATTTCTTTTTAACTTTGGTTTGGGCACTGTGTATCTGTTCTGATTACTGTCAAAGTAATCTAGGCATGTCGAGAGAGAAAATGTTCTGTGTTCTTTTACGGTGACCCGTGATAGCCTTCATAAAACATGGACTCTTTTCCCTCTCCGAGTTCGGGAGCTTTCTGGAGAATGAGAGGATTGGGAACCCTTCCGAGTGCTATGGGAGAGATAGGCTTGTGGTTAGCCCCACCATTGTGTATGCGTGCGTGTGCGCGTGGGGGGTCGTAAGAGACCAAGCTCCAGACTGACCACCTTAGGTTATATGCCAGTGTGGTACATTGACTGACTCTCTAATTGCCAAAAAGATCAAATTTGTACTATTGGGGCGGGGGGCACCTGGGTGGCTTAGTCAGTTAAGCATCTAACTCTCAATTTCGGTTCAGGTCATGATCTCACAGTCGTGAGATCAAGCCCCGCATCAGGCTCCATGCTGGGTGTGAAGCCTGCTTAAGATTCTCTCTCTCTCTCTCTCTCTCTCTCTCTCAAAAAAAAAAAAATTGTTCTATTTTTTAACTGTGAGAAGAGTATCAAATGTATAAACAACGTAGTTCAGAAGAGGTTACAATGAATTATAAGGCAAATGCTAATATCAAAACCATTTGAAATGTGAAGGAACCCTGTCTTCTAGGAGCTTACAGTCTACACATTGAAAAGTACCAAACCATCTTGCTATAGGCAGCCTTTTGTTGCTAAAGAATATACAAACAGAAGAATATCCTGGTTTATCTGGGGTTTCCATAAACAGTTCTGTGCTGCTTTAGAGTTTATTGTTTGTTCAAAATAACCTCTTTTTCTGATTCTGAAAAGTGCACATGCGGAAAAAAAGCAAAAACCGCACCCATGACCAGATCTCTAAATAAAAATTGTTATACTTTATTTTACTTATTTATTATTGACATTTTTTTTTTAACATTTATTTATTTTTGAGAGAGAGAGAGGGAGACAGAGGATCTGAAGCAGGCTCCAAGCTGTGAGCACAGAGCCTGATGCAGGGCTCAAACTCCTGAACCAGGAGATCATGAGCTGAGCTGAAATCAGAGTCGGCCACTTAACCGACTGAGTCACCCAGGCGCCCCTGTTACACTTTATCCAATAGGAGGAAAAGTGAAACGGAAAGAATGACTGAGCTTTAGTTATAGGTTTTACTTTAATGACACAGTATCCTATTATTGTTAGGACTTACCTAGTCATCACACAGAACTTTTGGAAACTTAATTTGAAGGCCATCATGTAAGGTCAAACTGCAATGATTTGATGAGAATGGGCAATATTATTAAAAATAATGGTGATAAATATTAGTGTCTGTTAAAATGTAACTGCTTGTATCTAAGAGGTTGACTTTAGCCTGACCTATGGTACAAGGGCTTGGTTTTAATATAAAGAATAACTTTTTACCATTGTACTTATTTACGAGTTTTAGATAAATTTTTAACCTAGATTTTTTTTTTCAGATAGCTAAAATTGGTGCTTTCTGCTGTGGCCTTAGCTTATGTAATCAACACACAATAGTACTCTATGTTTTGTGCATAGTACCGTGGATTCTCTTCCGACTTTTTAAAGAGAAGGTAGGTTTTTGAGTGTTTTTAATAAAAATGCATAATATTTTATTAAGGCCCAATATAACATTTATGGTAACAGAAAACATGGAGCCTTAATTTTTTAGTTCTATATACTGTATAAATGACCTTAGGCTAACAACATTGACTAGAAAAAAATAGGATTTACAAAAATTAGGCGGTATTGATTGCAGTGGTATCTGGCCTGTTTCATCATTCTCTTGCTGATTCTGAATAGCACCTTGATAATACTAGGCTGAAAGGAGTTGCACCAATAATAACAGAATTCCTTGATTGTTTTATTTTATGTTCTAAGACAAAGGCTAGTGTATTCATAATAGTTTATTCATTCATCCAGCTGTTTGTCGAGCCACCTGCTCTCTGCCAGATGCTACTCCAGGTGTTAGAGACGCAGCACCCAACAAAACAAGACACCATCACTGTTACTGGGACCCAAATAATAAAATCTCTGGCAACTAACAATCCTGTTTTCTCAGAACAGATTTTCTGTAGAATTCAAGATGATTTAGTTTTTCCTTTCTCTCAAAAGAAAAATGACTATTAATTTACATAGTGATATAAAGCAATGTAAGAAAATTACTGTGCCTTGTAAGGCATTGGGAGATGTCCATAAGAAGGCAGGGAGCTGAGTTAGACGGGAGTTTTTGGAAAGACAGAAGCCCTTTATTCTGTCAGCCTTCCTCCCAGAGGTTGAAGCAATCTAAATACAAAGCCAACAGAGGAGTCATTTTACTTAATTTATTGTTTGTTTGCTAATTATACCTTAGCTACATTTATTTATCATTTCATTATTTGTTGCTATAGTCAGAATTATTAGAAATCAGAAAATACATGTTTAATAAAATTATTATCCAGAAATAGGGAAATTGTACCAAAACTTTAGGTAATTGTATTTACTGTACTTGAACGTATTTTGTTTTTAGCTTCTGGCAACAAAGCAAAAAGGGTAACATGCGGGTTATAAAATTCTTATTATGTGTTAAAAAATAAATAAAAACGGATCATGACACTTGACAGGAAAGATCAGCTTTTTCTTGGAACTGAATTCTGTGAAGTCAATCACGTACATATGTAAGGAATATTAGCGTAGCAGTGGCTTTACAGAATATATAGAAAGTTCTTTATCTGGCTTTTTATTATATAAACCTTTGATTTTTAAAAATGGAGATAAAACATAAAAAATAGAATTCAGTGAAGACTTTTCTGTAGAGTACAAACCGGAGGAGGCCCAATATTTTCCTTGTGGACTATAGTCACCTTGCCATCCATTACATCCCCCAAACTTACTCATTTTATAAATGGAAGTTTGTACTCTTTGACCACCTTCATCCATTTCCCTCAGTCCCTAAACCCCACCTCTAGTGATCACCAATCTACTCTCTGTTTCTGGGAGTTCAGTTTTTTAAGATCCCACATATGGGTAAGGTCATACAGTATTTGCCTTTCTCAGTCTGACTTATTTTATTTAGCATAACACCATCAAGTTTTATCCATATGGTTGCATACGGCAGAATTTCCTTCTTTTTTGTGGCCGAATAATATTCCATATGTTTTCTATGTTTTCTCTTAGGAGTTTTATAGTTTCAGGTCTTACAATCAAGTCTTTAATCCATTTTGAGTTAATTTTTGTATGTGGTGTAAGATAGTGATCCAGTTTCATTCTTTTGCATGTGACTGTCCAGTTTTCCCAACACTGTTTTTTGAAAGGACTGGTCTTGGGGCACCTGGGTGGCTCAGTCGGTTAAGCGGCCAACTTCAGCTCAGGTCATGATCTCATGATTCGTGGGTTTGAGCCCCGCATCAGGCTCTGGGCTGCTTCAGATTCTGTGTTTCCGTCTCTCTCTGCCCCTCCCCTGCTCATGCTCTGTCTCTCTCTCTGTCAAAAATAAATTTAAAAAAAAATTCTCTTTGAAAAGACTGGTCTTTTCCCCTTGTATATTTTTGCTTCTCTGTCATAAATTAATTAACCATGTATGCATGGGTTTATTTCTGGGCTCTCTATTCTGTTCCACTGATGTATGTGTCTGTTTTTATGCCAGTATCATACTGTTTTAAATACTATAGCTTTATAGTATAGTTTGAAATCAGGGAGCATGATGCCTGCAGCTTGTAGTTCTTTTTCAAGATGGTTTGGCTATTTGGGATCTTTTGTGGTTTCATACAAGTGGATTATTTTTTCCATTTCTGTGAAAAATGACATTGGAATTTTGCTAGAGATTGCATTGAATCTGTCAATTGCTTTGGATGTTTTAACAATCCTAACTCTTCCAATCCATGAGCATGGAATATGTTTCCATTTATTTGTGTCTTCTTTAGTTTCTTTAATCAGTGTCTTCTTGGTTTCAGTGTACAGGTCTTTCACCTCCTTGGTTAAATTTATTTGTAGGTAGGGGCACCTGGGTGGCTCAGTTGGTTGAGTGTCCAACTCTTGATTTTGGCTCAGGCCATGATCCCAGGGTTGTGGGATGGTGCCCACGTCAGGCTCCATGCTGAGCATTCTCTCTCTGTCTCTGTCTCTGTCTCTCTCTCTCTCTCTCTCCCCCTCTGCCCTTCTTGCCCACTCACACTCTTGCTCTCAAAAAAAAAAAAATAAATTAAAAAATATATTTGTAGGTATTTTATTCTTTTTTGATGCAATTATAAACAGAATTGGTTTCTTAATTTCTCTTCCTGATAGTTCATCGTTACTGTATAAAAAGAAAGCAACAGATTTTTTCATCTGCTTTTGTACCCTGCCACTTTACTGAATTCAATTAGTAGTTCTGACAGTTTTTTGGTGGAGTCTTTAGCATTTTCATTATATAAAATCATGTCATTTACAAATAGTGACAGTTTTACTTCTTCCTTTCCAGTTGTATGCTTTTTATATTTTTTCCTGCCTAATTTCTCTGTCTAGGACTTCCAATACTATGTTGATTAAGAATGGTAAGAGTGGGCATCCTTGGCTTATTCCTGACAATAATGGAAAAGCTTTTAGCTTCTCACTGTTGAGTATGATGTTAGCTGTGGGCTTGTCATGTATGGCCTTTCAGTGGCCATATACCTACTTTGTTGAGAGTTTTCATAGTAAATGAATCTTGTAAGTGCTTTTTCTGCATCTATTGAGACGATCATATGATTTTTATTTTCCATTCCATTAATGTGGTGTATATCGTGTTGATTGATGCACAGATATTGAACCATCCTTGCATCCCTCAAATAAATCCCACTTGATCATGGTGTATGATCCTTTAAATGTATTGTCAAATTGAGTGTACTAATATTTTGTTGAGGATTTTTGCACTTATGTTCATCAGAGATATCTGATATGGCCTATCATTTTCTTTTTTCTTTTTTCCCCTTCCTTCCTTCCTCCCACCCCCTCTTCCTTTCTTCCTTTCTTAACTTTTGACTTTTTAATTATAATGTGTCTTGGTGTGGGTCTCTTTGGGTTCATCTTCTTTGGAATTCTCTGGGCTTCTTGGATCCGGATGTCTCTTCCCTTTCCCAGCTAACGGAAGTTTTCAGCAATTATTTCTTCAAATAAGCTTTTTGCCCCTTTCTCTCTTCTCTTCTGGGACCCCTATAATACACATGATTTTCTGCTTGATGTTGTCCTGTAAATCTCTTAAGCTATATTCAGTTTTACAATTTTTTTCTTTTTGCTGCTTGGTTTGGGTGAGTGCCACTCCCTCTATTTCAGCTCACTGATTCTATCTGCTTCATTCATTCTGGTCTTGAATTCCTATAGTGTATTTTTCAGTTCAATTATTGTATTCTTCAGTTTTGTGACTTCTGTTTGGTACTGTATTATGTTTTCTATGTCTTTGTTGAAGTTCTCACTGTGTACATCCATTCTTCTCCCAAGTTTGACGAGCATCTTTATGACCGTTACTTTTAATTCTTTGTCAGGCAAATTACTTATCTCTGTTTGATTAAGATTTTTTTCCCCAGGGTTTTATCTTGTTCTTTCATTTGAAATGTATTCTTTTGTCTCCTCATTTTGCTTGACTCTCTGTGGTGGATTCTTTGTACTAGGCAAAATGGCTGTCTCTCCCAGTCTTGTAGGAGTGGCATTGTGTAGGGGATATACCTCATTGTTTAATCTTGCTCTAGCTCTTGTTTGTCTCTAAAACCTTTATGATTGTCTAAGCAGCCTGGGTTTTTTTTTTTTTTGTTAGATTCCAGTTACTGTGTCAAGGACTGTGAGTGTTCCAGAGGGAGGGATCTCAGACAGCACCTAGTTTCAGGCTGATTGGAAACTAGAACCTCAATTAGCATCTTTAATGTATGCAAATACATATGGTCCTGTGGGACTGCAATTGTAGGCCCTGCTGACCTCCAGACCAAGCAATCTGGAGGTCTCCCCTTAGGGACTGTTGCAAATTCAGGGCTCCAGATGAGTGTATGAGCTCTTTTTGGGAAATGCCAGCAAGCTGTAGTGAGGCCAGATGAGAGCTCAAAAATGGTATCCTTCAACCTGTGTTCCCTGAGAGCACTTCTGTAGCCTTTAGAAGTATGGTAAATCTGAATCTTACCCACCCCTCAGGCTGAAGTTTTTTCATAGGAAGACCAAGGGTGTGTTTTAGTCTGTTGTCAGGGAAGTCCCTTGATGATGGTAGCTTGTCAAGAACTGTCTTTCCAATTGTTTCAGATCCATAGGACCCCTAAATGCAATCCCCCTTGACCACCAGATCCAGGCACTCAATGTGGCCTGTGCACACTGGCTGGCTTTGGTGGAGCTGTGGTGGAGTGGTATGTGGGAGTTGGGCATTTGCCTGGCTGGCTTTGGCAGAGCCATGATGGAGTGGCACACAGGAGTGGGATGCCCTCACTGGCAATAGCAGGGTCAAGGAAGAACACCAGAAATGGTACCCCACGGCGTCTCTGTCTCCAGAGAGAGTTCTACTAGGCTTCTGCGCTTACAATGTACATTTTAAGATTAACAAATGAATCTTCTTCACTTAGTGTCTAGCACTTTCTAGACTACTGCTTCTGTACCAGGTCATGGGGTGAGTGAGTCTACACATGAGCCCTTAAGAACAGAGTCTCTGTTTCCTACAGCCCTGTGAATTTCCTGAATGTTTGCCCTATTGGCTTTTAAAACCAGATTTTTTTTTAATTTTTAAAATTTTTTAAAATTTATTATTGAGACAGAAACAGAGCATGAGTGGGGGAGGGGCAGAGAGAGAGGAAGACACAGAATCCGAAGCAGGCTCCAGGCCCCGAGCTGTCAGCACAGAGCCCGATGCGGGGCTTGAACTCACGAACCGTGAGATCATGACCTGAGCTGAAGTCAGATGCCCAACCGATTGAGCCACCCAGGCGCTCCTAAAACCAGACATTTGGTGGGGGATTGTCACTCTGGTGCAGGTCCCAAAGGTTGGGGTGCCTTATATGGGGCACAAACTCCTTACCCCTTAGGGAGAAGTCCTGTATTTATGAAATCCTTCCTGATTGTGGGTGCAGCATTGGGGTGAGGATTTTGGTAAGACCATGTCTCTGCCTCTTCTGTCCATTTTCAGGCGGCCCTTTCATTCTTTGTTGTGGAGGTGCTTGTTCAGGTAGTTTTCGGGTCTTTGTAAATTTGTTGTGTCTGTGGGAGGAGGGGAGTTCAGAATCTTCCTACCCTGCCATCTTGAACTGCCTCCTGATTACTCTAGCTTTGTAATGTAGTTTGAAATCAGAAAGTGTGATGCCTTCAGCTTTTTTCCTCTTTTGCAAGATTATTTTGGCTATTTGGGGTCTTTTGTGGTTCTATACAAATTTTAGGATTCATTTTTCCATTTCTGTTAAAAATGCCATTGGAATATTGACAGAGATTTCATTGAATCTATAGATGGCTTTGTGTATTATGGACACTTAAAATTTTTTAATTCTTCCAACCTATGAACAAGGGATCTCTTTACATTTCTTCTTCAATTTCTTTCATCAGTGCCTTCTAGTTTTCAGTGTACCGATTTTTCACCTCCCTGTTTAAATTTGTTGCTTGATATTTTATTGGTTTTGATGCTGTCATAAATGGGATCATTTTCTTTTTTTTCAGACAATTTATTGTTAGATTACAGAAACACAACTAATTTTATGCATTAATTTTGTATCCTGCAACTTTACTGAATTCATTCATTAGTCTAATAGATTTTTGGTGGAGTGTAGGATTTTCTCTATAGAATATCATGTCATTTGCAAACAGAGACAGTTTTACTTCTTCTTTTCCGATTTGGATGCCTTTTATTTCTTTTTCTTTCCTGAATATCTGTAGTACTTCCAGGATTGTGTTTAACAGGAGTTGGTAAGAGTGGGTACCCTTGTCTTATTCCTGATCTTAGAGGAAGATCTTTCCATCTTTCTTTTTTTTATTATTATTATTTTAAACGTTTATTTATTATTGACAGAGAGAGACAGAGCATGAGCATGGGAGGGGTAGAGGTGGGGGAGACACAGAATCTAAAGTAGGCTTCAGGCTCTGAGTTGTTAGCACAGAGCCTGACGCGGGGCTCAAATCCACAAACTGCGAGATCTGAGCCAAAATTGGAGGCTCAGCCAACTGAGCCACCCAGGCACCCCTTTCCATCTTTCACCATTGAGTATAATGTTAGCTATGGACTTGTCATATGTGGACTTTGTTATGTTAAAGTAGGCCCCGGGTCAATTAAACCAGAATTATTTTAGGTTGGCATCAGCTACTGGCTCAGCTCTGCAGATGGGTTGAATGGCTGGCCAGGATCTCTGTTTGGGCACCACTGCAAGCAGGGCCACCGTCTGCCAAATCTGAGCACCGGTTGCTGAAAGCCCCGCTCCCTTTCTCCTGTCTGTGTGATCGCCCACTGTTGAGCCCAGCCGACCCCTTTCCCCCACCATGGTCCTCATGAGGTGAGAACTGAATGCGCCTCCTGGGAAGTGTCCCACAGTGCTGGGGGAGCTGGATGTCCATCTTGGACTGTCTCTTCCCATAGAAAATCTAAGCCCAGGGGATGCTCTGTCAGTGCAGTGCGGTGCTGGCCTGGGGCTGTGGTCAGAGTGCTCCTTCTTCTTCCTAACACGGCTCTTCTTAGTCCTTGGGGTCCACAGTGTGCTTCAGCCTCACCCCTGAATCCTGGGATTCTTCACAATGATGTCTTGTCTTTGGATAGCTGCTAGCTGGTCTTTTTATGAGGAAGACTGAAGTCAGGAATGATCTATGTTGCCATTTTGATGGCCTTTCTCCTAGATGGGCTTATGACATCAGAGAAGGTGCATTCAGATATGAGAGAGGTGCATTGATGGTCAATAACTTAAAATGTAAATATCTTGGTACGCCTGGGTGGCTCAGTCGGTTGGGTGTCCGACTTTGGCTCAGGTCATGATCTCACCGTTCGTGAGTTCGAGCCCTGTGTTGGGATCTGTGCTGACAGCTTGGAGCCTGGAGCCTGCTTCAGATTCTGTGTCTCCCTCTCTCTCTCTGCTGCTCCCCCACTCACACTCTGTCTCTCACTCTCAAAAATAAATCAACAACAACAACAAAAAGCAAATAGCTTGTGTTAGTTGATTGAAAGAAGAGCCATATGCTTTGTATAAAACATGCAGGACTCCGAGTTGACAAGGTAAGAGTCTAGTCTGAGAGCCTGTTTTTCCTGTACTTAGGTCAGCTACGGATGCACGATGACTCTTCAAAGGACATTTCATTTTCACTAGTTAAATATTCAAAGGACATTTCATTTTCACTAGTTAAATAGCAGAGTCTAGAAAATAAGGTCTGCCACTAAAGTGACAGGGTAGTTGGATCTCACTGGTCAGGTGATTTGAGGCAGAATACGAAGTCCTGAGTCAGTTGGTTGCAACCCTCGCTACTCAGATTACCGAGGAAGCTTGTAAAAAGTGTGTATATGTATGTACATATATGTATATGCATGTATACATATGTATAGTGTGTGTGTACATGTCTATGTGTTTATGCTACCCTACCCTAAAATAATTCTGTTTGAATCGGTCAGGGGTGAAGCCTGGGCATTAATATTTTCAAAAAGCTTTGCAGGTGATCTGATGTCTGTGCAGCTAGGACTCAGAGCCCCTCTCCTGTGCTCTCTGCAAATGTTCTCATGTAATTGTCTCCCTGTGTATTTCCCGCACCAAAGGAAAATTCTGCATTGTGCCTCTTTAAATCGAACTTTATAACATGCAGAAACAGTCCCAAATATAAACATTTGCTTTATTTAAAATTACTTTTAAGAACAGCAAAGACATGTTGTCCGATTAGCTGTTTCTTGTGCTCTTTTCATACATCATTTTTATGCATCTCATTACCCCACTAGAACTATCAAATGAAATCAGTACTATAATAAAAATACTCGGGCGCCTGGGTGGCTCAGTTGGTTAAGCAGCCGACTTCAGCTCAGGTCATGATCTCACAGTTCGTGGGTTCAAGCCCCGCATCTGGCTCTGTGCTGACAGCTCAGAGCCTGGAGCTGCTTCAGATTCTGTGTCTCCTTCTCTCTCTGCCCCTCCCCCATTCACACTCTGTGTCTCTCTATCTCAAAAATAAATAAACGTTAAAAAAATTTTAAAAAACACTCCATTTTCAATTAAGAGTGTTTATTTGAAAATGCTAGTATAAGTCAACTGCTTGTTCTACTTCTAGCGAATGTGAACCTTAGTACTTGTATTCATTGCCACATATGAATTTTCCTTTTTTTGTAAAAGAATAGTTGGCAATTGCCAATGATATTTGTAAGAGACTCCCTTTCCCAATTACTAAAGCAACCATTCCGAATCTTTTATTATACCAGAATTGTTTTGGATATAATCTTTATCAGACTTTGTCAGTACTGTCCTTTATTTTAGAAATGTGCAGATGAAAAACTACATTCTCTTACGAGGCAGCATTTTTACGTACAACAAATTTCTGTCAGTACTCCATCCTCTATGGAAACTGAGGAGAAAGAGCATTTGGATGAGCTGGGAGGTAATTTAAAAGCTAGCTTCATTTCTGCCAAATATTTCCATGAAATATCCAAAACCCGTGTAGGGAGAATTATATCATAACAGGAGAGAAGATAGTTGAAGTCTACTCCTGATGTTGGTGGTGAAGTGAATCGGTATTAGAATAACACATGTCATGACATGGTTTTAAATATAAAAGATACAATACCCATGATACTCAGGAGTCTTCACTAATATTATTTGCTTCACCTGCCATGCAAAGGAATTGAGGCTGATGCAATTTTCTAGTAATCCATGGGACTCAGAAGGTCTAACATAGGATTCTGTGGTAACTTACTATAAATTGAGAGATCCGCTCTGAGTAAACGTTTTGGTGTTTTCCTCGCTGTGTTCTGGAAGTTCCAGGATGAAGGGACTACAGTAAACGTTGTTACACAACACAATGTGCTCTGATGCAGGAACTGACCCTGGGCTTGTTGTTGAAGCTGAGTCTGTGCTTCGCTGCTGGTTTGTTGCCCTATGTCTACCTTCCCGTCTCCTCCTACCTCAATCGAGCCCGTTGGACCTGGGGAGAACAGACAACATTGCTAGGATTTTTGACGCATTTTCTCAGGGAAGAATATGGAACATTCAGTCTGGTAAATTTATATTTCAAACCCTTTTGGGGCATCGGGCTGGCTCAGCTGGTAGAGCATGCGATTCTTGATCTCGGGGTTGTGAGTTCGAGCCCCGTGTGGGGTGTGCAGATTACTTAAAAAATAAAATAAAATCTTACAAATAAATCAGTAAAACCCTTTTAAGGAAGTCATGGCAAAACTTTAGTGGTTCTGCCTGGGCCTTGACTGAAAAAAAACAATGTTTATGAATGACAGTATATAGAATTTTCATTTCAGTTATTTACATAACAAACTTGCTCCTTGGAATATGGCCTTTAACATACGTTAGAAAAAATCAGAATCGCTTAACCTGACATCATAATGTTGTATATCCTGAATATGTTTCTCAGGATGACAGAGGTTAAAAAGACTCTGCTGCCAGCACTTGAAACACTTCATTCTTTTTAGCATCAGGTATCACTTTGGTCTCTCAGTCTGGGATTTAAAAATATTTGGAAAAGGTTCAAGAAAAAAAAAACTCAAAAATTTTAATGTACCTCGACCAAAACACTTTCTTTTTTCACATCTGACAAATAGTGTTCATGGTACTATATAGTGTAATACCGATGTGTACATACTTTATATAATATAATTTTACTAAAATTTTGTTATAAAAGTTCAAAAGGCCTTGCTTTCTCTAAAACATAAATCAGGACAAAACACTGAATGTGGTTACGGTAAAGGTTATCTGAAAAATAGGAAGACAAACACATGTTTTTTTTAAAATTTTATTTTAATAGAGACAGTTGTATCAGATTTTTCTTTCATGGTTTGTGCTTTTTGTGCCTTATGTAAGAAGACAAATCTCTGAAGACTACATGTTATTTGACACCATTGATAGAAAATTCTAAACCATGCAAAAACTAAACAGTCTATTACTCAAGGATACAGACAAAAGAAGTAGAACTATATATTATTAGAAAGTAGGGGAATAATTAACACCAAATTCAAGGTAATAGTTACCACTGGGGGGGTAAGAAAAGCGAGGCTTATGAGTGCTTTTGTGAGATACTCTATGGTATTCGTGCAGTTCTGTTTCTTAAGTAAATGGTGGCTCTGTAGTTTTTTTAAAAAAACTCTTTATCCCTTAAATATACATTATATATGTTATTTGTATGGAGGAGATATTTCATAATAAAATAGGTTAATGAAAGGATAATTATTAATTACTTCTTGACTTAGAGAGTTTGATACTTTAAATTTATACTCTGGCTTCCTTATATTGGTTATTCTATTACAATATTGCTTGAGGGCCATTCCAGATTTGAAATTTGTATAATTCACACGTAATTGTGAAATTATAGACTAACATGTGATAATGAGCTCTAATCAAAGTGCTTTAAAGAGACTCTGTAACAAAAGTGTAAAGTCTGTTAATTCATTAATGTGTTAATCATTCCTGCTGGAAATATTTTAACTGATTTTTAGCCAATCATTATTTCTGCATTAAATCATCCTGAAGGATGTCTGTGTGTAGTTTTCATTGACTTCTCTTCAAAAACTCAGTAAGGCTCTGCAGTAAAGATTGAATAAAGAGAGATGTTGCTTTGTCTACTTAAAACACTTATATTTTAAATGAAGGTAGTCAAAATACAATAGGCTAACAAAGCTTCAGTTTAATGCTTGCACAAATAAACTTTTCTCTTTTATGTTTAGGCCAAATCTGAAATAGGATCCAGTATGTCTGAAATTTTGCTGTGAGTATGAAATATTTGAAAATGTGTTTTGTTTTGTTTTTAAGCTTATTTATTTATTTTTGAGAGAGAAAGGGAGAGCGTGTGTATGCAGGGGAGGGGCAGAGAGAAAGGGAGAGAGAGAATCCCAAGCAGGCTCCGGTTGTCAGTGCAGAGCCCCATTTGGGGCTTGATCTCATGAACCCTAAGATCATGACCTGAGCCCAAATCAAGAGTCAGATGCTTAACTGACTGAGCCGCCCAGGCGCCCTTGAAACTGATTTTATGTAAATTCCCTATTCATTCCTTTAAGTGATTTTTGGAATTTCTGGGTTTATCTCTTTGTGCAGCATTATTTCTGAGAAGTAGCTTTAGCCTGTATGGGTAACAGTTGTGTGTGTTACTGTTAAACATTCTAGCATTTCCTTCAATTAGGTAAAGCTTGAAGTGAGTAATAAATACAACATTTATTAGGAGACTATGTAGAACCTATGCAACTAGAATGTTTCAACTTTCATTTGGATATGAAATTACCCAATGCAGTGTTTCTTTATACATAAGTTATTCTTTGTTCTGGTTTTATATATCCTTCCCCTCCCCAGACATTTTATAACATTGTATTTAGCAATTTGATTATTTTCTTTTTATTTAGATTGAGCTATGTTCTTTAATTCTTCAGAGCTTTGTTTACTTAATGTCTCTTAAGACTTTTTCTTTAGGCTGTCTTTAAGCTCTATTTTGGACTTAAATATTTTTTTAAATGTTTATTTTTGAGAGAGAGAGAGAGAGAGAGAGAGAGAGAGAGAGCCAGAAACAGAGCACAAGCAGGGAAGGACAGAGAAAGAGAGAGGGAGACACAGAATCTGAAGCAGGCACCAGACTCTGAGTTGTCAACACAGAGCCCGACACAGAACTCGAACTCACAAGCTGTGAGATCATGACCTGAGCCGAGTCAGACATCCAACAAACTGAGCCACCCAGGTGCCCCTTAAATATTTTTAATATCCAGCCTTTTTAGACCCAGTTTAAGCAAATAAATTTCATCTGTATTATCCACTAGGTTCTTTGAAAAATGGGTTAATATTTGCTTTAAAACCTACACAGATTAAGACAACTTGAAAAATATCCATACCAATCCGGTACCATTTTTATAATATTTTCAATATACAATTATGGCAAATAGTCTTCTAAAACACTAAAGTGATCTCCTAAGTAATTATCAACTTACAATTCCCAAGACTGTTTGAAAATCATTTTTTAAATATGGAGAGAATATTTTAACTCTGTATAAAAGGCAATTCATAGATTCTCATAGTTTCCGTCTTGTTAACTTGCTAGCTTGTTTGCTTCCTTCCATCCTTCCTTCTTTTCCTTTTAAATGACCTTTTTCCCTGACTCCCCAAATATGATACATAATCATTATAGAAAGTTTAGAAAATCCAGGTAAGCAAAAATAAGAAAATTAAAATTATAATTTCAACATACAGAGATAACCACTATTGCTAATCCATTAACATTTTTGTCTATATCCTTCCAATATTTCTTCTATTTTTGTTTTTAAAAATGGTATCATAATATACATACTGTTTTATTAGCCTGCTGCTTTTCATTTTATACTGTACCTTGGAAACATTTTCCTGCCACCAGTTATTCTCATGTAACCTTTTGTTGGTTCTCACAACTAATTTTGAATATTTTTTTTAAGTCTGACTGAACCTTTTGTGGCTCACTTTTTCGTTTGGATAATAGGTCGCAAGAAGCTCAGTTATAAAGACAGCTTTACCAGTGTGTGTGGGCTTTTACTTTATTCTGCTTTGCTCTGTGCAGAAGGCTCACTACCTGCTCTATTCTGCCTACCTTACAGGGTTGCTATCACACTGAAGATTGTTAGTATATTTTACCTTCACAAATCCCACATGAACCCAGAGAACTCTCAAGAGTAATGCTAGGGATGCCTGGGTGGCTCAGTTCATTGAGTGTCCGACTTCGGCTCAGGTCATGATCTCACGGTTTGTGAGTTCAAGCCCTGCGCCAGGCACTGTGCTAACAGCTCGGAGCCTTTCGGATACTCTCCCTCTCTCTCTGTGCCCCTCCTCCCCCCTCTCTTTCTCAAAAATAAAGAAACATTAAAAAAAAAGAGTAATGCTAGACTTTACATCTCGCTTTTATTAGATGCACATAAAAGTCATCTACTGGGGAACACAAAAACTTCCTTTATATTGAAGTAACAGCAGTTAGGTGATATGGCCAGAAAAAAAGACTTGACAAAAGTAATAACCACTCACACTCACGTGATTTGTTCAAACCAAATCATAATGTAGAATGGAGGCTTAATCCTAGCACTGTCTGATTGAGGGAGAGAATTTCTAGCCTTTAATTGTTTCAGGTGGACAGGAGTGTTGAGAAAAGCAACTCATAATTAACTTACTAGAAAATCCTTCAAAATGATGGGACCTAATCATCTATCCTTTTCCAGTCAAGCAAATTAAATTCTTTCCCCATACATATCTCTAAATTGCAATCCTGTACAAGGAAATTATTGAATCTAACCCTAGGCAGTGACCATGTTTTAGAGCTAACACTTAAGCAACAGATCTCCAAGAATTAATTTTGAGACTGACTTCATTCCTTTTGAAGAATGGTTTGAAATGGGCCTCATGCCGGAATCAATTTTTCAAGTGTATTTGAAAATGGGTAAGAATATCTTCTCATAGTAGATGAGTCTCCATTAGTAAAATACACATTGTATGGTTTCCATAATTATGGCATCGCATTTTCTCCAGCAAAATTGCCAGTAGGGAGGAGAAAGTTTTTCGAGATGGTGTATAGAGTCACTTCTGCTTTAAAAAGTGGAGATTCCTAGAGCTAGTTTAGAACACAGAAAGCAGTTGGGAAATCCTTATTAGTTAATGGAAGAATTTAGTTTAATTATAGGAAAAGGAATACATTTCTCAGAGATGGCTTCAACATTTTTGAACCAAATAATATAGAAAACAAGGAAGCTTTTTAAGGGAGAAGGCTGTTTGGAGATCACCTCTCGTGTCCTTGTTTCTTTTTTTATGATTGGACCTCCAGAAAATTATTTGAATTAATTTTGTTTTTAATTACTAAATTACAGAAGGCCATGGTTACACTGCTGACAGAAGTTCAAAAATCCATTTCTGATGACTTCTTACCAAACCAATCAGGGGATACAAATTGGTTTATGATATCAGTACCTCATACCAATATTACAAATACAGAAGAATTACTTGCTCTGATCCCAAGCCACACAATATAAATTGGTAACCACCTATTACAACTGAAAAACATCTTAGAAATGTCTAACTCTTTTTTATGGTATTTTTTCTCCCACATTTAAAATGAGAAGAGGGGTACCTGGGTGGCTCAGTTGGTTGAGCCTGACTTCGGCTCAGGTCATGGTCTCATGGTTCATGGATTCAAGTCTTGCGTCGGGCTCTGTGCTGACAGCTCAGAGCCTGCTTCGGATTCTGTGTCTCCCCAATTCTCTGCCCCTCCCCCACTCATGCTGTATGTTTTCTCTCTCTCTCTCTCTCAAAATTAAACATTAAAAAAATTTTTTTAAAGAATTTTTAAAATGAGAAGACAAAATAATTTTAAAATCTGACTCCAGCCCTTAAAACTATTCAGTGTGTAGTCAGATGTATCTTACAAATAATGTTTTATTTGGAACTGACCAAGTTTGTTTTCTACCAACAATAAGTTAGATTGTCTTTTATAGTTCTCAGGTAACAAGTATGAGGACCCAACTCTCATTCAACATTCAAGCCCTCGCAGTTTGGGCAAATATATCTTCAGCAAGAAAGTGAGTAATAATTTTTTCCCTGTTATGTTCCCCATATTCACTAATTCAATTCCTATATTTAATATGTCATTGCAGAACATTGCAAGTATTATTTTATATTAAAAATACGTGACTCTGACACTTCTGTTACAGCGAACGTGTATTGCTTTCTTGCTAGTTTTTTTTTTCCTGATTATAAATTAATGATTTTGGAAGATTGAGCATTCATTCTATTACAATCTAAGTAAGCAAGTCATTGGATATTTTAAACTTCTGGTTTGATCCCATACTCTGCCCATAGCTACTTACTGTTGCATTGCAAAAGAAGTAAACAATTATTTGAATTCCTCTAAGGAAAAAAAAAACTTAAAAAATGCAACACTGTTAACCTCCATTAATTTTTTGTTCGTTTACTTTCTAGTCTGAGTGTTTTATATAAATGTATACATGTACATACATTTATAGTTCTGTCTCCTTGACACTTAACATTATATTGTGAACATTTTCCTATATCATAAAAATACTTAAAATCATTTAAACATCTGTGTAAAACTCCTTTCTGTGATGCAGGAGAATTACCTTAAATGTTTTCCTATTTGAGAATCTTCAGATTGCTTCCACTCCTTCTACTATAAGTAATATTAAAGCATTTTTATGGATCAATCTTTATCCACATTTCTGGTTTTGCTTAAAGATTTAGGCTTACATGTCAAATTGCTAGGTCAATGAGTGTGATTATTTTTTAAGGCTTTTGATATATATATTATCAAAGTGACTTTTCTCGAAGATTATACTAACATATACTCTCACCCTGTTGCATCCTCACCAACAATGAGATTTGTCATTTTAAAATCTTTTTATTTTAATGCATTATTCTTTTGTTTTGCATATGTTTAGTTGCATCTTAAATTTAACAAGATTAATAAATTGTGTTTCGTTGTGAATCTTAACTTTCTGTCTTTTACTGTATAGTTCCAAGTGAAGTTGTCTATGATATGCAGTGCAGTGTGTAGTGAATTACTATGTTTTGGTTATATGTTCCAGCTCAGATATTTTTCAACTGAGATCTTTCTTTGTCCTTAGTTAAAAATGGAAAGTTTTATGGATCGAATTCTTTTTTCCTATAGTTTTAAACTTTGTGATATTATCCTTGATATTCATGCACATAAATAATTTTGGACATATTTAAATTTTTTTATAGGGACAGACAGAACCCATCATTAGTTTGGCTCTTTACTGGAATGTTTTGCATTTATTCATTGTTCTTCGCTTGGAGGGCGAATTTAGATATTTCCAAACCACTTTTCATGGGTGTGGTAAGTTTGACTTAGATATGGCCTTTTGAGCAGAAAGTTGATGAGGAATGTACAAACTTGTCTTTATGAATCATGTAGAAGAGCGGCTTATCTCAGAAATAGTAAAAATTATGTATACATTAGTATAGATCAAAAGTTATTAGCATATTCTCTTTGTAGTAGAAATTAATAACATAGGTAGCTCTTTAATGGCTGAAACCAACTCTGTGTGTGTGTGTGTGTGTGTTCAAGAGGCCTAATAAATAATACCCTACTTGATCATCTGAGTTCTGAACCAGCTGAGGAATGAGATAAACCAGGGTGCGTCACCTTTATTACTGATCACGCTGAGCTTGGAGAGTGTGGTTTATATCTGTGAGCAAGGGAGCTTCCTCATAGCGCATCCTGGAATGGACAGACCCACCCACTAGTCACAGGCAGTGCTGCACAGGGCAGGTTCCCCCCCACACCCCCACCCCACTGGCGCCACAAGGACAGAGTCTGCCCCTGGACAGGTGCATCCTGTGGGCAGATCGATTCCAAGAGAAAGAGGAAAGGGGAGGGCTATGGGGACCCACCCTCAGCTCCCAGACTCCCCCGCCAGCTCAGTGCCTGCACCCCTCCGGAAAGAAGTGAGGGGTTTTACACTAGGGGAGCTTCCCTGCATGGGCGGGGACATCAGGAATAAAGCAAAAGCATTTCTCCACCTCCTCTACCTTACAAGCAGCAGGAGGTCAAGCCTCAGGCACAGTATTAAAAGATGGTATGGATCCAAAAAAGGGAGATTCGTGTGTCAAACTGGAAAGGAGAAATATTTGAAAGTTGAAAAATAAAGGGACATGGAGTTGGACTGGGGAAAGTTGGTTAACAAGACCTGCCTGACAGCAGGCCAAAGTAGCGAGGCGTATGCGGTGTGTTTTAAATCAACAGGTACCTGCATGTGCTTCTCTCATGTCTCCCACACAGGTAGAAAGATTCTGGATGCAGAGCAATGCTGTGGTGGCCGTGCTTGCCGGAGTTGGCTGGGCTGCACTTGTGTCCGAGAGCAACCGAGTGCTGACCCCCAGTGGGCTGCAGTGTCTGCAGTGGCTTTCGGCAACTCTTTTTCTAATTTTCCAAATATATTCCAATTTCAGGTAACACGTGCTAATTTTTATGACATGTAGTACTCAAACAAGAGACGCCTCGAGATGTAGAGCCTTGGACTTCTGTTTCGCCTGTAACCTCCACGGGTTTTCAGAGTGAGACAGCTTGGTCTGAATGCAGCACTTCTATTCGAGCAGAACCTCACCATGACTGAGGCAGTTTCAGGCTGTTGCCAACAGGCTGTGGGTGGCACATGTGAACTCTTTGCATATTTTCCCCTAAAGAGCCCTAGAGATACTTTGTAGGACCTGGAGGATATGTAAAAGTCCGTGATCTAAATAAAATACCACATAGATGGAGAGTAAAGACATTGGGGCCTTTTTATATGCCCTGAAATAGTTCCCTTTACTCTTCAAAAACATCATCTTTTGAGTAACACTGGCCCTTTTCTAGTGCACTCCACAGCAGTGAATATGAATTATTTTGAAATAATTGAAGTTCTAAAAGTTTCTTAATTCTTATGCATTATTAGTATTATATGTATTTTTAAAATTCTGTTTAGGGGTGTCTAGGTGGCTCAGTTGGTTAAGCATCCGACTTCGGCTCAGGTCATGATCTCATGGTTTGTGGGTTCGAGCCCCACGTCGGGCTCTGTGCTGACAGCTTGGAGCCTGGAGCCTGCTTTGGATTCTGTGTCTCTACATCTCTGCCCTTCACTTGCTTGTGCTCTGTCTCTCTCTCCTAAAAATGAATAAATGTTTTTTAAAAAATCTGTTTAATAATCATGCCCATGAAAATCTCAGTTTAACATAAAAGATGTCCAAGTTTTAGATGATAGTTCATTTATTTCCATCCGTGTTAAGGAAATATTACAAAAGTGGAACATCCACTGGAGTTTCATTATAGTGAGATTTGATTGATATTTAAAAAGAATTTGTTTAATGTTTATTTATTTTTGAGAGAGAGAGAGCATGAGCTGGGAGGCCTGAGAGAGAGGGAGACACAGAATCTGAAGCAGGCTTCAGGCTCTGAGCTGTCCACACAGAGCCAGACACGAGGCTCAAACCCACTAACCTCAAGGTCATGACCGGAGCTGAAGTTGGACGCTTAACCAACTGAGCCACCCAGGCGCCCTGATTGCTATTTTAAAAGGTTAAATTTCTGGGGCACCTGGCAGCTCAGGTACCACTCTTGATTTCGGCTCAGGTTGTGAGATCGAGCCTTGCGTGGGACTCAGCTCTGGGTGTGGTGCCTGCTTAAGATTCTCTCTCCCTCTCCCTCTGCCACTGACACGCTTGCTCTCTCTCACAAATACATGCATATATACATAAAGCCGTTAAAAAATAATAATTAAAAAGTTAAATTTCTCCTTTCAACCTAACTTCAAAAACTGATGTAGCCCACCATGTTTCCCAAGTTTGTTTTATCCCAATCTCCTCCTGGCTTGGGTCTTTAGGGCAATCCAAGCTCGACACGAGGGATGTTTGTGGGTTGTTTTATTTTGTTTTGATTCTTGTATTTGTCCCAGGGGCATGGAATAGATAGCAACTTCACTAGGTGGCAAAATGTGAGGCATCACCCTGCGAAGTAGGGAATCATAGTAGGAAGCAGTTCCAGCAGTTACAAAGGCAACGGTAAATATTTTGTTCGTAGCAGTGTTCATTTGCTTTGTGATGCTAGCCCAGTGATTTGACTTTAGGCTGTGTTTCTCAAAACCATTAAATGTAACTAAACTGATAATAACAGGACGGACATTGCTTCTTCCATGTTTTGATGCTTTTACTCTCTTGTAGTCTATTTCTTTTTTCATGGGAAGCTCTCAGAATTCATGCCAGTTTTCTTTGAAATTAGAAAGTCCACTCCATCACTGAAAGGAGTTGTACCGCTGTTGTTGGCAATAGCAAAAAATGCCTGGAGAGAAGGAAACCAACTGTTGCTTCCCTTCCTCCTTGTTGGTCTCATTCCCTGATGATTTCTCAGTGTAGAAAGGAGAGAAGAGCCTATGGTGTGGGGGAAGTGGTGGAAAGGATCAACCTTGCATGCAAGTGAGTCAGACCAATGTCATACGAAGTTATGCCAGAAATTGGCAGATTTCCTTTTACATTTTCTGAAAATTCCTTTGGTCTAAATGAAATTGACATGAAATTACCTTGAATTCCAAGTGAAATCAGAAGCCTTACTTCTTTTTGGTGAAATTGGATGTGTTTTTAGGGGGAAAAAAAGGACTTATTCCTAAGCAGTAACTGATTCCCTTTTTATAGATACGATGATAAATTCCAGAAGTAAAGCAGTCCACTGATTTTTGTTTAATTGCACAATTAGTTTCTTCTCTTTTTCTTTCAGATGATAGTGTTCTTTTTCAAATACATTCATCTTCTTAGAAGATATAAATTAGAATACTTTGAAACACTACATGTAGAGTGCATGATGGGAAAAGAATGGAGCAGAAAATAAACTCAGTCTTGTTAAAACTGTAGCAGTATGTTGCTATTTTAATGTTTCTTTATGCTTTTATTTAGCATTTGTGACCAAAGGACCAACTATGTTATTGATAAATTTGCAAAGAACCTTCTGGCCTCTATGCCTCATGATGCAATTATCTTACTCAGAGGAGATTTGCCAGGGAATTCTCTCCGTTACATGCATTATTGCGAGGGACTAAGGCCAGATATTTCACTAGTGGATCAGGAAGTAAGTATGTGAAAAATATACTTAGAATATAGTAACAGTAATCACTTTAAAACACATATTTTTTAAACTGTTTTTTAACAGTGGATGGGTACAGTTTTCATGATCACTCTTAGAATATACATCATGTTCTTTTGTTTGTTTTAACTAATAGTATAAGCCATATGAATTGCTTCCTTCTCATCTAAATGGAATGTTTTGGGGCGCCTGGGTGGCTCAGTCAGTTAAGTGTCCAACGTCGGCTCAGGTCATGATCTCACTGCTAGTGAGTTCTAGCCCCACATCGGACTCTGTGCTGACAGCTCAGAGCCTGGAGCCTGCTTTGGGTTCTGTCTCCCTCTCTCTCTGCCCGTCTCCTGCTCACTCTCTCTCTCTCAAAAATAAATAAACATTAAAAAAATTTTTTAAACTGAATGTTTTACGAACTAATGTTTTTCATGTTAGAATCAAATAATAATGTATTCAGCCAACACTGCTATTCAAATTAATACTGCCCACTGGTCCCGGGGTTAAAATATTTTAGGTTGAATATAAAATGAGTCATACTGGAGGTAAGTAAACATTTCATTCAAAATAGAAATTATTAACCACAATTCTGCTATAGAATTTGTGTGTAAACTTTGTTGGTCCTGTGACAAAAATATGTTTGGAGAGGACTTGTGAAAATATCCCGGTCTATTAAAACAATCTTCTGGAACTGAAGAAATATATTTAAACTATAAGATTTCTTTTTTTTTTAACTTTATTAAACTATAAAATTTCTAATTTAAACCATAAATACCTAAAAGGGAACAAATCTATCTCTGGTGTTTTTTAGAGCAGTCATCAGGGAAAGAGAATACCTAATCTTTATACTTATCTTAATACTATGATTAGTTTGAGCAAATTATTAGGCACAATACTTACTTAATAAATTTTGTTGAATTAATGAATAATTAGGACTTTTTGGAGAAAACTGAATAAACAGATTTGCAAATATAGGGAAACTTGCAAATTAACACATTTTTTTGTAAGCAGTTTGCTTTTCTGTCAGGTACACAAATTGATTAATTTGATCTTCAGTCTAGCTTCTGACAGCCACGTTATGAGTTGATAACGTGGTATCCCACCATGATTTAAAAATACTGTTTAGGACGGCAGCCAGTATAGTTGAGAAGCATGGATTTCAAAGTTAATTAGACCTAAATTCAAGTCCTCATTCTGTCACTTCCAGGATGTGTGACATGGGGCTAATGATTTTTCCTCTCAGAGCTTCTGTCTCCTGATCTATAAAATGGAAATGATCATCATATAAGTTAGGATGCTTTTGAGTGCAAGAAACAGAATACCTAAGAGTAGCTTAAACTATAGAGTTTTTAATCTCACGTAAGAAGTAGTCTGAAGATAGGAGGTTTTAGGATGGATAATACAAGCAGTTCAAGCGATGTCAGTGTTCCAGGCCCACTTTCTACATCCATCTTGAACTGAAGAATGCCCAGTTCCAAACATCACATTCTAAAAGGAAGCCTCTCCTCTTCCTTCCCCTCCCTGCCACTCCCCTCCTCTTTCTCTCTCTCTCCCCCTGTTCCCTGCCCCCACCAACCTCCTCTCTATCTCTCTTTCTCTCTCTGTTGAGAGTAACATGTGCCCCAGAAGCCCCTAGCAGACCTCCCTGAGGGTGCCCCCTAATCAGTACTGGGTCATATGCTAATTCCTAAACTCGTTGCTAGCAAAGGGGAAAGACTAGACCCAAACATGGAGCTGTCCTAGACTACCTGATCAAAGTCAGGATTGTGTCAGTGAGGAAGAGGAGGGTATTAGCTGTTGAGTTGGCACCCAGCAGTATCTAATGTGATTACTATGCAAAAAGGTTACTATGAGAATTAGATGAGAAATATTAAGGTCATAGCATATAAAAGGTGTTGAATTTTGTTAATATCCCCAAGAACTGAAACTATTAGGTAATAAAACCTAATTCAATAAGTATGTTTGAGTATTTACAATGCATACGTAGATTAAAATTAATTTTTCATTTCTAGTTAAATTACTTATATAAAGCCAGTAACACATAAGCATAATTGCTCAAAAGGTGATATCTAAACTATAAAAAAGCTTTGAAGGTGTAAATGGGAGTCTTTTCTTTAAAAAAAAAAACTAAATTTGTACATATAAAAGTATAGATAAGGATATACTAAGTATAGAATTAAGAAAATCTTTCCTGGTATTAATGATTTATTTTAATGAAAAGACCATGTGAGGTTATGTAATTAATTTGGACATCCTAATACATTCAGATAATCTTTCTCTTTGAGGTCTAGATTGTCATATATTGAGCTTCTCAAGGGCAGGGATTCTATCTTCTTCGTTGTACGTAGGCAGTACTCGTTTCTTGAGTAAATGAATGAACAAAAGAGCAGAGTAATGACACATCTCTGTATCTTGCCTAGGTTGTCTAGCCTGGCCACCAAAGACATTCCAACTTCATCAGACATAATCTGAGAACCATTCAATGCCAGGCACTGTGCTAGGTGCAGAGGCACAAAGATGAAAATATACAGTCCCTTCCCTCTAGAAGCTCACAGTCTAGTGAGGAGTAGGGTGAGAGCTGTGATGGAGGTAGGTACAAGGTGCTATAGGAGCATATCATTCTGCTGTGGAAGCTGGGGAGGGCATCGTGGATGAAGTGATACGTAGGCTTGGTCTGAAAATTGGGTACACATTCTCTAGGTAGGAGACGGGGGGAGGTCATTCTGGCTAGTCCGTCCCATCAAGTGCGTGGAGGTAAGATCAAACTAGGTGTTTGTGTGACCAGTAGTAGGCACAGCTTAAGAAATGAAATCCAAGGTTTACGTCATTTAGAGGAGTCATCAGTGCCAAATACCTCGGTTGTGCTTGTTCGTATTTTTCAATTATGTTATTATTTAATGAGTATAATGTCCACGTTTTAGAACTTTCTCGTTGTACTTGGTCAACTTGATTCTTTTTTAAGAAGTCTATCAAAAACATGACATCTCTTCTTATTTTTCTGATAGATGATGACTTATGAGTGGTATTTACCCAAGATGGCAAAGCACTTACCAGGTGTCAGCTTTCCTGGCAACCGGTGGAATCCTGTGGAAGGAATATTACCTAGTGGAATGGTCGCATTTAATCTTTATCATTTTCTTGAAATAAACAAACAGTAAGCATTCTTTTCATATAATAGCTTCTCTAAAATCTTAAGCTTTTCTGAAATTGTTTATGTAGCAGCTGTGCCTCATCCAAAAGACCAATTTTCTACACCTATTTCCCTGTCACCGGTGAGATTATTTTTGTAATTAAATTGAATATCTGTGCATCAATGAGGCCAGGCAGAAATAAATGTTATTGTTCTGGGTAAGGGAAAAATAAAGACAGATTAACAAGAATCCAAATAAGATCTTAGTACAATTCAGAGAATTGGAGATGTGCCTGTCTACTTGAAATCATTGCAGGTGGGTCGCAAGCAATTATAGTTTCCCCTGATCAACACTGTGGCCCCCTTTTAAGTGTAAAGCAAATTTTTTTCCAGGAGTAATCATTGTATAAAAATAGCTTAAGGATTTTTCTAATAAAGGATAAGGCATTTTTGTAAATCAGAAAAACACCTACAGTTATGCTGACTGAGGTAACATATGAGAATTGCGAATTCTAGACTTAAGAACGTAAAATTATTCATAGTTAAGGTCAAGAATGAACAACTCCTTAAGTGGTATGGTGTTGAACATTTTCCTATCCATGAAATGCTTGATATTGTCCACAGTGTGAAGAAGAAAATGTATTTCATAATTTCTATTCTCTTATAAAGGGGATTTAAGAAATTCTTTCTAAATTCCAAAGTTAAGTTATCCCTTACTAAAAATAGGATAATGTGGTACTTTTGGGGTTCAGAGCCTGAAGTTTACTGTGGCTCATAAAATGATAAGTAATGAGTATAAATGTTCTGTGAGAGTAATTTTTAACTGTTCTATTTTGGAATAAGATATTAAGAGCCATTAACATCCCTCAATGGACATTTTTTGGTTAATTTTATTTAATTCAACCCTACAAACATTTATTGAATCTACTATGCTCCAGCTAATTATGTTAGGCCTTGGCAGCAAAATGAGACTCAGTTCCAATTTCAAGTAGACCACAATCTAGTTGTATAAATACATAGATATGAGTGTAACTGGCTATAATATAATGAATGGGGTAAGCTCTCTACTCTACTAGCCGAGCTTTATAAAGTGTGAGACTCAGTAACTGTTCAATATGTGTTTACTGAGGATGATTTAACTGGGAGCTTGGATGAAAAAGCAATTAATTCTGCCTGGGGGCATTCATTCAGCATTTATTGAATAAATAATTGAGTCTCCAAAACGGCCCAACAACTGTGTAAGCTACAGATGCATGGGCATGACCCCTGCTGTCTCAGTCTTTTGGGGAGCGTTTCAGGTGGTGCTGTAAAGATGAAGCAGGTAAATTACATCGTCATCTGGCAGGCATGCTAATGTCAGTATGGACAAAATGTTGGAGATTTAAAGACTGAGTAGGAATTTGCCAAGTGGGTGGGAGAAGGCCGATTCAAGGGAAGTCCATGTGCAAAGTCATGGAAAGGGCCTGCTGAGCCCTGGGGAAACTGGGAGTGGTCCAGTAAGCTTGGAGCATGGGCTTAGAGGGCTAGGTGAAGGGATGAGTGGGGAGGGCTGGAGAGGCCCGGATTGTGAAGGGCATTATCCCATTGGCATGGATGAGGCATGTCCCTGTTACAGAAATACTGTGTGCTCTGTGTGGAAATTCTAAAACATACAGGCAAGGCAGTATAAAGATGAATACCATCTGTCTTTAAGATATCCACTGATCACATTTGGTAAGCTTTTTGGAATCTCATTCATTTTTAACATCAATTATTTACTTCTACAAACACAAACACATTCTCACAACTCCTAAAATACTAGCTGAGATAATACTTAGTTTTCTGTCCAGTTTTTTCACCTAATACCATATCATAAGCATTTCCCCATTACTCAAAAAAGAATACTTTTATTACCATCGTTCCTTGACTGTTTTAATATTCTCATTTAGATGCATGATAACAAATATTCTATTTTTGGACATTTTTGTTGTTTCTTGACTTTGACTATTATAATATAGCATGGTGATAAACTTTCTGGCCCATTAATATTTTTGATTAACTAAGGCCTCAAGATCAATATTGCTTATTGGTAGTTTTTAAAATAAAAATTTTAATTCATCATTAGCATTGTGCATTATAGAATAGAATAATAAATTTTTTTAAATATTCATTTATTTTTGAGAGAGAGAGAGACAGAGCACGAGTGGAGGAGGGGCAGAGAGAGAGGGAGTCACAGAATTGAAAGCAGGCTCCAGGCTCCAAGCTGTCAGCACAGAGCCCAATTCGGGGCTCGAACTCAGGAACTGTGAGATCATGACCTGAGCCAAAGTCCGACGCTTAACCAACTGAGCCACTGAGGTGCCCCAAGAAAGTTTTTTAAAATTTTTTCACAAATACAAATAAATAAAAATGCATATTTACAAAGTTGAAAGCATAATGCAGAAGAATCCAGTTTTTTCATTGAATATCATAAAACGTTTTTTAATGTTTTTACAAACTAAATATTCTTAGTAGGTACATGTACTATATTCTGATAATAAGAGGAGAAAGGAACTGTTAGTAGATATTTAAAATAATATCTTAATTTTTAACTATCTTAAAAGTCAACAAATGACTTTGTGTATATAGTTTTCTTTGGAGGGCGTAGAAGTTTGAATTCTTAGAATAGATCCTCAGAAGTGAAATTACAAGTAAAAAGACATGAACAATTGAAAGGCACTTGATAGGGATTTTTTTTCCCAAAGCGTTGAACCATCAACATCATACGAAAGCTCTCTCTAAATGGGTACTTTTTAAAAGGAATGAAGCTAATATTATTGAACACTTACTATTTTATTTTTAACATGCAGTAATATTTATCTAATTTTTATGTCTAGTTCTATGAATTTTTACACATGTATACATTTGTTTAACTCCCACAACAATCAGGATACAGAAGAGATCCACGACCCCAGAAACTTCCATGTGCTACTCCTGTGTAGTCATACTGTCCCCAAGGCTCTAGCCCCCGCAACCACTGTTGTGTTTTCTGTTGCTATAGTTTTCCCTTTTCCAAAATGTCATATAATGGACTCATAAAGTATGTAACCTTTTGACACTGGCATATTGCACTTAGCATAACGTCTTTGAGATACATCCAAGTTGTGTGTACCAACAGTCTGTTCCTTTTTGTTGCTGAGTAGTATTCCATTGTATAGACCTACCAGTTTGTGTATCCGTTCACCTACTGAAGGACGTTTGGGTTGTTTTCAGGTTGGGGACTGAGCTGCTGTAAACATTCATGTACAGGTTTGTGTGTGACTATGAGTGGGATGATTGGATTGTTTATTTTCTTAACTATTGAGTTTTAAGAATTCTTTCTGTATTCCAGGTACAAATCTTCAGCAAATATGTGATTCATAAAGTTTGTAGTTCGACTGCAAAAGTGTCTTTTGCAGATAAAATTTTTACTTTGATGAGATCCAGTTATCATTTTTTTTTCTTTTATGGATCGTACTTTTTGGTGTCATACCCAAGACCTCTTTGCCTAATGGCAGGTTACAAAGATTTTCACATGTTCTTTTCTAGGAGTTTAATAGCTTTATCTTTCACATTTCAGATCAGTGATCCACTTCTAGTTATTTTTACTAAGGGGGCAGGGGACTAAGACAAGGTTCTTGGGGATTCTTTGTTGTTGTTTTGCTTTTGTGTATAAATGTCAAATTGTAATATTTGTTGAAAACATCCTTTCTTCATTAAATGGCATTTGCATCTTTCTCTGCATTTACAAAAAAAATCTTCTGGGTTTTCAATTGGTTTTAATTTGAGTAGTGTTTTCATGGCATACCTTTATTTATACTTTTGTTTTTAACCACCCATATCAATTTAAAGTGAGTTTCTTGTAGACAGCAGGTATTTGGGTCTTATTTTATTTTCTATTCTGACCGTGTCTATCTTTTCATTGGTGTATTTAGACCATTTGCATTTAATGAAAAGATTGACCTATTTAGATGTACGTCTACCATTGTATTATTTGCTCTCAGTTTGTTCCCTCTGTTTTTCCGTCCACTGCTTCCCTTTTCCTGCCATATTTTGGAAAATTTGATTCTTTTAGTATTCCATTTTAAATTATTGAGATTTTTTGCTGTGTCTCCTTGTAAATTTTTTTTTAGCAGTTGATATTGAGAATCACAGTATACATACTTTTCACAGTCTACTTAGGATTAATATTTTGCTACTTCAAGTAGTAGCAGAGGAATATAGCAAAATAGTAAGGAATATAGAAAATTTACTGCCATATAAGTCCCTTTAACCTCCTCACTTTTGATTGTGGTATCATATATATTAATTATACCAGATATTTGATCATTTTTGTTTTACCCGTCATATATATATTTTTACATTTAAGAGAAAAATAATCTAAGATATTTATCCAGATATTTATCAGATCCATTGCCCTTCTTTTTTGATCCTGATATTCCAGTTGCCCTTCTGTATCATTTCTCTTCCATCTGAAGGTATTCCTAAAAGCATTTCTTTTAGGGCAAGACTCTCAGCAGTGAATTCTCTTAGTTTTTCTTTATTTGAAAATGTCTTTATTTCATCCTTATTTTTAAAGAATATTTCTGGATATGAAGTTCTGGGTTGTTGATTCTCCCCCACTCCAGCATTTTAAAAACATTATTCTGCATCCTTCTGACCTGCATGGTTTCTATTGAGAAATCCACACTCATTCAAATCGTTCTCTGTGTGAAATGTACTGTTTTTCTCTGGCTGCCTTCAAAATTATTTGTCTTCAGTTTGTAGCAGTTTGATTATGGTGTATCTGAGCATGGATTTCTTTAAGTCTAATCTATTTGGGGTTCACTGAGCTGCTTATATCTGTAAAATTGTGTCTTTCACAAAATTTTGGAACTTTTTAGACATTATTGCTTTAAATACTTTTTCTGCTTCACATTTTTTCTCTTCTCCACCTGGGATTCTGATGACATGAACATTAGACCTTTTGGTTCTGTTCCACAGTTGGCTGAGACTGTACTTTTTTTTTTTTTTCAGTCTTTTTGCTTGTGGTTTAAATTGTCTCATTTCTCTTGATCTGTCTTCAGTTTACTGTCTGATTCTCTCTCTCCAGACTTATATTAAGCCCATCCAATGAATTTTAAATTTCTATCATTGTGTTTTTCAGGTCTCTAATTTCCATTTGGCTCCTTTTTATATCTTCTGTTTCTTTGTTGAGATTTTCTATTTTTCTCTTCATTTCAAGAGTACTTGCCTTTACTTCTTGGGGCACGGTTATAATAGGTATTTTAAAGCCTTTGGCAATTCTAACATCTGTGCCATTTTGGAATTCACATCTATTGATTATATTTTCCATTGTGAATTGGGATTTTCCTGCTTCTTCATAAGCCGAATAATTTTGCATTATATCCTGGACACTTTCGATATTTGGACCTTATTTAAATCCTAGCGAGAATGTTGATTTGTTTGTTTGTTTGTATAGCAGGCTATCAGCCAGGTAAATCTCAGGCTGCAAATTCTGACCTGCCTTCTGTGTCCTGGAGTTCCAATGTTGGTTCTGTTCTCAAAGCATTTGCAGTGCTATCTGAATCAGTCCCTGTGTGTGCTGCCCGTTACCCAGTCTGGGACTTGGATGGCCATCTGGCCAGTGGCTCATTTCTCAGGGTCTATTTAGGGTCAGATCCATGCATGCCGAGCTTAGAGATATGCCAGGAGTTCATACCCAACTCATGGGATTGCTCTCTTGACCTCCCTCCTTTCTGTCTCCACCCTTGCCCTTTTCCTTCTTTGGAGCCTTCTTTCCTGGTTCTCTGGCCAGAAAGCTAGAGCTTTAATTTCCCTCATCTGCCACGCAAGTCCTGTGACTGTCTATGTCTGGGGCCAGGCTGCTGGAGGCCACACAGAGGTAATGAGCAGTGAGGATTTGCTCCCGGCTTTCGCAGCCACAGCGTCTCTGATTAGAGAGAAGTGTTCCTTTCCTTCTGAACTGTAGGAACCTGCTGGTTGCCTATGCTGTCACTGTGCCGCTGCCTCTGTCGCTGGCACAGTACTTCCTGGTGCCCGGGGAAGGAGAAGAGGGAAAATCCAGGGGATTTCTTCTATTCTCTCCAACCTTCCCTTTCCTCCTCCTTAGGCTTGAAAAAACGGGCTTTTCTTGGAGCTCTTTTTGTCCTCACTTGGACTTGGCTTCCCTTGAGTCCAGGCTACACAATATCAGCAGCAGAAAATGGTAAACTCCCCATAGGTTTGGTAGAAGTTGGAATTCTGGTGTCTTTCTCCATTCTGCTTTTGGCCATTTGCTTTTTAGAGCCCTCAGATTCCATGTGTTCTGTCCAGGAAGTCAGGAAGTCTAGTACGCAGAGGGGGAGACAGAGTGGAGTGTGCCTCCTCCGTCTTCCCCAAAACCAGAACTCTTATTCTGTTCTAAGACCGCACTTTGGTATCAGATCCCCATTTAATCTTAAACAGCTCTGAGAGGGTTTGCCCATTTCACAGATGGGGAGCCTAGACACAGGTAGTTAAGTAATTTCCTCTGAATCACAGAGGTCATAAATGGTGGGAAAAAATCTAAACTCTAAGCCAGAAGTATCTTGTTCCAAAGTTGGGGACGTTTTTTATTACTTTCAAGTAATTTCTTCTAATATTTGTCTTTTTTCCTGTTTCATAAGAGCTACCCAGTCACACACCATAAATTGAAACAGAACTATTCAATTATAGTGAGATTTTGAAGCTCCTAATAGTTTATTCAATCTAACTGATTTTATTCAGCAAATATTGTGGATTAACTAAGCATCCTGCTATGTGTGATTTAGAGTTAATTCAGATATAGAGACCCTATCCTCAGGATGCTTCCGGACATCTTCAGGAGATTTGTGAATGCAAACAAGAAGTATGATACAATAACAATAAAAGAGAAGAAGAAAGTGCAATGGGAATTTGAGGAAGGAGACACTACTTCTAAGCAGGGAAACAAATGAAGACATATTCCCACCTGTAAAATGAAAGAAAAAAGGTGTCAAATAATATTTAAGTTTCCATGTGAGACAGGACCACAGAAGCTTTCATTACAATAATACTTGTCCCCAAATGATTTCTTACAATGTTATGAGCAGGTAGGTTTTATCATTTATGTTTGTTAACTTCTCGGTTCCCCTAAACAGCTTTCTTGCGCTAATATAAATTCTAAACAGTCTATTTGGGAAAGATTTAAATAAACCAAAATGTTTACCAATGGTTTATTGATAACCAGGTTTCAAGGAGTCAAAAATGACCCCTTATGAGTTGTATTTATTAACACTTAGAACTTTGAGTTAAAAATACTTTCTTTTCTGTTTTCAATAGAAAAAAAACGTTTGTTTGCATAGGAATTCATGAAGGTGACCCAACTTGGAAAAAGAACTATTCACTTTGGCCTTGGGGTTCTTGTGACAAATTAGTTCCTTCAGAGATTGTATTCAACCCTGAGGAGTGGATTAAACTCACAAGAAATATCTATAACTGGACCGAAGAATATGGAAGGTAGGAACAGCAGTTCTGTTTTTCATCAATGTATGGCAGCTTCATGTGCTTAAAAAAACTAAATTTTGAGATGCCCGTGAATATTTTTGATTTTTTTATTAGTTATTAGTATTATTGGCTGCCCACATGAATTGTAACAGAGAACATGTATTTCTTGTTCTTAACGTTTGAAGAACAGTCGGGGGACGGGAAGGGAAGGGGGGGGCTGTGTTTGAGTGGGCACCACAATAGGTCAGTACCCTGCACCTGCCATCTCTAGCGCTTATGATACCATATTATCCACCATCCTCACTCTCACACCCTAAAGGTGGAAGAGATCCATTAACTGCAGTAGAGCTTTACAAGGTACTCTGTTTCCCGTGATAGTTACCACGTGCAG
Source organism: Cryptoprocta ferox (assembly GCA_028646485.1). Taxonomy (NCBI): domain Eukaryota; kingdom Metazoa; phylum Chordata; class Mammalia; order Carnivora; family Eupleridae; genus Cryptoprocta; species Cryptoprocta ferox. Next base: position 41,130,013 of record CM053560.1, on the reverse strand, counting down.
GAACTTGCCATATTTTCCTTTCTTCAGGAAGAGCAGATAACTTGTCTATAGAGGAGACTGGCCCTTGAGTAACTTTTTCCTACGTTGTTTGTCATTAGCCTGGTTATGTTGTTTGGGGCATGATCAGTCTTCCCTGAAGCATCTCTACAGAGCTGACTCTGACCCATATGGAAATTGAATCTCCATCTATAGAAATGTGCTTTTCTTGCCTATTTTTTAAGTTGCGGATTATTTGAAGATTAGATAATTATTGCTTATAATTCAAGGGCAGGCGAGGAGCATATGAAAAATGCTACAAAGGTGTTTTGCATCAATATGTGCAAACAGACCACAGCACACCAACCAGAGATGGATAAGTAGGTTTATATCAAAGCACTCCATCCGGGCGCCTGGGTGGCTCATTCGGTTAAGTGTCCAAGTCTTGATTTCAGCTCAGGTCATGATCTCATGGTTCGTGAGTTCGAGCCCCGTGTCTGGCTCCACGCTGACCATGGGGAGCCTGCATGGGATTCTCTCCCTCTTCCCCTCTCTGCCCCTCCCCCGAGTCTTGCTCACTCACTCTCTCTCAAAATAAATAAATAAAAAGCACTCCATGATCATTGTGAGGAGAAGTTAGAAAATAATCTATTTTGGGCACCTGGCTGGCTCAGTCAGTAGAGTGTACCATTCTTGATCTTGGGATTATGAATTCTGGCCCCACCATAGGCATAGAGCTTACTTTAAAAAAAAAAAAAAGAAAGAAAGAAAATAACCTTTTCTGTGAATAGCTAACCATAGTACAAATACACAACACTGCTTGTAATTTCCATTCCATCAAAACGGACACATAATAAGAAATTTAATTAAGGGGCGCCTGGGTGGCTCAGTCGGTTAAGTGGCCGACTTCAGCTCAGGTCATGATCTCGCAGTTTTTGAGTTCGAGCCCCGCGTTGGACTCTGTGCTAACAGTTCAGAGCCTGGAGCCTCCTTCAGATTCTGTGTCTCCCTCTCTCTCTGCCCCTCCCACGCTCATGCTCTGTCTCTCGAGAATAAATAAAAACATTTTTAAAAATTAAAAAAATAAAGAATCTTAATTAAGAAAAGTTGAAATCCAGCAGATGGGTTTGCCATTGTTCTTTGAGCAGCGTCCTGGCTCCAGCAGTGATCTTAGCAAGGCCAGGAGTCCCCTCTCTCCAGCTTATCCCCTAGTTTCACAGCTGTGTGGCTCTTAGCTGTGTCCATAGTGCAACCCAGGCCTCGCTGCTGCCCTGTTGCCCATCTTGCAGTTCTTGGGAACAGCTGGTCCTCAGATGCCTCCGGCCTGTTCCCACTAATCCTTCGTTTGCTCCCGTGAGGCACCGGGGCTCATTATGCAGATTAAGAATACATTTACCAAAATCTCAAATTCCTAAGGATCAGACTTTTCTAGGATACATTTATTATTTCAGTCCCTATCAGTACTTCAAGAGCCAGCCTCTTTTATTTGCCTCATAAGATTATAAAACAAGGATTCCATACGTGTCTGTAGCAATACCCGTAGCTGGCAGGAAAATGTCACTGCTTTCTTGTTACTACAGGTTTGACCCATCTTCTTGGGAATCTGTGGCCAACGAAGAGATGTGGCAAGCAAGGTGACTATCCTACGCTTCTGTGTTTGCGTTCTGTTTTTCATTTGACAGGGAAGTAGCCGGTGGCACTTTTCATTTGGCAGGTAGGGGTCCAGAGGTATGATAAAAATAACATTTATGACTAGCTGCCAACTGTCAGACCAAAAAAAAAAACCAAAGCCATTTATGGGCAATCATTTTGTTTTGTTTGAGGTATTGTGCTAATCATTGAACATTAATAATCTCATTTCATCCTCATAACAACCTATGAAGAAGTCACTATTATCCCCATCTTACAAAAGAAATGCACTGAAAGTAGAGAGGTTGCTACCAGATTGCTGCATAGGATGGAGTCTGAAACTCACATCCCCCTGACTCAGGCCCAGTGCTCTCCTCCTGTGCTTCCTCCTCAACTAACCCAAAGCGAGTGTAATTGTTGAGGAGACGTTAATAATGCCCTGAATCCCTGTGGAATGTGTTAATCAATTAAGCACTTGCTGAATACTTCCTAGAGGCCAGACACCATGCTAGGCTTGGAAGCTACCCATATGAATACAACAGGTTCCTACCCTCAAGGGGCTCACGGTCTAAGGGAGCAGATGGATTCATTAAAACAGATCTGAATGTCAATGTGCTAGGTGCTATACTTTCCCGTTGTGCCTGTATGGAACACTTTGTGGTGAGGCTGTTGACTGCCATTATTTTGAAACATTCAAAATCTCTAACGCTAACAGACTTTGGCCTGGATAGTAATATGAAAGTCCTAAGTGGTGTGCAGACGGGGATGCCAAGTACCTAGGAAGTACTTCCTTCAGCAAGGAAGGGTGCCCAGTCTGAGCCAGGGACTGTGCTCTGCACCAAGGATTGAGTTATGATATAGAGGATTTACATAAGTTGAAAGAGGTTTTAAAAAAACTGCTCCAAAATAGCAATTACAAAAATAGATGGACTGTGGTTTATGCAGTAGTGTTTTTTGAAAAGTCAGAAAACAGCGTATTTCAAGTTATCAGCCTAGTTATAGGGACAAACACTTGCTTTGAAGAACTGATCAAAGATGCACCGTATGTTTGTACAATTCTTTACTGTGAGTGAATGTCGGAAAGCTGGGGGAGAAATCACATAAAAGAAGAAAGCAAGTCATTATTCAGGCAGGTATTGATTTAATTGGTGTGCTGAATACAATTTGGCTGAGTTCATGTGGTCAAAGAGTCCAGCTACCTTTGAAGAACTAGTCACACGTGGCATGAGCCGTGGCGATAGGTACCTTCAGGGGTGTGCTGACAAACTCAGCAAGCCTCCCCCTTCCCAGCTGCTCTTTCATAACAGTAATGTGCATCCGGAGGAAGAATGATGTATAATAGTGATGGTGAATTTCAGCTTTTTTCTAAAAGCCTTGGCAAGCCGGGCAGATGCAGTGTGTTGGCAGTGGGGAAAGAAGGAGCTGCTATTGGTTCAGCATAAACTCCTATGAATAGGAGAGAGGTAAAAATAATTCAGTAAAGGGTTTTTGTATGTTCCTCATCAATGGAAAAATCTGGATATGGCTTTACATGTGAAATTTGACCACATGATTTTAATGAAGGTTCCCACCCACCGCCCCACTCCCAGGATGAAAACCCCGTTCTTCATCTTTAACCTGGCAGAATCTGCGAACGTACCTCAAGATGTGAAGGCTAAACTCTACACTCATGCATATAACGTATGTTACATTTATATATATATAAATATATTTGGGGGGAAGATGGTGGGGATTGGAATGGAGAGAGTATGTATCCCAGTAGAGTTTTTACTTTTTTGTCTCTAGTTTTACTTGGCTTTTATAAAGCAGTATAAAGGGAAAACTACTCATATATCACAAACAATGTCTTAAGTAAACGGTGTGGTTGGCAAATGATGTCCATGTCTTAATCTCTGAAACCTGTGAATATACGGCCTTATGTGACAAAGGGGACTTTGCTCGTGTGATTAAGTTCAGGATCCTGAGGTGGGGAGAGTAGCCCAGATTTCCAAGATGGACCCTCTATAATCACATGGCCCTTATAAAAAGGAGACAGGAGAGAAGGAGACGTGATAATGCAAACAGAGGTCAGAGAAAAAGATTCGAAGGTGCTACATGGCTGGCCTGGAACATGGAGGAAGGGGCCACAAGGTAGAGAGTGCAGGCAGCCTCTGCAAGCCGACAAGGGCAAAGAAACAGATTCTAGAGCCTCCAGGAAGAACTCAGCCCTGCTGGTTTTATAAAACCCTTGATTTCATGAATTTTGACCCCCAGAAGTGAAAGGTAATAAACTTACACTCTTAAGCCATTACGTTTGTGCTGGTTTGTTACACCAGCAGCAGGAAACTAATAGGAAACCGTTGGAACAGGAAATAGTCACTACCAAACAAGTTCTGACAGGTTGCCCTCTAGACAAAAGTCATGACCGTGGGTACATTCGAAAGGCTGGGTTCCTGGCTGGGTGGAAATTCATGAGAAAGATAAAGGGTCTTGGCAAGAGGTTCTGTCTTCTGACTGTAGCACTGGGAAGCCAGCTCAACCTTCAGACGGCCCAGCCACACAGAGGCTCTTGTGTAGGCGGTCCTCACTGATGGGAAGCGGGAGGATGGAGCACAGGCTTGCTGTTGCACTGTTTTCACGAGCCCCTACTTTTCTGTGACGTATAACCCTGGGCTCCTCAGACACTTTCAGAGATCATCTTGGAGCCTGCTATGTAGGAAACAGATGTCCTGGCAAGGGCCAGTGAGACCAGAGCCCAGGAGCCATAGGTATGAGCACCTGAGGTGTTTCTGCGACCTCTAGGCTGCTGTGGGTCTACTCACCAGGGCGGTGGCTTAGTGCTAAGTCAAAATCACACACAGAGTCCAATCCGTAGGACTCATTTTACTCCTAAATTGTGTGATCATGGGTTCATTGTTCATTCATTTATTCATTTACTCACAGAGCACTTACTGAACAGTCTGTGCCAGATATCCTGTGTTGGAGATGACCAAGCATTGTCCCTGCTACCAAAGAGGTGGCAGACTAGCGAGGGAGACAGAAGATGGAGTCCTCAGTTACATTCAGCGCACCGTACATGAGCACACCCTCCTGGAGAGGGGGTGGTGAGGAAGGGAGGGGAGGCTTCGGAGATGTCACAGGAGTGTCATCTTGAAAGATCAGAACGAGCTAGCCAGACAGACTGTGGGCAGGGTAGTGAGAGAGTGGGCGAGGAAGGACGGTCTGTAGGGACAAAGGCAGAACTCTCCGAGGGGCCCACTAGAGGACACCAAGGGATGGATTGCAGGAGGCAGCAAGCTGAAGTTCTGTCTGGCATTTGGAAGGTCCAGGTTCAAGGCCTACTCTACCATTAATTGTCAACTATAAGTCAGTTAAGCATTCTAGGCCTTGATTTTTTCTAAAAATAAAAGTGGGCTTTAAACTTTATCGATTTTCTCTCATGCCCTGGTCATGTCATATCTATTCATCTCTAATATCCCATGATTCCATGAAAAACAAGTCGTATTTAGTTGGGAGAAATCTCTGAGGCTTACTGATACTTCATATTCTCGTCAGTGATCTGTTCGATGGCCACCGTCACTAGGCCACCACTGAAGCTAATTCATGGATTTATTGTCCCGTTGGACCTGGAAGTTTTACCCTTTCCAGTGGACACAAGTCCACGGGTGTCTTCTTTGCGTTTGCCTCCAGATATATGACGTTGTTTGCAAGACAAATGAGGTCAAATGAGGATGGGTCAACACAAATCCACCCCCCAGTACTGGTGTTCTTGTTAGGTATAAGACATTTTTGTGATTAATTATAGTATTCCATTTAATAGCTTACGCAGAACTTTCAGTTCAGGAGACATTAAGTTCAGGTGTAGTGGGTGAGCAGGGCCTATCCCTATTATCTTTAGGATTCATTCAATAAGTTGGCGTCCCCACTAAATAGAATGCAGTCTGCTAAGACTAATGTCACAGTAACATTCACATAGAGAAGGAAATGTAATTCCCATATGATGAGAAATGACTGGCTTCTTAAGATACAGCACATGTGGCTTAATGGGCCACCCAGAAGAAGTTGACTATGTGTGAGTAACATAGTGTTCTAGATATGGGTAGTATGCTCATTCTGTTATCTAATGGCTGTAACATGGAGGTCATGAGTGAGCATCTCATTCTCTTGAGCTGTTGGGGAAATGCTCACTGAAGGGCTGGCCTCTGTTTTGAACTCCAGGACCTTGGTGGGATTTTGACAGCTGAACAGTTTCCTGAACAGTTCCTGAGTGCCTGCTTTGTGCCTGGCAGCGTGTCGTGCACTTCATGTCCGCCCCTCATCAGAGGGAGGCATGAGAAGAGAAGCAGCAGATAGAGCAAAAAGACCATGAGGAAAGATAGGGAAACAATGGATATTTAACCAACAGAATGGGAGAGTGGAAGGTAGCATCATAGCTTCCTTGTACATGCAAGTGCAAGGTGACTGTTTCCTTTGTTATGGAGTGAAAGAAGTGGAGGGGCAAACTGTTTTAAAAGCCAGTGTGGGGAGGCGCCTGGGTGGCTCAGTCTGTTAAGTGTCCAACTCGATATCAACTCGGGTCATTATCTCACTGGTTGGTGAGTTTGAGCCCTGAGCTAGGCTCTGCACTGACACCCCGGAGACTTTAGGATTCTTGCTCTCCCTCTCTCTCTGCCCCTCCCCCATTCTCACTCTCTCTCACTCTCAAAATAATAAACTTAAAAAAAAAAAGCCAGCTTGGAGACTGAAGGTTATTAAATACCATGATGACATATGCATTTATTTGCCCTAGGGTAGAAGTCAGCCAATAGATAGTATATTGGGTTCCTTTCAACTGAATGATGTGATGAATACAGGTCTAATTGCAAAAGCCCTTGTCCCTGGAGAAAGCATCATTGCTTGTTCTGTGCACTGAGTCCACTGTTGACCTCAAGTTCCTGCAGATCTGACTCCAATTTGACAGCCCCCAAGAAGGCTGTGAAATTTCCAAATAAAGAAGTGTAATATTCCATTGTGCAGATTTGTGTCTTTTATTTGTTAAATTTCAATGTTTCTCCCTGGAAAACTCAATATCAAAGATTCCAACTCTGTCCAATTAATGCCATCTCTGATGTTGGAAAAACAAAATTCCTGATTCCTGTGGGCAAAGTTTTAACTATTAAAATTATAATTGTAGGGGGCTCCAAAGATTTTTAATATCTCGCTGTAAGGGTGTCTCTTGAATTCTCTTACGCCCAGCCTGTGCAATGACGGATTTGTTTGAGCTGTCTTATTGTTACTATTGTTATTACTGTTGTTTTTAATGTAGAGAGAAGTTTATGTGAAAATGAGGGTCAAAATTTAAATTCCGTCAAGTTGTTTTTCCATGCAGTTTTCTAAAGAAAGCTATTTTTTTTCTCCAACAGCTAAATTTAGAGTTTCAGCCTTTCTGCCTGTTGAGTAAATAACTTTCCATGAATTAGAACTAAATCCCTTTCCCAGAACATCTTTCTGGAGGAAGAGCATTTTGTCCTGACACCATGTGTCTTAGGTTCCCTCTGCAGCATCCGAAAACCCCAGAAGCATTTGCCTCCCGCCACTGTCATAATTACAGTAACATTCTTGCATTTTCTGCATGGCCTAGCAATGATTAGATTTTGACTATCGGCCGCTTGGATTTTTTTTTTCTTGTGTTATTAATTCCTCTGTTTTCTGATTTTTGAAAAAAAGTCAAGGGATAACAATGGAATACCAACATTTTTGCCATTTTTCAGCTCTATAAGGAGATTGTCTATTTACAAAAGGAACACCCGGTGAACTGGCACAAGAACTATGCCATCGCCTGCGAGCGGATGTTACGCCTTCGGGCAGGAGGTGCAGACCCTGAAGTCTTGTTATCGGAAATCATCAGACATTTCCGTCTCTACACTCAGAAAGCAAGGAATGATCCGCAGCTGCCTGATATTTCAGTTGCTCTAAAGCACCTGAGGAAAGAACTGCAGAGTCTGAGAAATAAGAAAAATGTCTGAGGCAGCAGAATGTGAAAAACCTGCTCATGCTCCCGCTTCCAAAATTCCAAAGTCCAAAAGTGTTTCCTCCAAGAAAAGAAGCTATATAGGAAAATTGAAGACCAAGTCAGCCCCCAGATATCAGCAACGTGGTTGGGCAGTGCCCTGTTGAATGGGTGTGCTACTTACCGCCTTGTGCTCCTTATGCAAATTTTGTTTATCCAGTGTTACCGAATTAGCATTTCAGTGAGAATCTTTCAGAACAACCTTCCTACTTCCTCTGTCTTTCACCTCATGGCTTTGCTTGATTAGATGCTAGAAGAAAAGGGGCTAGTTTCATATACTTTAAATATCGATTGTAGATCTTTTTAAGGGCCCTTACCCTGGGATCAGTTTTGCAGGTTAAGTTCTTAAAACATTCATACCAGACCAAAGACACATTTTTCTCTTTCCCAAAAAGTGATTTTTTTTAAAGAGTGAATCTTGCTCTGCTTCAAGGTAAAGTACTTTTTTTTTTTAGTAGCTCTGGTTGTTACATAATCTCACACTTAAAGCTAAACACCAACCCAGTGATATTTTGAAAAAAGTTGGGGTTTCATTGTCTTTGAGGA
>CM053560.1:41057712-41121734 GCA_028646485.1 Cryptoprocta ferox | reverse complement strand
TACTTCTATTTGAACTCATAAATCCAGGCCCAATAATTAGTAGGCTCCTGCGGCAAAAAAAAAAAAAAAAAAAAAAAAGGCGGGGATTGGGGGGGCGGGGGGGGGATGGGGAAGTTGTTCAATAAATTCATTTCTGTTACAAGCATCTTTTATACATATTACTAAAGAGAACATAGTAAGAAATGCAAATAATAGTTCTTTATTTTATTATGACAGTTAATTAATAGCAACCTGTTTTAATGAATAAAGTCACTCTGAGTCCTTCAGCACTTCCTAAGTAGAGGCCAGAATCTGTAGGGATTCTTTTCCCCCTGATTGTATAGCTCCTAGACTCCAAGCGCTATATAGGCCCCTGTATAGAAATGCTCACTAATGAAGAGGGAGGGCTAGAAGCTTGTCTGCATTCAAAGATCACTGGTGAGTCATTCAGCAAGAAAAGGCCCCTTACCAGGAATAGTCACAGTTCCGTGGCATTGTACTAGCAAAAGGGTCTGATCAAAGGTCTCCTGTGGAGCTTGCATGGTTCCCTTTCATACTACGACCATAATTAAAACCACTAATTCTCTTTTAAAATGCTGCAGGATGCCATGTAGGCATCTGTCTGGAGTGTCCTTTGTGATGTCATAAGCTGTTAAGGACCAGTGCCGAGGGCTTTTGAGTGAAATGCCAGTCATGAAGGTGCTTCAAGACAAGGGTGCCTCTCAAAGCTTGACAGGGCCTTGACTGCACAATTCGAGCTGAATTTGCCCCTTGTCAGCTGCCAGTAAATAAATCTCAAAGGGGGAAAAGCTGAAGTTTCATTACCTGATCCATGGGGCTTTGTTGGTTTTGGCATCACACAGGGAACGCTCTTGCCCCTCCATTCTCTGGATTTGAAGATGTCCATTGGAGCCTGCAGTGCCTGGACAGGGTTCAGAGCGGAACCTTTTGAAGAGTGTCAATAGTTGTAACAGTTCAGCTGTTAGGAAGACAAATAAATGGAGGAGCTCATTAATCCGCTTTTGGCTCTCAGTGCCTTTTGCCCTTTTATCACAGCCTTATTAGGCTCCTACTCATCTTGAACCAGAAAAAAATGAATTGGAGTTGTTGAGTACTAATTGGCAAAGACTTTTAATCATGGGCCAAGAACTTTCACTGACTTGAAAGTAACTTCTCCACAGGGAAGAACCGAAACCCTGGTTTACCTTAAAACAAAAACCTGTTGGAGTTCAGTGTGGTGTAAAAATTTAAGGAAGCATTGATAAATTGCCTACGTTTATCCATTTGAAAGAAATCGTGTGAGATTATGATTTCCGCTTTCCTTGAGAAAAGTATAATAAAATTCGAATAAACATTCCCTGCAGGCATTGCTTTTATGGGTTCAGAGAAGAGATTGCGTGTGTATGTGAGATGGTCGTGTTTGCTTCTGAACATCTCTGTACATGTGGATGTGAATATGCCTTTGGGTGTCTATATACACGTGGCATAGAGGAACCTCATTCAAAATATTTCCTATTTATGGCCTTAATGGCAAATGAAAGTCTCTTCAAGAAGATCTGCTTATTTGTGTCTATACTGTGGTGCTACATATATATGTCGAATACACTTTGTGTATTGACTGTTGTCAATGGTGCATAGATTTATTCTGTAAGGTATTTGGGCAACAATGACTTTAGCCCACTCTCTCTTTGAGAAAGCAGTGATATGATGGCCCAAAGCAGACAGGGTCATAATTATTTGATTTGTTAAAACCCAACAGTAAATGAAAAAACTAGCAAACCGAACTGAGGTTTGGGGAGATTGGGCTTCATTCCCAGATCAATGATTTTGAAGAATTCTCTCTCTGGTGTGAGGTTACACAAGTTGCTTTCTTTTTCTCTCTCGTACTTTTTCCCTAGCTGGTGCACAAACACCATAAAACCTGACAGAAGGGGTCTCCTTTAGTCTCACTGCCCCCCCTACGTGGAAGACCATGTGAAGGAGGTGACTTCTCCTGCAGGATTTGGCCGGGATTCTCCTAGCAGTGTCCCTGGAGTGCCATGGGTTGGCAAGGCGACAGGAACCCCACAAAGCCAACTTCTGCCTGGACGTTGGCCTGAAGAGCAAGTGGGAGCCAGCGAAACTGTCTGACTCTCCTCACGCTGCAGTGCCCTCCTGCCCTTGGCGGAGGCTGGCGTCCGAGGGAAGCAAGCTGGGAAGGGGACTGTGGCTCCCAGCCCTTGGACACAGCCCCCCAGCCGCATTCCCGCTGATGGGAGCTGTGCTTGGTTCTTACTGTCGACTTTTCCTCTTTCCTTTGCTTTTTTCAAAGGTCTCATTTTTTTAAAAAGTGCTTGTGTCCTATGACTCAAAATAAAGCCAAAATAGAAGGGAATCAATTACTAGTCTGCTTGCTTGAGATCTTCTAGTAGAAATTGGGAAATGGTATCTCTGGCCATCTTCCCAGGATAGAACCACCATGTTTACTTAGCCTTTATGATATCCAAACAAAGCCCATTTTGAGTGTTAGGGTTATTTTTTGATACCCTGCAGATTTCTTGAAGCAATTGGGCTAGGATTTGAAGAGCAGCTTTTTTAATTTGTATTTTAAAAGTTAAACAATGTTGAGTCCTTCATCACAGTTCCCACCAATATCCATGGGAGTTTAGAAATGTTAATACTTTTAATATTCAGTTGCTGTTACAATGAATTCTTTTACTCTGGTTTAATGCTGGTATGTTTTATAATTGCACAAATGCAGAGTATGTATTCCTGTCGTAAGTGGCTCCAAGTCCAATGGTTGGGTAAAGACAAAATTTCCACCCCAGTAAAAGATTCATCCTCTATTTTGTTGTGGATGCAAAAATCATTCTAAAGCTTATACTCACAAACAAATAAGTCGTGTTTTCAGGGATTCTGGGAACAACTAAAGGCCAACATCTTGGCACAGCATTACAGAGCAAACAGGGAGCTAAAGCTTTAGCAGCGATCATATTCAATGAAGACGTCATTGTCAGTACCCTCTAAAGGTCTGTTTGATTTGGATCAGCATAGGATGGTATAAAAAAAAGCCTTAGGAATAACACAATGTGCTTACCTGGATATAGGAAAGCAAACTACTAGGAATATATCTTGAGAAAGGGATTTTTCTGAAAAAGAAAAATCCTGATTGCTCTTCAGCAATGTAATGTATATCTGGTGAAAATTATATGTGCTTGAAAGGTTAGCTTATATAATATTGCAAAAACAAAAACATAGGGGGAGTAATGATGGGTAGAGGTGCTAAACTATAAACATGAAGCCTCCAATTACTGACCTATTCAGGGAGTCATCTGGATCTTTTCTGCAGATCCGAAGCGTTCGTGGTTGGAGTTAATTTTCAATAACATAGGTATTGTGATCATGTTAAGAAAGTTGAGTTGATAAGGTTGAGAAAATTTCAAGAGATGGATGGAACACGAAGGATGGTTTCCATCCCAGTGATCCAGCTTCTGGAGCAACCCAGCAGTCTCCGGTCCTGTACATAGTTGCCATAAGGGGAGGACAGTGTTAAATAACATTCTAACAGGGGTGCCTGGGTGGCTCAGTCAGTTGGACGTTTGACCTTTGGCCCAGGTCATGATCTCACAGTTAGTGGGTTCGAGCCCTGTGTCGGGCTCTGTGCCGACAGCTAGCTCAGAGCCTGGAGCTTGTCTTCGGATTCTGTGTCTCCCTCTCTCTCTGACCCTCCCCTGCTCACGCTGTCTCTCTCTCAAAAATAAATAAAACATTAAAAAAAATTTTTAAATAAATAACATTCTAACAAACAATATATAGAAATCAAAATCTGAGATTTAACCCTTTCATAATTTCAATTGTTTATAATTTGTGGTAAATCTGTATAAGTAGGATCAGGAGAAAGAAGTACAAGAGATGGAGTGTAATCTTTACACTGATAAGTTAACTATGTATTATATAGAGATTATAAACGAATAAATGGACATTATATCCTGGCTTTAAAAATAGGTACACCGTAATCAACTCCTACTTAGAAGTGTTACCTTAAAAGGGGTTATTTTGTAATGTAACCTTTTAAAGAAGGTATTTTGAGATTTTTCTCACCTAAGTGAAATATTCCCTAGGTGATTGAACCATTGAAAATACCCTTCATACCTGTGGGGGTTACTTATATGGGAAAGTGTGAGTGATTAAGGCCAGAAAGGGAATACTGCTTGGGAAAGGAGACCCAGTTTTCTCATCGTTGGCTTATGGTGTGTTGGGACTTAAAGGTGTCACCTGGTACCCTAGATTCAGGAGCATCGTGTAAGACACAAGAAACACCAGTGACCCTGGTATGCCAAGACGTGAACTCAAAAACTGCAACAGAGGGCGATCTAGGATTTGGAGACAGGGTAAACGACTCAAGGACTAGAATCTTCTTATGGTATCTTCCCTCAAAATAGGTTCCAAAAATAGACAGAAAACATTATATAATTGTATTATTATTAACAGTGCTGTAAAAAGTCAATATACAAGAAACAAGGGCTCTTTTAAAATACTCTAGCAAAAGCTACAGAAACTCTAAAAAGGGTTGTTTATAAGTGGAAAATGATTCATTTATCAAAACACTAGGTTTCCTTTGATTGAAGAGTTAACCAGTCTAACAGATGAGAGGAAGTTTCAAGAAGTTTTGTCTATAAAAGAATGAAGGGGCGTTTGGGTAGCTCAGTCAGTTAAGCGGCCGACTCTTGATTTTGTCTCAGGTCATGATCTCACTGTTGTGAGACCGAGCCCCAGGCTGGGCTCCTTGCTGACAGTGCAGAGCCTGCTTGGGATTCTCTCTCACTCTTCCCTCTGTCCCTCTCCCCTGTTTGTGCGCATTTTCTCTCTCTCTCTCAAATAAAAAAATAAAAAAATAATTGAAAAAAAATAAAAGAATGAAAACCCAAAGTTCAATTATGCGGCACTTAAAAATGGGAAAGTTCAGGGTACCTGGGTGGCTCAGTTGTTTAAGTGTGTGACTCGGTTTCAGCTCAGCTCATGATCTCATGGTTTGTGAGTTTGAGCCCTGCATTGGGCTCTGTGCTATTAGTGTATTAGTTTGGAGCCTGCTTGGGATCCTCTCAATCTCTCTCTCTCTCTCTCTCTCTCTCTCTCTCTCTCTGTCTCTCTCTCTCTCTGCCCTTCCCCGCACGTGCTTGCTCTCTCTAAAAAGAAATAAATAAGTAAGCTTAAAAAAATTACTTAAGAGGCTCCTGGGTGCCTCAGTGGGTTAAGCGTCTGACTTCGGCTCAGGTCATGCTCTCACACTCTGTGAGTTCGAGCCCCCCGTTGGGCTCTGTGCTGATAGCTCAAAGCCTGGAGCCTGTTTTGGATTCTGTGTCTCCCTCTCTCTCTGCCCCTCCCCCCCACTCTCTCTCTCTCTCTCTTTCTCTCTTTCTGTCTGTCTGTCTCTCTCCCTCTCTGAAAAATAAATAAATATTTAAAACTTTTTTAATTACTTAAAAAAACAGGAAAGCTCACTGATGGAGATTACTTGTTCTTAATGGTTGTTTTTACTTAGTATGTCATAACTTTTTTACTAAAATTAGAATATATTCTTTCAATATGTGGACTGGCATCTACACTGTTTTTATATTTTCCTTTCAGTGATCAGCATTCTCACCACTAACCTTTGCAGTCACCTGCATTCGCCTTGAGGTGATGAAGTCAAGTTAGTAGAAATTGACCATCTTTTTCTTCATGAAATAGAATAAAAATATCATGATGCATCTGAGGTAACAAGGGTATTCTTTGTTGAAACTTTCAGTTTTATTTCCTATATATGTGTATGTGGTTGCGTGTATAACACATATACTATACATCGTGTGTGTGTGTGTGTAAGGCATTTACGTATAAATCTATACATGTATGTGAACTGAGTCATAATAGAAAATGTACTTCTCATTGTGGATCACAGTAAAGTGTAAATTGGAGGGACACTGGCCGTGGAGAATTTATCCAACTTTATTGAATGTTAATGCCAAAAAGTTAATAAGGGATCATCTAGTCTAACTAGCACAACTCAAATAGTCTAATGAATGAGAAAACAGCCTACACAGTGAGCGACTTGCTTTATGTCACACGGCCAGGTAATGGCAGTGCTGGGACTAGATACATGAGCTTTTTGGCTCAATCTGGTATACTTTCCCCTTTTCCATCACAGTTTAATAAAACCGCTGCCTTCCACCATCAACTGTGTGTCACATTAAAGTCCCCAAATAACGCCACCCTATTAAAATTACGATAAACTTTTCTAGAGGTAAATGGTGTGTAAAATTGAAACTATGTTGTAGGACATTGTTTTAAAAGCCATCTGCTTAGCCCCTTTCTTCTTCTTCAGACCTCTGGGATAGAATTTCTTTCTTCCCCTTCTCTTTTAGACAGTCAGTTGTATCCCTGGCCTCTGACAGAGAATTTCCTTACCCATTCTGGATTTAGGAACATACATCCAAATTAAAAGGTTTTGGTGTGATAAGAAAAAGTCGCTTTAAAATCTTGGAACTTGTTAGCATAAATTACATTCCAGCCGAATCAGCTGCTGAAAACTCCATTTGGAAAAATGTTGCATTAGTCTGTATATTCCTTACCCCTCCTAAGCAGGGTTCAAAACATAGTATTTCTGTGTGTTGCAGAAGGAAATATGTCCCAGTTCTACTGGAATGTTCACTGATGGGGAATTAGACTCTTCTTCCTAGAAACCAAGGCCATCTGGAGCCAGTGTTCATGATTATCCTGTTTGGTTCAGCCACTCTACTAAATATCTTTAAGTGTCCAGAAAGGCAGATTCCTCTTTGAAGACCTAAAGGTCTGGTTTTCTCATTGTGAACGTTACCAGTTTAATGTTTGGGTAATGGTGATTTCTTCCAAATCTGGCTCTTAAATCATATCTATGATTTGTAAAAATCTATAACAATAATAATAGTAATATCAGTAACTATGACTGTTGTTGGCAAAATGACTAATTCCATTTAGTGTTCACTGAATGGCTTCCATGACCTGAAATCCCCTAATTTTCCTGCATCGACTTGTTAGAGTTGGAAGTAGTTTGGCCCTTCCTCTTTGGAGGCAAGTATGTTTGGTGTAACCCATGAGACAGAGACCAGGGGAGCATGCCACGTGTGCCCTGGGCATTTGGTAAAGGTGACCTATTTCACAGGGTTAGCATTTATGTGACCTTATGCTCCCTAAAAGAGCAAAGAGTAGGGGTGCCTGAGTGGCTCAGTCGGTTGAGCGTTGGACTTCGGCTCAGGTCACGATCTCACAGTTTGGGAGTTTGAGCCCCGCATCGTGCTCTGTGCTGACAGCTCAGAGCCTGGAGCCTGTTTCTGATTCTGTGTCTCCCTCTCTTTTTGCTTCTCCCTTGCTCACACTCTGTCTCTCTCTCAAAAATAAATAAGCATTAAAAAAATTTTTTAAAAAAAGAACAAAGAGTAGAAACTGAGTCCTTCCCAAGTCTTCCATTCACTTTCCCAGGTTACAGGCTGTTCCAGAAAGCACAGGCCTTTTCTGGATTGCACTAGAAGCCCTGTACAGTACCGTGTTCAGAGCTGGACTCCCAGCCCTGCCATTCATTAGCTGGATGACTTGGAGCAAGTGTCTCTGTGCCTTAATTTTCTTTTCTGTAGAATGGGGATATAACAGATTCACCTGATGATATGTCTATAAGGATGAAGTGGGTTGATATATTTAAAGTGCCTTTTTTATTATTAAAAATTTTTTTTTGCTTTTATTTATTTTTGAGAGACAGAGACAGATTATAAGTGGGAGAGGGGCGGAGAGAGAAGGAGACACAGAATCCGAAGCAGGCTCCAGGCTCCGAGCTGTCAGCACAGAGCCCAATGTGGGTCTCAAACTCACAAACTGTGAAATCATGACCTGAGCTGAAGTTGGACGCTTAATCTACTGAGCCACCCCGGTGCCCCCTACGTAAAGTGCTTTAAAGAGTATCTGGCACATAGCAACTGTTCACAGTACCAGTTGTTTTCATGAACATGTCAGTAAAACCAGTGCTCATCCATTTTACACACCTGAGTAAAATAAGTCTAAAGAGCCTCCTTCTGCTTTGCTTCTCTCTTGTATATTGAAAAAAGTCTTTACTAGGGGCGCCTGGGTGGCTCAGTTGGTTAAGTGTCCAACTTCAGCTCAGGTCATGATCTCATAGCTCGTGAGTTCATGCCCCACGTTGGGCTCTGTGCTGACAGCTCGGAGCCTGGAGCCTGCTTCAGATTCTGTGTCCCTCTTTCACTCTGCCTCTCCCCTGCTCATGCTCTGCCTCTCTCTCAAGAATAAATAAGCATTGAAAAGAAATTTTTTAAAAAGTCCTCACTAAGTATGCATCTGGAAAACGTAAATAGATAATTCAACTTATACGGAAGAATGGAAATTATAAGAGAGTAACCAGGAAACACTGAGCAGATGAAGAAATCCAATCAGTCTTATAAATAAGGGAAACATCTCAATCTGAGCTTGTGCGTGCGCACACACACAAGTATGATCCATCCCGTGTGACTCCTGTGCCACATAGTCCTTCCCTCTTCCTACTGGCTTCCCCAAAGCCTGGTCCACCTGGAAGGGAGCTTCAACATTCCTACCATTTGCTTTCTCTCTCCAAACTTAGATGTTGCCATCTATACATTTGATTTGATTCTACCTTCCCCAAAACAGTGTGGAGTCTGTTGGTCCCAGAGACCTCTCAAAGAGTAGTCCCCTCCCAACACAGCTTCTCAAAGCACTTAGAGGACTGACCGGGGGCAGAAAGCTTGGAGTCCTCATCTCAGGACCTGTGCTAGGCCTTCAAAACCATGCTTGGGACAGAGTCATAGAGTTCCCAGTGGGGATGACTGGAGTGCCTGAGTACTACATTCACTCATTATTTTTTTTAATTCATTTGGGGTGCCTGGGTGACTCAGTTGGTTAAGTGTCCACTGAATGGCTTCAGTGACCTGAAATCCCCTAAATCCCCTTCAGTGACCATTAATATCCACTGAATGGCTTCAGTGACCAGTGATTTCATCTCAGGTCATGATCCCAGGGTCATGGGATTGAGCCCCAAGTGGGACTCCCGGCTGAGTGTGGAGTCTGCTTAAGATTCACTCTCTCTGCCCCTCTCCCTGGCTCATGCCACTCTCTCTCTCCCTCTCATAAATGAATGAATGATTGAATGAATTCATTTAATCAAGAAAACATTTCGGGAGGTGCCTGGATGGCTCAGTTGGTGAAGCATTCAACTCTTGATCTCAGCTCAGGTCATGATCCCATGGTTTGTGAGTTCAAGCCCCGCATCAGGCTCTGTGCTGACATCACAGAACCTGCTTGGAATTCTCTCCCTCTCTTTCTGCCCCTACCCCACTCATGTGCACTCTCTTTCTCTCAAAATAAATAAATAAAAACTTAGCAAAAGAGAAAAGCATTTTTTGAGTTCCTACAATGTGCCAGGCCTGTGTACCAGGTTTTCAAAGAGAGAGAGGGGAACCCGACAGACAAGGGCCTGTCCCCTAGGGAGCCTTCATTTCCAGAGGGGGAGAAAGCCAGAATGCAAGTCTTAAAAATCTGCCCAAGGGTCCTTTATTGCCACCATTACTACTCTGTCGCCCCACTGAGGATTTCAAACCTGTTTTTTCACTGTTACAAATGCTGATTGGAAACTGCTTACCACTACTCCCTCCATACAGATGAACGAGTTCCCACCCATGGAGATGTCTGCATCTCATTCTCAGGTTATCTAGAGCCCTGCTGAGTCCACAAAAGGCTGCACTGGACCCACCGTGTGGTCTTCCTCTTCCCACACTGCCTTTCCCCACCACCACCCACCATACTCTGCCTTCCCCGGCTATCCCTTGTCCTTTTGAAGATCTCAGTGGCACCAGATTAAATGAACGCTAGTGCTGGCGCACCTGGCTGGCTGAGTCAGTAGAGCATTCAACTCTTGGTCTAGGGGTTGGGAGTTCGAGGCCCACACTGGGCGTAGAATTACTTAAAAACACTGGTGCTGCCTACCTATAGCAAGGAAATGTTCTCGCTTCTCCCATCACCATTCATAGTAAGAGAGAAAGGAAGAGACAAGTAAGAGAAGCCTGTCAAACACTCCTAAGCTCAGTGCCTAACTCTCCTGGGCCTCCCCACTCAGGTTCTAGAGGCGCACTGATTCCTTCAGGCCCTCCGCACATGCCATCACTTAACTTCCCTGCAGGAGGGGAGCGTGTCTCACTTCTACCGAGCAGTGAGGAGTCAGCACTTCTGTCATATTCTTGCCCAGGATGTGTAACCACAGCTTCATTGTGAGGAAACGTTACACAAACCCAGACCGAGGGACACTTCATCAATACTCTTCAAAAGTATCAAAGTCATGAAAGGCAAGGAAGGACAGAGTGTCTCAGATTAAAGGGGACTGAGGAGATATGACAACTAAAACAATATGGGATCCTGGCTCAGGTCCTAGAATAGAAGAACGATATTAGTGGAAACATTGGTGAAATTCAGATTGAAGTCCCTAGTGTAGTTAACAGTATGGTACTAACAATTTCTACGTCTTGATCATTGTACTGTGGTCAGTAAGATCTTAAATTAGGTGAAGTTGGGTGAAGGGTATTCAAGAGCTCCCTGCACTATTTTTTTTTTTTTGTAAGTTTATTTATTTTGAGAGAGAGAGAGAGCGCATGCACCAGCAGGGGAGGGGCAGAGAGAGAGAGGGCGAGACCGAAAACCCCGACTAGGGGCTCAAACTCACCAACTATGAGATCATGACCTGAGCCGAAGTCAAGAGCCAGCTGCTTAACTGACTGAGCCACCCAGGTGGCCCAAGCTCCCTGCACTATTTTTGCAACTTTTCCGTAATCCTAAAATTATTTCAAAATAAAAAGGTTGGTTTTTTTTTTCCCCTTAACTTCTTTAAAGGCAAAGCACTCCTTTTTCCTCTTGCTCCTTGTCATTCTTTGTTGACTGCGTTCAGCCTTAAGATGAGCAGTAGTGAGAGCAGAGGTCTTTGCTACCTGGGCACACCAATGATCAAGAGACAAGTTCCTTAAGGCCAAAGGCCACAGGCCTGCCCCCAGCCACGCCATTAGGGTAGGTGGTCCTTGTTGGCCCTGGGCCTCAGCTACCTACTGGTGCCTATCGAGTGGGACCTGGGCGAGGACTGAGCATCTCCAGGGAGCCTTTGGCTCTGTTTCCAGCATCTTAGGGAGGCTCAGCAGAGGTCTGTGGGATTAAATTCCCCGCAAGCCACTGGACTCACACTCAGTTTAAAGACAGCCGGATCTAGTCTCGGATTATTCCTGTGGTCCCGCTTTCTCTCTTCAGGCAGTCACTACAGGAGAAGAGGGAGTGAAGGAGAAGCCCCTTAATACCCTAATTCTTTCCGAAGATGATTCAGGTTTTTGTAGCTTCATTAGCATTTGCAGATAGAAATACATTTTAAGTGGCATTATGCTAAGTAATTATTCTTACAGGATGTGAAATTAAACACATTTTACTCAGCATGAAATTATTCCTGCCACGTACTGAGTTTGGTGACAGCTTGAGAGTTGGGACAGTGGGTTGCAAGAAGGGGAGAAGCAATCTATGTATTAAAAAAAAAAAATCCAACCCCAAATATTCCACCAAAGGTAAGTCCTTGTAGCGAAATAATTTTGGCTGGATGGAATATTAAACCTGCTACTATAAATTTCACGCCTTGCATTCCTAAAGCAGATGCAGTGTGATGATGCCAAAAATTAATTGGAAATAATGCGACTTGTCTTGTGTACTCTATCCAGTAGAGGGCATAGCAGATAAGCGTTGTGTGCGTCGGTGACTTAGCGACTGATAAGGCTTGTTTGTAATTGCTTCTGTAAAGATATGTAGCAACATGCTTGGATGCTTATTTACATTTAGGAATGTGGTTCAGAATAGGAGGTTTAGATTTATAACTTTGTTTTTGTCTGTCAATACATGGGAGACTTTTGGTTGTTGCGAGCATTCTATTTACCAATGCGCAATGTTAAATTGCTGGATTTAATTGTTACAGTACAGTGAATTATTCTATTATTTCTTACTTTTTTTATCCTAAAGAAAATTCAAACTTTCCAGGCTTTAGGGCAGGATAAAATGGCTCTGAGCATGTCAGCGTCTCAAGAGCACATTATTTTCTTATTGGATTGTATTAACTTTACAGATGGAAATTTGAAGGAGAATTAGAAGGCTTAGGGATGGGAAATTTGGAGAAGAAAAGAATAATGTCTTAAGATTTCTGGAGGGGTTAACTGGTAAGTCATTTTGAAAGCTGCTGATGCTAATTCTCATAGCAAGAGACAGAGCAGACCCCAAAATTATCAGGAACGAGGCACAGAATCACTAAGAAGGAAGAGAATCTTGTGTCACACTCAGACTTGCCAGAGGATTACTCAGGTTTCCTCTCTCGTCTCCTCTCCCGTTCTCAATACCTGTGATAACTGGCACAAATTTGTCTTGTGTAAATGCCTCATAGGGCCACTCTCCACAGCGAGGCAGAGGGTGTTTGGCTGGTCTACTTAGTTTAAAAAACAGTCTTCTGCCTCAGATCCACATATTTGGACCCCAAAAGACAACAACACGACACACATGAACAAACACCACCGCCAGCACTGTAACCTGAAGGGAACGATGGGGGGACGGACGCTGGGGGAACGGAGCACAGCCTAATGAAACCTAACAGGCAATGGTGCCAAAAGGAAAGGCACGGGCCCGCCTCCTGCCAGCAAATCAGCTATCTTCTGAGGGGTGGCCGGGAGTGGGCCACCACTGGTATCCTGCCCACATGCATGATCTGACACCCTGGGTCTGGAATCCTGGTCGTCGGGACCCCCACCCCCACCGCAGACTCCTTGTCTCCCTCTGGAGCGCTTTTCCACCATTTCAGAGGCTTCCACACAACCCCCAGAGCAGAGGCACCCCACGGGCAAATGGGCTGGGAAAGAAACTCACCAGAGAGGTGGCTTCCGGATGAGAAGCCAGGATTGCGGGCCCAAGGGTGTCAGGAGTCGCTCTGTGTCCCTTTGAGCTGTAAGTTTTGTACCTTGAGCAAGTATTGCCTGATCTTAAACTTGGGGTGAAATGGAACCCACACCTACCGAAAAGGAGAGACTTGCCCTTTCCTAGACCTGCTCTTGTTGTCAGCCTCTCCCCCTGCCATGTGAACTACTTTCCTCTTTTTGTGCTTTTCTTTTTTAGTGTTTATTTTATTTAGTTTTGAGAGAGAGAGAGAAAGAGAGAGAGCAGAAGAAAGGCAGAAAGAGAGGAAGACAGAGAATCCCAAGCAGGCTCCACGCTATCAGCGCAGAGCCCGAAGCAGGGCTCGAACTCATGAGCCGTGAGATCATGACCTGAGCCAAAATCAAGAGTCGGATGCTCAACCGACTGAGCCACCTAGGCGCCCCTTTTTGTGCTTTCCATATAGGAATAATGGCCCTTTCTCCCAGGCAGGGGCCCTGCCGCAGATCTTGTTCTCATGTCTCCCTTGAAACGTCGGTGTGTTGTTTGTATCACAAAGTTTCTGTACAAATGGACTCCTCCCCTGGGTGTCTGGGTGCTCCTGCATGCACATGGATGTTGTGGGACTAGATGGTGGCAAAGGACTCCTGCAGGAGGGGAGGGGAGGAAAGGGAAGAGAGAAACAGGGAGAGAATGGGGAGGGGGCATTCGTCATTGAGAAGGCTGTTGCAGAAGAATCTGACCTTCAGGCTTTTCGATTTAGGGCTGAGTTTTAGGATGGGTTCAAGTGAATGTGAGAATTAGGATCTCCAGAGCTCTGCCTCACACCCGTGCCTCAAAATCCTATTGGTGTTGCTGTCACAAAAAGTCATAGGTGCACCCAAAATGACAAGTGCCCTGATTTGGTTGGCTCCTATGTAGCTGCAGCCACCAATAAAATGTCTAAATCTTCCCTCTCAGCTGCTTCTCTTGCCATAAGATCATTCTAAACAGAAACTATATTTAATATTGCAAATAAGTATTCCTGTGGTATATCAGTCAGGCTCCCGTTGCAAAGGACAGAACCCGTGCCAGCTAGGGAAACTAGAAGGGGACTGTTACCAGGCACTAAATGGCTCTCAGGATTGCAGGAAGGACTGAGGAGACAGGTTCCAAGTCTAACCATCCAGAATGACCTCAGCACTGCTCTGCAGAACCTGACTACCATCAGAGCAATACCCTTCTTCAACCAGGAAGCTCTCCGTTAAAATTAGAAACTATGGCTCTTGCCTTCAACTCCAGAACCTCAACGTCACTATCATCTTCAGAAAGCCACTGTGGTCAGGAGGTCCCTGCCCCTGCTACAGCCAGAACCACCCAAGTGCGCCCTGGGATCCATGCCAGGGAGTGGCCATCCCACCATTGCTTTAGACAGTCACAAAGCCAGTGATCAGACACAGGGAAGCTAAATGTGCCTGTGCTTGCCCACAAAATGCAGAAACGGGGCTATCTCTTGTTCCTGCCTTCCAAATCCCATCTGAATGGCTGAGCCATTCAGCTGGAACTCCAGCTGCAAGGGCCTCTGGGAAATGAAAACTGCATTTTCATTGCATTTCTACAGTACAGAAGGCATTCTAGAAGGTAGTTGGAGTAGGTGTTGAACATTAATACATTGTATTTGCTACACTGCAAACAATTACTGTGGTGAAAACGTACTTTTTTTGGAAGAAGCTTATTTCCAAACTACACACAAGAACAAATGGGTTCTTTTTTTAATTAAAGAAATGTGCATTCAGAAATGGACGAATTAGTAATGCAGGATTTTTCCAGTAAGAATTTAGAGATACTGAGGTCAACACAAAAAGGGCAGGGGAGGGTGGGAATTATTTTATTTCCTCTGTCCTAGCAATAGAGGAATTAGCAGAGATCAATGTGTTGTGTCTGCTTCTGCGATGGTAATCAGCACCTGACTGGAACACAGAGCGGAAGGGCGAGAGGCAGCTGATTTTACCCATTAATGACATGGAGGCTGGTGGGAACTTTCCTGCTGTGGAGACTAGAAGTAGGAGAGGGAGCAGCTACATCGTTAATGGGATGGGCTAAAGATGTAAAGTCATGGCCATCTGCAGGAATTGGGTCTGCGCGCATGAGCAATAGAATCAGCATACTTCCAGAAAGATCAGAGGGCCTGCCCATAGGAAAGAGGCACAAAACAGAAACCAGAGCATCTTCCACTTTGCATTGTCACTTGACAGGCCATGTTAGGACAACATGGGTGTGAGCGGAAGTCCACCCTTGGGACATCGCTGGCAAGCAGAGTAGGAAGCGCTCCTCGTGTGTCAGAACTGTGACAACGCTACAGGAAAAGAACGGCCTAAGAAAAGAATTTCTGGGAACCCAAAATCAAATGACCAAGAGACTACAGTACATATACCATCCCAAGGCTTTCAGAAGCTGAAAGGCCACTTACAAAGAAAAGCATAACCTGCAACGGATAAAAGAGACCCAGGGTTGCAGAAGAGACTGGAGGTAGATAGGACCAGAAAGACAGGGCAGAGATTATCCTGGGGGAAACTTCACAAAGCTTCATCCAATTTAAGATGGACAGTCACAAGTCCACCTGAGAACCAGAGCCTGAACAGGCAGCCGAGTCCTAATGGCTGCGTAGAGTGTGGTTTCCTGATGTCACCAGTATAAATGCAGGGGCACCTGGGTGGCTCAGTTGGTTGAGCATCCAACTCTTGATTTTGGCTTGGGTCATGATCCCAGGGTCATAGGATTGAGCCCTGCGTCAGGATTCATACTGAAGCATGGAGGCTTTTTGAGATTCTCTCCCTCCCTCCCTCTCTCTCTCTCTCTCTCTCTCTCTGCCCCCCCTCTCCCCCCCACCCCCCTCTCTCTCCCTCTCCTTATCCCCTGCTCATGTGTGTGCTCTCTCTCTAAAATTAAAAAAGGGGCGCCTGGGTGGCTCAGTCAGTTAAGTGACTGATTCTTGATTTCAGCTCGGGTCATGATCCCAGGGTCGTGGGATCGAGCCGAACCCCGTGTCAAGCTCTGCGCTGGGTGCAGAGCCTGCATAAGATTCTCTCTCTCCCTCTTTCTTTGCCCCTCCCCTGCCTGTGCTTTCTCTCTCAAAATAAATAAATAAACATTAATAAATAAAGTGCAATTGCATTGTGCCTGAAGGGGAAGCAGGATCAACTGCTCTAAAGCTTTGAGTTACTTGTGACCTACAACATAGACATAAACTGTTTTAATGATTACATTAATTTCCTTATTTAAAAAGTTTTTTTTAATGTTTATTTATTTTTGAGAGAGTGCAAGTGGGGGAGGGGCCGAGAAAGAGGGGGACAGTGGATCCGAAGCAGGCTCTGCACTGACAGCAACAGGCCTGATGTGGGGCTCGAACTCACCAACCACAAGATGATGACCTGAGCCGAAGTCGGACACTCAACAGGCTGAGCCACCCAGGTGCTTCTAACAGGTCTTTCTGAAGTATCTACTATATGTCAGGTAATATGGAAAACATAGGTATGTACGTTAGGGGGGGTTATAACTTTATGAGGGCTAAAGATAAGTAAAGAACCAATTGCATTATAAGGTGGTAACTGCTATAGTAAGGGCAGCATAGAGGATTATGCAGAACACTTACCCACCTCACCTGTAAGTGGGAGGATGTCAGGGAGGGCGCCTAGGGAGGAGGCCAGGCTGAGAGGGGATGGGAGGAGAATTTGCCAGACAGATGAGGGGAGGGGGCCAGCGAGACAGGAGGGAGAGTACTGCAGGAAGTGGAAATGGCAAGTACAAAGCTTTGGAGGGGAGAGAGGGAATGGCACATTTCAGGGATATAGATGATGGAGATGCAGAATTGGAGGTAGAATGGGCAAGAAATGAGGCTGTGAACCAATAGAGGACCAACTCCTAAGGGGTCTTAAGAGCCACATTAAAAGAGTTTGGATTGTATCTTGAAGGCAAAGGGACACTATGGGAAGTGTTGCAAACTGGGGCGTGATGCCCTGTGAATTGAGAGTGATGAGGGTGGTGGCAGTGGAGGGAGTAGCCTGGGGGCAGAGGCAGGGCCGGAAGAAAAGGACTGCAGGTGGCTGCAGTCACAGAGAGGTGCCCATGTGGCCTGAGCTGGGTGGCAGTTGGCATGAAGGAAAATGAGCGTATCCTGGAGAACCGCAAGCCACCAACAATCCTGGGAAGCTTGGTCTCTTACACTCAACACAACCAGCTTCCTTCTCTCACCTCCTCCAGCCCCCTTGTCTCACTTCTTAGCTGTCTCCTATGTCGCTGAGAAATAGAAGCCATTAGAAAGGATTTCTCTGTCCCTCACCATCACACCCACCTGCGTCTGTGCCCATCTTCCCCCTCCTCTACTCCCGAGGCCTCCTCCCATGACAAGCCAACCCCATGACAACCTGAACTCCTGGACTGGCCACCTTCTCAAGGACTGCTCCTTTGAGCATCTTCTCTTCTGCATCCCTGGTGTCTCATTTTCTCTCTGTCTCTGTCTCTCTTTCTCTTTCTCCTCCTTCCACAATCCAGCTCTGCCTCTCTCTCCAAGCTCCCTCCTCTGGGTCCTTTCACATTTCAGCCTCCCTGGCCCCAAATGCTCCAAGCCCTTTCCTACCTGAGGGCCTGTGTGAAAACTGCTCCACCTGCCTGAAAAGAGATCTTGCCATTTGTACCAGTGGAAGAGTGGCTCCCCAATGCTTATGTCCATCCAGAACCTCAGAATGTGACCTTCTTTGGAAATAGGGTCTTTGTAAATATAATTAAGATGAGGTCATACTGGATTAAGGTGGGCCCTAAATCCAGTGACTGGTGCCCTTATAAGAAGAGGAGAGGACACACAAGGAAAGACACAGAGGAAAGAAGACCATGAGAAGATGGGAGGCAGAAATCGTGCCAACAACCACAGCAGCTAGGAGGAGACGAGGGAAAATTCTTCTCTAGAGCCTTTAGAGGGAGCATGCTATCTTGATTTCTGACTTGTGGCCTCCAGAACCGTAAGAATACCATTCTATTGTTTGCAGCCACCCAGTGTGTGG
Organism: Cryptoprocta ferox; assembly: GCA_028646485.1. Classification (NCBI taxonomy): domain Eukaryota; kingdom Metazoa; phylum Chordata; class Mammalia; order Carnivora; family Eupleridae; genus Cryptoprocta; species Cryptoprocta ferox. Next base: position 41,103,774 of record CM053560.1, on the reverse strand, counting down.
TCATTTGCTACGGCAGCCCTAGGAAATGAAGACACCGTTCTTGCGCGACCCATCCTTCCTGAGCCCTGTGTTGTCCTTAGGAGGACCTTCCTGGCTACCTTATCTAAGAGTTTCTCTCAATTTTTTTCTTTCTTAAAACTAGTTCATTTTCTTTATATCCCTTATCATGAGAGGCAATCATATATCTCTTGGCTCATTTTTGTTTTTATTGTCTCTTTCCCACGCTGAACGCTAAGCAACAAGAGGGCAGGGATCGTACCTGTTTTTTTTACCTCTCTAATACTGGTCGGAAACTAGCTCTATGTTCAGTGATATTGGGTGAATGAGTGAAATAATGAGAGAAAGAATGAATGAGGTATATTTAGACTGTAGAATGGACAGGAATGGTGACTCGCTAGGTAAGAGGGGAAGAGGCAGGGATTCTAAGTTTTGGATGGAGTCAGGGATTCAGGTGCCCTTCGCTGGGCTGCAGAAGGCAGGGGAAGAGCAAATTTAGGGAAAACAATGAGTTTAGTTTTGGAATTTTGAGTCCGAGTTGCCCCTAGGGCACTCAAAAATAGAAACCAACTAGTATCCCCATTTCTGCTTGCCCAGCCTCCCCCCGCCCATTTATTTGTAATACAGCAAATTAAAAAAATGTTTTTTAAATTTTAGAGAGCATGTGAGTGGGGAAGAGGAGCAGAGGGAGAGAGAGAGAGAGAGAGAGAGAGAGAGAGAGAGAATCTTAAGCAAGCTCCACACTCAGCACAGAGCCTGATGTGGGGCTCAATCCTACAACCCTGGGATTGAAATCAAGAGTCAGAACTGAACTGAAGAGTTCTGAACTGAAGAGTCTGAACTGAAATCAAGAGTCAGACACTCAACCGACTAAGCCACCCAGGCACCCCAGGGTGAGCCTTTAATAACATAGGCAGATGACATCCCTCCTCTGTCCATCGCCTTCCAATGGTTCTAACATACTACTTATTTTCTTGTTTATTTACTGTCTGACTTCCCCTACTCTAGTAAAATAGATGCTCCATGAGGGCAGGGCTTTTTGTCTGTTTTGTTCACTACTATATATCCAGCACCTACAACAGTGTCCCGCAGACAGGAGTCCTCAGTAAAATGTTTGTTGAATAAAGGAATGAGATTCCATTAGGAATCTGGATTTATGAGTCTGGCACTCAGGAGTGAGTTCTGGGCTGACGATGAGGATCGGAGGCCACGGACAGATAGATGGTGCACAAAGCCTCTGGAGTGCCTGTGATCTCTCACCTGCAAGATGGAAAGTAGAAAAAGAAGAGCTAGGATGGAGCCCTAGCCCCTTCTCTCTTCTGAGAGAAGAGCGGAGAAAGTGGTGCGCTGGAAGGAGACTGGGAGGCAGCAGTCCGTGTGGCTTCAGACGACCACGGGAGAGAGCATGGCAGGGAGGAAGTGGTCCACGGTCAAGTATGGCTGAGAGGAAGCAGTCCAAGAACAGTAGCTTCACATGATGGTAGAGGCACCCACCCAGTTTCAGCATGGAGGGGTAGGGGAGGGAGGTTGAGCAGCTGGTACTGACAGCTCTCCAGGAAATCAGACTGAGAAGGAGAAACAGGCCGATTCCTGGAGGAGGGCTAGGGGTCAACAGGGAGGTTTTAATGTAATGATTGGAGAGAGTGGAGCCAGCTTCAGGGCTGATGAGAAAGAGTAAGCAAAGAGAAATTTGTGGACACAGCTGAGAGACCGCGGTGCCTGACATGGAGAGAACAGGTAAAGAGAGTGTAGGGGGTGTGGCAGGGAAATAGGCAGCAGCTCACAACAGCAAGGATGTGGTTCTTGCCTACGCAGCTGTAATTAGATTGGATTCGGCTGATCTAGATTGGGTACAGCTGGCCTCAGTTCCAGGCTGTTCAAAGTATCTCATTTTTCTGGGCCCAGCAGAATGTGTTCCTCTCATTATGATGACAGAAGCCAACAGAGAAAGTCCAACCATACGAGCACGTTTCTGGCCTTTGCCGATATCCCATACGCTAATATCCCACAGGTGAAAGCCAGTCACTTGGCCAAGCTCAAAGTCAAGAGGTGAGACAGGTATGCTCGCCCTCATGAGGCCTTGGCAAGGCTGTGAATGGGTATTTCTGCTATGGGGATAGGGAGCAGGTGAAGAATGGAGGCAATAATGTAGCCTACCAGAGGATGCTAGCATTACCATTTTTATTATCCTTTCCTCATCCAGGCTGTATGGGGTACAACTGCCGTAGCTCCCAACCAGCCTCCCCACCTCCGAGTGATCCCACAAGACATCAACCTCAACCTCCTCACATGGCATTATCATGATGTCACTCCTCTTTCCCAACACTGCCTACAAGATAAAACCCAAAGCCCTCAGCCAGGTATCCAAGGGCTTCAAACCCAACTGGTGCAGGGTGTTCCCATCTCTCTCCAAGATGGACTCCCCACTTGAGTCTAATTATACTCCTCCTCCTCAACCCTCCCTCTCTCCACCACTTCATCACTTACCTAATGTTCTCTCCTCCAAGGTGAAGCTTCCATGACTTCATCCCAAACCCATCTTCTGAACTCCTATAATTAAATGTCAGTCAAGTTTGTACTACACTTCTAAAACTTAATTATATAGGAACTTGAGTTATGAATATTTTGTTTATGTATTTACTGAACAAACATTAGTTTCTTTCAGCATCTACTTGTCGAACAACTAACATGGGGTTGGCCCATCATGGCTGGGCGCTGGCAGTCTTGTCCCTGAGGAGTTTCCAGTTGAGGACTAGAAACAGGTGGTTGAACAGGTCAATTGCAATGCAATAAATGCTACCCTTGGGGGCAAGACTGGGCTGTCATGGAGTCTGTGTGAGAGCACCGTAACAGATTTAGAGGAAATGGAAGGCTTTCCAGAGGAGGGTGAGATCCTGATGAAAGGGCTAACTAAGCATAAAGCGTGTCTCAGACAGGGAGGACAGCATAGACAAAGGCATGGAGACTTGAAGGAATGTGGTGTGTTTGGGGAATAAGTAGGTCTGTGTACCTCACAAACAGGAGTGAGGGCTGAGTAACAGGGAGAAAATGTGGAATGGTAGGTTGAGGACATCTACTGAGAGCTCTTCTGTTCCACCCTCAGGAATCTGAACTTCAATAAAGGAGGTCAGGGGCGGCATGAGGGCAGAGAAACATATAGGGAGTGAGAGGGCCTCCCCTTTATGTCTGTTCTCAGGGCTACCCGAGGTAGTATTTGGTCCCCTGGAGGACAACCAGCTGCTAAACGTATAGTGAGAGCCCCGTGCCGTCCCACAGTCCACTTCCCCCATTAGGATATCTCAGCCTAGACCTGAAGGGGGGTCTTGGAGATGGTCTAGCAGTTCCCCATTCGCAGACAGCCCCTGGATTCTCTGTCCTAACTACCTCCCAGGGTACTGAACAGAGTACCCCAGCTGCTGTAGGTCTGCAGCAACACCTGCAAGGCCCTCTTCACATCTCCCCTGCCAGCCGGGGAGTGCAGTAGCCTCTGCGGCCCTATTAACTTAGCATTGATCATGGTTTGTGAGTTAGCCCCATATCAGGCTCTCTGCTATCAGCACAGAGCCTGCTCTGGATCCTCTGTCTGCCTCTTTCTCTGCCCTTCCCCCAGACATGCTCTCTCTCTCTTAAAAATAGATAATAAACATTTAAAAAATATGTCGAGCTCATTCCTTCTTAAAAAAAAAAAAAAAGAATTGATCTTTACTTTCTCCCTAATGTGGAAGCAATCTTTTCTCTGTGAACTGAAGTTGCTTTCTTATACCTTGGTCATACGCTTTCTGGAGCACATTGGGTGAATCCATTACTCCTCTTCTGATAGTACTTTCCATATTTTATCAAACACACGGCCTCCTCCAGGTTAGACACAACTAATCTCTTCACACCCCCCACCAAAAAAAGTAGTCTCTGCAGGTTCATACCACCCATCATCATGATGACCTCTGGGGCCTTGGGGTTAAAGGCCAATGTTCCTCTTGAAAGGTGGCTTCCAGAAATGGGTCCAAAGCCACAGGTGTAAGCCAAGCAGCACAGAGGCTGAGTGGGCAGTGAATTGGCAGTGAGTTGGCTCTGCCAACTGCTGCATCAGATCAGCACCCCTCACCTGAACCCACTGAGGTATAGGCATTACCACAACCTCATTCTTATTTAAATAGCAGAGGGCTAGTTTCTGGTCCAAAAATAATGGACTTATTTTATAGAACTCTTTCAAAGTTTCCTAATTTAGAAAACTGAGAGGTATCTTGGCATCATAAAGAAAATTGATGAGTTTTGGAGCCCAGTAGAATTGAGTTTGAATCCAGACTTTGTCACCTAAGAATTCTGTGATCTTAGGGAAGTGATGACTTCTGATGAGCCTCAGTTTTCTCATCTCTAAAGTGGAACTACCACTTTATTGATAACTACCTCTACAGGATTGTGTGAATGTTAAATTATATAATACAATTACAAGTGCTTAGTAAATGTTAGCCTCCTTCCCTTGATCTTTTCTACTCACTGAGCCTTTGCTTCTTCAAGGGTGGCTCTGAGACACAGGGAATGTGCCCTGCCCTGGGCATGAGGAGACTGGGATTCTGGTCCAGACTCCTTCATCATAGCATGAAAGCTGTGAATTCTGTTCAACACTATACTTGGGGCTAATGTGCACATCAGATACAGTGCAGGTGAAAGTGTCTTTAAAAAGGTAAGTACTGGGGCGCCTGGGTGGCTCAGTCGGTTGAGCATCTGACTTCAGCTCAGGTCATGATCTCACAGTCTGTGGGTCCAAGCCCCACGTCAGGCTCTGTGCTGACAGCTCAGAGCCTGGAGACTGCTTCAGGTTCTGTGTTTCCCTCTCTCTCTGCCCCTCTCCTGCTCGCTGTCTGTCTCTGTCTCTCAAAATAAAATAAAGACTTTTAAAAAAAAAGGAAAGTACTTAATAAATATTAGAAAATAAAATATTATTGGGGCACCTGGGTGGCCCAGTTGGTTAAGCATCCTACTTCAACTCAGGTCATGATCTCACTGTTTGTGAGTTCAAGCCCCACATTGGGCTCTCTGCTGTCAGTGCAGAGCCCACTTCAGATCCTCTGCCTCCCCACCCCTCCCCAACTTGTTCCCTCTCTCACTCAAAAATAAACATTTTTTTAAATAAAAGAAAATATAATTTATTTTTATTTGGTCAGCGGGTATTTAAAGTGCATCTGTTATGGGCCAGACACTATACTAGGCGGAGACAATACAATAGTGTGAAAACTAATGATGACCTCTCCTGCCACACTAAGGTTTTAAGGAGACTGGGTCTAGTGGTTCAGTGCCTCCATTTATTCATGGGGTTGGAGAATCTTTTCAATCCTTCTCTTTATGGACAAACCCTAGTAGATTTCAGTTTGGCTTTTCAGGCAGACTAGCCTCCATTCGGAAATGCACTCCCTACCAGGCTACTTTCTAGGCCTGATGAAGCTACCAGCAGATGTTATGAATTCTGTTCTTCCAACGACCTGAGCTTGAAAAGCAACCCTTCCATTTTCTAGCAACCTTACCCAAATTCCTGAATTTCCCTGAGCCTCACTTGCTACCGTGTACGATGGGTACACTACTCACATGGGACTACACATGTGGGCAAAATACCAAGGAGCACAATTGCTGAGTCATGTGGCAAAACTTTGTTTAGCTTTGTAAAAAATTGCCAAACTGTCTTCCAAAGCGGCAATACCATTTTGCATCCTCACCAGTGATGAATGAGAGTTTCTGTTGCTCCACATTCTTGCCAGCATTTCATATTGTCAGTGGTTAGCCATTCTAATAGGTGTATAGGGTAGCTTGTTTTTTATTTTTTAATTTTTTAATGTTTATTTATTGTTGAGAGAGAGAGGGAGAGAGACAGAGTGTGAGCAGAGGAGGGGCAGAGAGAGAGGCAGAAACAGAATCTGAAATAGGCTCCAGGCTCTGAGCTGTCAGCATAGAGTCCAGTGCGGGGCTTGAACCCACAAACCAGGAGATCATGACCTGAGCTGAAGTCAGACGCTTAATAGATTGAGCCACCCAGATGCCCCAGTGATAGCTCGTTTATTCTATAATGGCATAGGATGTTGATCGTCTTTTCATATGCTTGTTTGCATCTGCACATCTTCTTTGGTGAGGTGTCTGTTCAGAACTTTTGCCCATTTTTTAGTCAAGCTAGATGTTTTATTGTTGAGTTTCAAGTGTTCTTTATGTATTTTGGATACAAGTCCTTTACCAGGATTTGTATATGTTTTGCAAATTTCTCCCAGTCTATTTAACAATGTCTTTTGCAGAGCAGAAGTTTTTAATTTTAATGAAGGTTAACTTACTAATTTTTTCTTTCATAATCATGCTTTTGGTGCTGTATCTAAAAAGTCATCACCCAACCCAAGGTCACCTGGATTGTCTCCTATGTTATCTTCTAAAAGTTGCATAGTTTTGCATTTTACACTTAGGATAGAGATCTATTTTGAGTTAATTTTTGTGAATGGCATAAGGCTGTGTCTAGATTCTTTTTTTTTTTTTTTTGCATGTGGATATCTATTTGTTCCAGCACCATTTATTGAAAAGACTGTCCTATCTTTTGCTTCTGCTCCTTTTCCGTGGGCCCATTCTGTTCCATTGATTTATTTGCCTAGCCTTTTGCCAATACCACACTGTCTCAATCTACTATAGCTTTATGGTAAGTTTAGAAGTCAGGTAGTATTAGTCCTCCAACTTCATTCTTTAATACTGTGTTGGGTCTTCTGGGTCTTTTGCCTTTCATATAAACTTTATAATAAATTTGTTAATATTCACAAAATTACTTGCTGGGATTTTGATTGGGATTGCATTAAGTCTATAGATGAAGTCGGGAAGAACTGACAACTTACCAGTACTGAGTCTTCCTATCCATGAGCATGGATATCTCTCTATTGAAAAATCAAATCTTATTTGATTTCTTTTACCAGAGTTGTTTTAGTTTCTTTCTTATAGATCTTGTACAAATTTGTTAAATGTATACCTAAATATTTCAATTTTGTGTGCTAGTGCAAAGAGTGTTAACATTATATTGTACGTGATAGAAAGTGAAAGAAGTTGCTAAGGAGGAGAGTGATAACCATACATTTGTGTTTAAGAAGATTGTTCTAAGAGTGTGAAGACAGATTTGATTTGAGTAAAATGAAAGCAGGAAAACCAGTTAGGAGGATTTTTTTTTTTAAATGTGTACGAGTGGAATAAAGACCTAAGCTGAGGAAGTGGCAGAAGATACAGGAAATGGTTAGTCGAGCTCAAGAAATAAGGCAAGTAGTAAGGATCTTCTTTCCTGAAGGAAGCCAAGCAGACAGACTTTCCAACAGCCTTGATTACTATTCACCTACATTAATCTTGATATGCCAGGGAGGTGACATTGAAAGACCAAAATAGCAATATTTGCTGCCTACCTTAGCATCCATTTATCCCCTGCCTCTTTTCTTGCCCAACACAATCCCAATTTTGTTCCAAGTTTCCTCCTTTCCCACCTGACCAAGTACTACAGGGAAAGCCAACTCTAACCCAAACTCCAGGGGTGGCCTGATTGGTCTAAGGGTGACCTCACCTGCCTCACCAGGACTGCGTCACAAATGGGCACATGGACCAATTCTGGCCAATGAGACAAAAGAAAAGGTCTGCTGAATGGGGTGGGTGTGGGGGCTGGAAAAAATTTCCTCCATCCTAAGTGAAAGCCTCGAGAAGAAATAGTCTCCTGATTTGCTCTGAAGGTTGTCCTATCTTTGTGGCTCCCAGAACTTGAATAGCCATATTGCTATCAGCCTGAAGATGGAGCAAACAGTGAAGATGGTATAGCATAGAGAGAGAGCATCGCTGAGCTGCTAAATCAAGGAAACCACCTCTCTTCATTGTTTAAGGCAGTTTGACCTGGGATTTCTGAGAGTTACATCTGAAAGCATCCCAGCTGTTACAACTGCCCTTATTCGGCAACTAAGCTAAGAGAAGCTTGCCTGCTATCCGCCCACCCCTCTGAGGATACTGAGTTTTTTTGTCAGTATCAAGTTAGGTCACACCCTGAGAGTAAGACCTTGCCTGCTTGTTTATTGCTCTATCCTCCACGTTGGAACCTGACATTTAGTAGGTACTTAAGAAATATCTAATGCATCAGTGAGTGAATGAAATACTCAGGAGCCAAAATTTGAATGACATTTGTCTAGCTACTCCCCATTTCCACTTTGTTTCCTCCCACTGAGATTTATCATTATTGAGTCGTGATTGATATATGCCTATGACAAGTGCCGAAGATTATAGCAAGAAATAGCTCTAGTAGAATTGCCTCTGTATTTACTAACTATATAGAAAGATTATCAAATACACTCTAAGATGCTTTTAGAGTTCCTATACAAAGTCTCCTAAAATAGACTTAATGCCAGAAAAAAAGCATACCTATCTTGGAGAATTGTTCTGCTTCCTATTCTAGTCGGTCGTATGGATTATCTAATTGGGTATCCTATTTTGCCCTGGCTGCCAGGAAGCTCAGTACCTAATCTGAAGCTAAATCACAGTTACTCTATTACACTTGACAGTCAATGCTTGCTTCTTTCTCCTTTCTATGGAAAAAAAAAAGCTTTGCTTTTCTAATTTTAGTTGAATGACCTTATTGTGTTTGCCTTTATTGTAAGTTGCTTCAAATCCTTTTCAGAGAGAGGTGTGTATAAAAAAAAATTAACAGCTCAATTCTAAAAAGCCATGCAGAGCCTGAGTTGGCACCACTTGCTCTTTGTAATAGCCTGGGAGGGCCCCCAAAGTAGCCTGGTGCTTTATCTTTACAAACACATGTCAGCCAGAGCAGCGGTGCTCACCAGAGATCTCGGGAGACAAGGGCAAAAATCACCCGTCATTTTCTACTGAATGGGTGTCTGGAGGACCATTCAGGCTCCTAGCGGCTGGATTTGGTGGGGCGGATTAACGTGGAGAGCCCTTGGAAAATCAGCATCCACCCTGCCTGCACTAGCTATTGTTCCAGAGGTGAGTTGTTCTGTCTAGTTTGAAAGATAGAATCTCTCTCCTGCCTGGTCCCCAGCCCTGCTGGCTTTGTACGCTCAGGGTCCCGTGCCCTTTCCCCTACCGCTGGGCCACAGGCCTCTCCAGCCAGCCCTCCGTGCCAACTGGCAGAGGGTGCTCTTGTATAGCAGATCTGGCTCCCTCCCCACGAATGAGCTCCCGGTGCCTTCCTGCTCCAGCCGGACTGCCTCCACCAGCTGGGGGCCCTGAAACCCTCACTTGGGGCAAACTGCTGGTCTTTTCCAAAAGCTGGCCTCAGTCGTGCCCCAAAACCACTGCCCAGCTGGCCTCACTCCCCTTCAAGCTTGTGTGCCTCTCTGCACCCCAAATTCCCCGAAGGTAGCACAGAATGAGGCTGTTTATGGGGGACACAGTTTGGTTTGCTGATATCATATGTGAGTGTTGGCGGGGGGGGGGGGGCAGGGGGAGGGGGGGGAAGAGAAAGAGAGAGAGAAAGCACGCGTGCGCAAAGACACGCTGCCCTCTCAGAGCTCTGCAATAATAGATTTCATGATTTAATTGGAAATTTAGTAAATCTGCTAAAACATTTAGTGGTTTAAATTTTTCCTGTTCGGCAAAGAAACAAAGGCTTCTGGTTTACCCTGTGTCTTTCAACAACTTTAATTTCATTTGTAAATTACAGATGGAAGTAGCATTTCCACTCGATTGCATACTGGGCATTAAGAAGACAAAAACCTTCATTGTTTGCAGCCCTTGGGACTTTTTTTCAGACATTAAGCTGTAGGTGGCATTCTTTATACTTGACATCAGAGCACTTTTGTCGGGCATTTAGTTGACAGCATTTACTGCCAGCCCATCCTAGGTGCGGGAAGCAGAGAAAACAAGAAAATACTTAGTTCAGGTGGGCAGAGAGAGGAGTGCACCAGCCCATCAGCCCGATCCGGTAACCGCTGCTTTTCAAACTGTGTAATTAAAGATCTTTAGAGTTCTTCGAAGGGAATTAATTAGTAGAGAAAGGCTGTTTTGTTTACAGTCTTCATCATCAACATAATCAAGCCAGCCTAGATACTGGTGGCAAATTGGACTGGATTCTTCAAAGCCAAGGGTGCTTCGTGCAGAGCTTGTTTTCAGAGGTCTGTTCCCTCTGTGCATTAACTTGCCTTTGGGCGGAGGGGAAAAGAGAGGGGGAGCGGTGCACTGGGGAGGGGAAGGGGAGAGGTACTCCATATAGTCAAAACAGTGGTGGCCCGCGTGGAGTTCCCATCACCAATACCCACCTGTGTGTGGTGTGTCGGCAGGTTGGGATTAGTCTTTAGGCTCACCTGTCCAGATGGTTTGTCCATGGGTGACTGTTTTCAGGCCAGGACCAGTGCACCTGGGAAGCCCTAAAGAAACCATCTGGTAATGGTGGGTATCACTGTACTGGCCCGGTGGCATCGGAATACCTGGAACACTTCGTAAGGAATGCAGATGTCTGGGTTCCACTCAGACCTACTGACCCAGAGCCTCCTGGGATGGGACTCAGAAACCTATGTTACTAACTTACTACCCAGGTGGTTCTGTTCTGCAGCTAGGCTTGATATGCAAAAGGACTGGTCTAAACCATTAGGTGACCTTTTAGTGAAAGGGCATGGGCTTGAAGAGGGGAGAAGGGCAGGGGTCCCAGGAAGATGACCTTGGGCCAGAAAAGGCTCATCACAGGATGTTAGACCCATGGCCTCTGAATACAGACTGAAGCTTGTGGGAAGCAGGGCCACTCTTGGCAAAGTGCAGACAAACCCTCACCTTGAACGATTATCCTGTAAACCCAGCCTGAGCAATGAGGGCCATTCTCCAAGCCAAGAGAGACTATAGGGCAGCTACTGCCCTATTGTTCCCCTTCCCTCCAAAATCCCAGTTGATGGTGCCAGGGAAGGTTTGCAAGGCCCAGCAGACTGAAGGGAGGGGCGGAGTTAGTCAAATGATTATCCAACCTGGGAGAAGTGGGTCTCAGTCCGAACTGGGTTTTATAGGCCCAATTTCACCGATGACCTTGGTGGTAATATTCCAGACTCTGTCTTACCTGAGCATGACAAGAGTTCAGAGATGTCTTCCTCAGCTGTCCCAGATTGTGTCTTTACTCTGCATTCCATAGGTGCTATTTAACCTGGAGCTCATAGGACATCTGGTCCTGGCCTTTTACTTTAGTTTCATTTTCAATGGACAGTTTCTATTGTAGGGGTGCCTGGCTGGCTCATTCGGAAGAGCATGTGACTCTTGATCTCAGGGTCGTTGAGTTCAAGCCTCATTATGTTGTAAAAGTAATACAAGTATGCTCTTAAAAAATATATTTTTTAATGAGTAGAGGTGTTCAGAGTGAGGAGTGAAAGCTCTTTATGTAATCTTACCCTTCAGAGATCGTCCTTCATTTTCAAGCTGTGGACAGTAGCGTTGTTGGGAGCAGTGAAGTCAGTGGTTCTGTGGCAGAGCAAGGACAGAGCAACGCTCTTTCCACCTACACCTCTTTGAAGGACGCCTCTACCAGCACCCCAGGTCCTCAAAAACTTTTCGATGCCATCGATAAGGAGGTGACTAACTCATTTTCCATGCATCAGTAAACGTGATCCGCACACTCTTCTGGTAGCCTGAAGCCACGCCTCCAAAGTGGATTCTTCCGGACTATAGGAGACAGACACACCCTGTGGCTGCTTCGTCCTCCACCCCTCTGGCATTGCATCCGTCAGTCTCTCTTCCCAAGGCTTCACTTTTCAGAACCAGGTTTCCAGAGGTTATTGATTCTCAACAAAGAAAGCAGAACTGAGCATTCTGGGTAACTGTTGGGTCGGCTGGGGTCTTGTAAGCAGAGCAACGGTGGCCACCTTGGAAAATGCCCTGGGGGAGAGCAAACAGGATAAAGCAGGCAGCGCTGGGGTCCCGCAGCAGAGGCCACAGTGCTGTGCTCTTAGAGTTCCCCTAAAGGCCTTTTCACTTTGTCCCGGTATTCATGGGGACGGAAGGCTACCCGTGGTTGCCATATCCTTCTCCCACTACCATCTGGCAACGCAGGGAGCGAGTGGGGTGTAGAATTACATATCCTCAGCTCCTCAGTAACAGGGGCGGGGGGTGGGTGGGGGGTGGGCATCCAGAAGCAGCGTGGTTATAGTGAGTGGCTTTCAACAGCACTAGCTAAGTGAGGTTCATGCCTCAGGATGTGTTTATTTTTTACAGTCGGGCCCCGCCCAGTTGTCCCTGCGCGCAAAGCCATCGCGTTACAATAACAACTTTCGTGACATACCCTATCAGTTACGAAGCATCAAGCATGTGCCAGCCACCAGGCTAGGTGGCTCACACAAATCATCTCATCTAATCTACTCTAGCAGAGGGCCCTGTTACCGTCCCTGCTTAGAGATGAAGCGGTTGAGAGTCAGAGAAACTAGGTGCCCAGAGAGTCAGGTTTCCACTCCAAGGTGATTTCATTGCCAAACCTGCCAACGTATAAAATGTAAATGCAGGCCTGGGTGTCAAGTCTTAGCCCATACCTTCCACAGCCTGAGACAAAGCTGAGGGAAGAAGGCAAGGTCAACTCAAGTGAGGACTGGCTTCTCTTTATGCCAACAAGTAGATGCTGAGCAAGGCTGCCCTCCTGTCCTCGTGCGTGGAACTTCGGGGGACACCTTGTTACCTGAACACAGGATAACTACACGCTCCCCTGGAACCAGGAATCTGTTATCCTACCTGGCTGATTTATTTGTTTTATGCTTAATCCCTTTTTCCCCTAGAAAAATGATCTCCATCTCTTTCGAAACCCTTTGCCAATAGTTCTGTTGACTGCAGTGACGTACAGTGACCACAGCAATTGATAAAGAAATGAAGGCTTCCGTCAGATGTCAGGGTGCAGAGGGAAGCCGAGGTGGGACTAATCAGGAGGGATACCCAGGGTGGCCGAGAGCCCAGAGTGTTTTCTTTTCCTTTCACCATTTGAAAATTCATGTCAGTGAAGCCAGGTTCACGGTGCACCCCTCTGAGAAACCTCTTGCTTCTTAAGCTTAGTCTGTATTTGCCATGCCATTGTTGGAAGAGACCTTAATTTTAATTCTTTTCTCTGCTCTGGGCCCCTCCTCCTCTCCCTCCTCCCCAAATGTTTTAGCATCTGTTAATCCCAGTTGGAAACCTTAGCAGATAAAAGTCGTGTTCTGTGTAGATTGCTTCCAGAACAAATAGGGGGTGGTAGATAATTTAGCATTCAGTTTCAGGAGAGCTTAGGGTGGGGGCTGCAGAGGCCGGCACCTCTTCCTTCTAAGACATCCAGTAAAAGCAAAAGCAAAGTAATTCCCAAGCTCAGATGGAATGCATGTAGATCAGGTTCATTTCCAGGACGGCCGCTGCCTGCATTTAGGTGATATTAGAAGCCACCATGACAGCAAAGTAGTTTTATGCATAGCGGCTTAGCGAACACTCTGAGAACTAGTTTAGTGAAGCTATCAGGTTGAAAAATACCAAGTCACAAAGTTTTAATGAAACTAAGTGTGGATCAACGTATCATAAAGAGCATCCGAGACGACTTAAAAGATCCATGGGTGGAAATTAGAATGGATCTTCGGGATTTATTTGGCAAAGCCCGTCTGTTTTGAACTTTTTTTCCATTTCATATTAAGGCTACTGAAAGTGTGTTTTGTTTGGCTCAGGCTTGAGGAGGACAGCAGCTATTGGGGCTGTTACACTGACGCGGCCACTGAAGTTTAGCAGCATTAATTGACTGATAAGGGCCGGGCATCAAATAGCAGAGAAAAAGGCCATCGCAGATTTTCTTGCTTTATTTCTCTCTGCACCTTCATTTACATCTTAAGCCATATTGGTGATCCAGATTTGAATAAAGCCACAGCTTAAGCTGCGATTAGATCTCAATAGCTTGGATTTTCTATGAAATTGCTGCATTTTTACTAGATGTATTTAGAAATACTGGTGAAAACTGACACCTTGGGTAACTTTATCATTTAAAATGGTGCTTCGGGTGGATAAAAAAAAAAACAACACACCACTAAAATGGGGGTATTAGTTGCCAGGCCTTTGACTCAAGCAGTGTCAGGGGTTAGAATTATACAAAAGCCAAGCTGAGCACGATGTGGGCAAGAAAGAATGCAGATGACTCAACCCACCACCTTCCCCTAAGCCCACTCTCCCCAAAAATGTTAATCGAAGCAGTGATCCCATAACCTGAAGAAAAATAAGGAAGGCAAAAGGAATCTATAATGCAACAAGGAGCTTTTTTAATGCTGAGATTTTTTTTTTAATCATGAAGCAATATTTTTAACTCTAAGGTTAACCTGCTAATCCTTAAGCTGGTGATATGACAGTGTCAAATGTGATGGGATTTTGTGATTCTCATTATTGTTATGTATTGTTCTTTCCGTGGTATTCCATATTAATATTTATAAATGCCCTTTTTATAGAACCAAGAGGACCAAAACCCATTATTAAATTTTTAAAATGGACAAACCTCGCATCCAATATAGTTGATTACAATTTAGAACAAAAAGGATTTCGGTAGTAATCCACTTCTTGTTTCTCATTGTTGTTGATTTGTGTGGACAGCAGAGCTCCTGATGTTATTTAAAATAACAACAACAACAACAACAACAACAAAAACCCTACTGTTTGCCCAAAGTAGCATCCAAATGACAGAGAATAACGGAATATTGATTCTGCTTCACAAGAAGGAGGTGAAAGGCACCAAGAGCAGGTAAGAGGGCGCAGTGGAGAAAAGGTGTGCATTTAAAATGCTAAGTCACCCACCAAGAGCAAGGGCAAAATGAAAGAATTGATTTAAATTTGAAAATAGAGGGAGGTTGTTCATTCAGTTGTTTTCAAGTGCCTCATTTTACTTGACAAGTGGCCTCTGAAGGGTTCAGTAGGCATCAGTGTGTGTGAAAGAGGAAGTCTCTGTAATAAACAGAGGCAAATCAATCATCCCAGAGCCTAACTGTAGAAGAGAGTCAAAATCGACAACCCATCTACCCAGTGTGCTCTCCTTTCAGCACCATGGGATGCAAGTAAACATCCCTTAGAGTCAAAAAGGAAGGAAAAGTCTCAGGGACCTTACTATGTTCTCAGCTCTAAACAGCCAAGAATAGTCTTCAGCCCCAGAGAGGAATATTCCTCATGGAAGGAAGATATTTTATGGCCAACTGGCCCCATCACTCCCTCTGCCTCCCAAAGAACCTGAATAACTCAGCACAATTAGCAGGAGTGTGTACAACCAATCGGCTATAGTTTAGGGGCAAAGGGAGGTGGCCTGGTTTCTTAGAAGAACAATCAGGGAGGAGAAAGGGTAACATCTCTAACCTGGAGCAGTTATGACAAATTATTAGAAATGTCTCAACTCTATCCCTTTGGGGAGAATGTGTTTTCATGGCTCATATTTTTATTCTTGTTTATAAAAATCAATTTTTCCCAACTCAATATCCAAAACCTGGGCTTTAGATTCAGACCCAAGTGTGAGTCCTAGCTCTTCCCCTTCAAACTGTGTGATCTTGGGCAAGTTACTTTATCGAATTTCCTTAATAGGGAAACTAACCCTACTTCATGCTGTCATTGGGAGAGCCAAATGGGATGAGTGCAAGTTGTACGGGCCTGGCCCAGAGTAACTGTTCAAGAAACAGTAGCTCTAATTAAGAAAAATGTCTATGGTGTGGGAGATTTGGAACTCTGCTTGCTTATTTGTGGATAATTTTCTCTTTTTTAGCCTCTCCTGGTTTGGGAATTACAGTCACGCATATGGATCATTGAAACTATAGGTTTGCACATGTAAAAAACAAACCAAGCGAGGTATGTGGGGGCCCAGGTTGCTGGAGGAATTCCAGGCTATGTTTAGCCTTCCGAGATAAAACATGAGGGCATGTATTTTTAAACACATCTAAGGTATTTTCCAACACCAATAAGGAAAGAGGAGTCAGAACTGATGCCTAGTGGTTCTGACAGTTACTCTATTATAGTGCAGTTATGGGCACAGAGCTGATGTGTTGGCTCCCAGCTGAGGAGTATTGTATGTTCAAAGCAGCAACGGAGTAACTCAATTCCAATGAAACCCAAGTTTGGTGAAGCAATGAGAAGGCTATTCATCGTGACCAACCTTTATAGAAACTGGCCTCGCCTTCTGGGGAAACATGTCTTATGTTTCAAGCATGTGCAACGGCCTGGTTTTGCAACGTGGCGTTAGTTCAGCAAGTATGCTAAGGATGCAGGCTTCTCAGCCCTCTCTAAAACTTGTCAGCCTACCTCTCCTTGAAATCCCCAATGTCCTCCTGTCTTGAAGCGTCTTCATCTGAACTCTTCCTACAGGGAGTCCTCCTGAGTGATCGGAGAGATTTGCTTGGGGCGCCTTCTCCTGCTTTCCACGGGCGACCCCAGGCTTCTTGTTACGCTTTATTCAGGCAGTTGGGACCTGAGTCAGCCTTATGGCTCTCCCCTCCCTACCACTCCCCTCCCTACCACCACTCAGTGCCCCAAAACTGTTCTCCTCCCACTGACTTATCAAGTTTTACCTGTCCTCTGCTCCATTTTTTTTTTTTTTTTTGGAGGACCTTGAACGAGCAACCTCGTACCCTAGTAGAAAGCTCCAGGAAAGCTTCATTGAATATATGCATTCAGCCATTGGCACTAGCCTAACATAATAGCGACTTCTTCCCTCACAGATAATTAAATTTTTTTATGTTTTTATTTATTTTTGAGAGATAGAGAGACAGCATGAGCAGGGGAGGCACAGAGAGAGAGGGAGACACAGAATCCAAAGACAGGCTCCAGGCTCTGAGCTTTCGCACAGAGCCCGATGCAGGGCTCGAACCCACAAACTGTGAGATATGACCTGAGCTGAAGTCGGCCGCTTAACCGACTGAGCCACCCAGGTACCCCCTCCTCTTCCCCCGCAGATAACATTTCCTTTATGCCAGACAGATTTGGCGCCCTTTTCCACGTGGACTTCAGGCCACCTTTTAGTTCCAGCTGTTATTGTTATTGTGGCAACAGCTGCACCCCGTTGTAGCCTGGCGGCTCCTTTTTTCCTGCCCCAGGGCTTCCCCCACCCCACTGCTGGTGGGAGCCAGCCCAGCCATGCTCACACACACACACACACACACACACACATGTCCACATGGACACACATACACACACACACACACACACAAACCTGGACATGTGGTGGAGTCAGCACTCCACAGAGCAAACTTTGACCAATGGAGACAAGAGCCCGTGGGTAAAACTCCCCTCTCCTGTGTCTGTCACTCTCCCTCACCTCCTCCCATGTTCCTCAGAAGCTCCTCCTATGGGACTGATCCATGTGACCACTGTGGGGGCCGGTTCCCAAATGCACCCCTGGATTGCCTTTCCCTTTCTCCTTGTTTTGTTTTTTGGTTCCCCCACTCTAGATCCCCAGGTTTACTTCTCAAAATAAACTACCTGCACATAGGCCCTTATCTCAGACCCTCCGTTTTGAGAGAACCCAAGGCAAAACATCCTTTCTAACAGAGGACTTCTTAAGAAGACTCTTGTAATCTAAGACAATACATGTCCACAGGTAGAATTTCTGGGCTATCGGGTATTTGTTGGGAGACGCGCTTTTCCTCTCTGCTCCCATAGTTATCTAAGCATAATCTCTTATGGATTCTGTCATGTTAGATTGTCATGGCCTGCTTATGTTTGTCTTCCCCACTTACTGAATTCAGGGACAGCATCTCCTCTGTCTCCATGTGCCCAGCACCAAATCTGGCATGGAGTCGATACTTAATAAACATATTCTTTCTTTCTTTCTTCTTTTCTTTCTTTCTTTCTTAGATTTTTTTTAAAGTTTATTTTTCTATTTTCAAAGAGAGAGCAAGTGGGGTAGGGGCAGAGAGAGAGACAGGAGAGAAAGAATCCAAAGAAGGCTCCACACAGCCAGTGCACAGCCCGATGTGGGACTCGAACTCACAAGCCATGAGATCATGACCTGACCAAAATCAAGAGTTGGATGCTTAACCAATTGAGCCACCCAGGCTCCCTTAATAAACATATTCTTGATGGATGAGGGAATGCAGGAGAACCACAGTTGTCCCCTATCACTTATAGTTAACTATTCACTCGATCTAAACCATGTCTACATCCCCCCAAATACAAACATCATATAATTTAAAATAATCTAACAGAATTAAGGGACATTTTAGGGGGAAAAACACTCACACACACACACACACACACAAGGAACACTTTTGTCATTGCTTGTGACCCTTGTCATCATTCTGGAGCCTCTTGCTCCAGAGTAACTGAACCCAACTTGATCCCCTTTTTTCTGCCTTCCCAGGTGATCCTGTAGGCATAATTTGGATCTGCATAGACTTCCCTTCAGAGATTCCTCTAGAGGATAAGGCAGTCATATCAAAAATTTCAGGTCTTCTGTGAGTTTTTAGGATCACTCAGAACTGGAGTGACAAGGCACATGGTCCCCATATTTTATCTGGATCCCTATAATAAAAGACCAATCCACCTTGGGAAGCTGGCACCAAGAAAAGAAACTCATCTTGAAAGATCTCTCAGGGTGCCAGCAAGCTCTGTTCAAATTCCCTTACCCTCTGTCTGAAGCTTCCTGTGCAGATGTGACGATGTTTCTCTGCAACCTGTGTGTTCCACCTGGGGCGATGCTGAGCCTGGCAGGAGGGAGGCAGGACCTCTGTGGGAGAATGTAGCAAGAGTGATCACGTGCCCCTCTGTAGCCAGGAAGGTTCAGTACCTTTGTTCCTGCAGCTGGAAGCCCGAATCTCTCAGTAGCTTAAGTGACATCTTAAAGCCTTAATTACCAGGAAGTATTTGAAACAATTGCAAGTTTGTACATGATCTTATTTTAAATTTAGCTTCCCATTTAGTTGAGAAATTGAGCTTTTAGCAATGTCTGTGATAAAAGTAGTAGTCGTGGCAGACTCAAGTAAGTTTAATATTGTCTTGCTAACAGCCATGATTTATCAGTTAGGATGCTTTGGATTGCAATTAATGGAAATTCCAGATCAAACCAACTTGAACAATAAGAAATTTACTATCTCACATAACAGAAGGAAAAGAGGTACATTTCCCAGGCTGGTTGAGTCAGTAGCTCAAAGATGTTATCAAGGACCCAAGTTCTCTTTATTCCACCATGTTAAGTGTTGGCCTCACCTTTGGGAGTGAGAAGGTTGTAGTAGTCAGTCCCAAGCTTCATACCCAGACCCCATAATCAAGAAGAAAAAGAGAGACTACCTCCTCTAGTGGTCCTTTTGGGAGAAAAGAAACATTTCCCAAAGCTCCCTCACCCCATCTGATTTTATCTTGTATCTCACATCTAGAAGAGGGTCTTAGCTTGAGCTAAATTATGCTCTTGTAAGAAGTAATCTCCAGGATGTGAGGGCGATCTGGCTTTGACATCTGTCACCCCATTGATGGCCTAGGTTGATTTGGCTGGTCTGCCTGCCTAGGTGAGTGTCCCCTTCCTCCCTCCTGGCTCCATGTGTGTCCCTCCCAAAGCCGCCCACTCACCTGTGGAAGAGGGCAACCTTCCCCAGTAGAGGAGGATATTTCTGCAGACAATAGTGTTTGGGTAACTCCTCTGCTAGAACCTTCAAACAAGCTCTAGAGCTCCCATTGTAGAAGGTGGAGACAGTCAAGCTTCTAAGACTCCAGATACCTCCAAATGAGGCGCTACATGTGTGAGCCTGTCTTTTTCAAAAAGAAAGAGAGGAAGGAAGGAAAGAAGGAAGGAAGGAAGAAAAGGAGGGAGAGAGGGAAGGAGGACCCCCCTTCTTGCACCAGTTGCACACAGCAAGCATTGACTTTTTGCTTTATGCAAAGTCTGCTGTGAGTCCAGAGACTGTCCAAGTCTCCTTGGTGATCTCCTTGGGTTGGCTCAGAAATCTTGCGGCACCTGCATGTCCAAACATTCTTGCACAGTTGCTGTGGCAGAGGAAGAGAGTGGTGGAAGGTCTTGGGCAACAATCTAATGCTGAACCCTGGAATGATACTTGTCACATTGTTCATGGCTCATTAGTTATATGGCCCCATCCATTTGCAAGCAGAGGAGAAGCGTGATCTTCCTATTCCTTACGGATGGACTGTAGAACCAAATAAGGATGTGCTGGAAAGTGTCATTGTGCTCAGTCCTGACGAATAGCTTGCAAGGGGGTGGGAGAGAGAGGAGCAGTGTGGTGAGATTAGGCTGATCTAAAGTGAGATGGATGTTGGGTACTGAACCATAAATCTACCCCAGGTGGTTTGAATATTAAGGAGACAACAAATAAAAACCTTTGAGACTCTTTGAGAAGACTCAATAAACCTTGAGATTTCTTTGAGAAGTCAGAGAGCAGGTCATTCTGTATTGACCATGTATTGATTACTCAATTTTTGATTTGATTATAAGAAAAAAGAATGACAATTCCAGTAACCTGTGTTAGAATCTTAACCTAAACATACAACCACCCTCTGCCTGAAAAGTCCCAACTGCTTAAACAATTCGAATTGGGAGATACAGATGTTTTTACATCAGGGTTGATTTGGACTTCACAACTGAATATTTGAGAGCCCATAAAATATGCTTTTCAACCCTGCAGAGCTCTCTATTAAATTAAAACTCAATTACATTTCTAGCGATCACACTCCAGTCCTGGATATAAGAAACAAGTGGGTGGGAAACTTTGGAAGCTCTTTTTTCCTATAAAACCAAATCTAGGACACTGTAAAGGGTTTTTCATGTCCCTCAATTTCTCAAAATGGGACTCATCTACTCTAAAAGGGAGTGTCTGCCACATTTTTTAAAACTTCTTTTAGCCCTCTTGCCCATCCAGTGACCAGATGCATTAAAATTCCTTAGAGAGGGGCTCCACTCAGTCATCAGTTAAGCATTGGACTTCGTCTCAGGTCATGATCTTGCAGTTCTTGAGTTCAAGCCCTACATCTGACAGGGCAGAGCCTGCTTGGAATTCTCTCTCTCTGCCCCTTCCCCACTCGCTCTCTCTCTCTCTCTCTCTCTCTCTCTCTCTCTCAAAATAAATAAATAAACTTTAATATAAATAAATAAATTCCTTAGAGAATTTTAAAATCTTGCACAAACGGGGGGAAAATGTAAATAAATGAATAAATATAAATAGAAGCAGCTCAAGTTTGGAGATTGTGCTTGAATAGCTGTAGTATGTGACTCTGGAATCTGGATTTTTCTAAAGTCTCTCAAGTAATCACGACACAGTGCCAGGTTTCACATCACTGCAATCTGTCAACAGGTAAAGGGCCCCCTATTGACATTGTTTTTTTCTTCACCTGATCGTTACTTTATTGAACAAATAACAGTTCTCATTAGCTTGTTAAGGAAAACAAGGTGACGTTTATTGAGCCTAATAGAATGATAAATCCAGTTTGCAGTCACTTAATTGTGTCTACAGTTAGTTATTTTATTTGTTGGTGCTTTTCTGATAAGCTGGATGAGGATATCTCCAAAGGAAGCATGGACACTTTTTTCTGATTTGACTCGTTTTAGGATGACTTTTAATGTAACCGAGCCCGTTTTTAATACAGTTTTCTTCCTTTATATGCAGAAGTGTTTGCTAGTGTTCATTGTTTGCCACTTACCGTAGCAAATATCGGATGAGAGAAAACTTGCTTCCACTCTCCGCACCTCAATTTATTTATCTGTGAAGTGGTTGTAACAATAGCATCTATTGTGTTAAAAAGTAAACAAGACAGGACAGAGAACCCAGAAACAGACTCACACAAATATGCCCAATGGAATTTTGACAAGGTTGCAAAGAAATTGAACAGAGGAAAATGTTTTTTTCAAGTTTGCTGGTGCTGAAGCAATTGGATATCCTTTGGGTATGGGGCCCGGGGGGAAGGCTTCCCTTAGTCTTACATCATATACAAAAATGCACTCAAAACAGATTTTGGCCTTAAATGGAAAATGGAAAGCTATAAAACTTTTAGAAACAAACATTAAAAAAAAAAAAAACCTTGAGGATCTAGGACTAGGCAAGGTGTTGTTACACTTGACACCAAAAGCATGACCCATAGAGGGAAAAATGGATACATTGGGCTTTCTCAACATTTAAAAGTTTGCTCTGCAAAGAAACAAAACAAAAACAAAACCAACCAAACAAACAAACAAAAAAACCCTATTAACACAATGAAAAAGAAAAGCTACAGAATGGGAGAAAATATAGCAAGTTGTGTACCAATAAAGACTAGTATCTACAATATATAAAACTCAAAAACTCAAGAGTAAAAAAAAAATCCAATGGAAAATGAGCAAAAGATATGAGGAGACATTTCATCCAAACGTATGTAGAAATGATAAGAAGCACATGAAAATATGTTCAACATCATTAAGGAAATGTAAAATAAAACTACAATGAAATATGGGTACACACCTACCAGAAAGACTAACATAAAGAATAGTGACGACACCAAATGCGGGTGAGGATGTGGAAAAACTGGATCGCATCCTTTCCTCGTGGGAATGTAAAACCGTCTGGCAATTGCTTAAGAAACTGAACATGCAACAATCATACAACCCAATAATTACCCCTGGGCATTTATCCCAGAGAAATGAAGACTTACATTCACACACAAACCTGTGCAGGAATGTTTATAGAAGCTTTATTTCTAACAGCCAAAAGGAAGCCACCCAGAGGTCCTTCACCAGGTAAGTGGGTAAAAAAATGGCGCATTCATACCATGCGATGGTCCTCAGCACTAAAGAAGCGCGAGCTACTGATTCATGAAACAATCTGGATAAATCTCTATAAAATTATGCGGGGTGGAAAAAAAAACACAAGATTCTGTGCTGCATAATTCCATTTATATGAATAACAAATGTATAGAAATGGAGAACAGACTAGTGGCTGCTAGGGGTGATGGAGGGGAGGGGGTGAGAGGGAAGTAGGTGTGTTCTATAAAAGGACAACACAAGGGACCCAGGGGTGATGGAAACATTGTGTATCTCGACTGTATTACTGTCAATATCCTGGGTCTGACATTGCTCTATAGTCCTGTAAGATATGACTGCTGGGAGAAACTGGATAAAGGATGTACAGTCTCTCTCTTATTTCCTACAATGACATGTGAATCTACAATCATCTCAAACTAAAGAGTTTAACGAAAATAATTAAAATAGTTAATATCCATGACAAATGCATAGTAAGTCTTTAGTACACCTTAGCTATGATTAATTGCACTTTCCTGCAATCACTTGATACAATTTCTGTTTTTGTCCATCTGTCCCTTCTGAAATACCATGTGGCAATGGTACAGCGGTGACGCAGTGGTGGCTGGAGTCACCCTCAACGTCTCATCACAACTCCAATCATTATGTGACATGAGGTGAGATAAAATCTTTCTCCAGCCTTCTTTCCTTCATCAGGGAAATGAGGATACTAATCCCCTCTATCCTCATCACGGGGCTTTTAGGTTTG
This sequence comes from Cryptoprocta ferox, assembly GCA_028646485.1. Classification (NCBI taxonomy): domain Eukaryota; kingdom Metazoa; phylum Chordata; class Mammalia; order Carnivora; family Eupleridae; genus Cryptoprocta; species Cryptoprocta ferox. The sequence goes on along the minus strand of CM053560.1, from coordinate 41,080,369 downwards.
TTTGCTTGTTTAAGAATCAGATAGATGATGTGAAAACTGTTAAGTGCTACAAAAATGCTATGCATTGAACGTACACTTATTAAATACCTCTTACCCATCTACTACCGCTATTACTAATAAATATGACCATTTACTGGCTTGAAAACCTTGTTGGAATTTGGCATGCAAATTTCCTGAGTGTTGCTCATTTGCATTGGAAAAAAGGAAAGAGGTGGGAGGCCTTTTGAAGCCTTTTGAAAATTGAGCTCAGGGGGGGATGAATTCTTATCACTGGGCCCAAGGTATAATTGATTTTCTACACAATAGCTCACAGGTGCTACATTTAACACTCTGAGTAGTAGGAGGAAGGAAATGTATTCCAAGGTGCAGCTTTAACTTAAAATATCGCCATAGTCAGCCCCTTCAGCCTGGGGAAGGCTGAGGAGCCTGGGGCCTGGGGTACCCCACCTTTCCTCCAGTTGTCTGAATGCGCTGACAGAGACACCTGCTCCTTGCTTACTTCTCACCCCACTCCGAGAACTGGGCCTCAGGTTTCTTATTTTCAGTGGCTGGAGGCCAACAGCCCCTCTTTTCAGGCCTGGCTCACAAGGTCAGGGAAGAACACAGGGCAAGCCCACCATGAAATACATATTAATATTATAACAACCCTTTCAGAATTCACTGTTGCTATGTCAACAAAGCAGCTGGGGAAATTGGGTCTTTGGGAAATTGGGAAATGAGGTCGGCTTTGGCAACATGGCAAATGTTTCCTTCTCTCAGAACAATTGGTTTGTGACACCAGCCAGCCTTTTTCTACCTGCCGTTTCTCCTGCTTATTTGTGGGAAAATTGAGAAGCAAAACAATGGTCATTAAGATTTGGGGTTAGGGAGCTTCTGTGTCATGGAAAAAGTGACGGAAATGAAATTATTTCCCTCTCCCCCTTTTCACCTGTGTATGTCAGTTTCTTGGTCCCAACTTGGACTCCACTGGACTGAACATGGATTCTGTACCCAGGTCTGTGACTTTAGATAAATTACTGACTTCATCTCAGTCTCAATTACCTTGTCTTATGAAATAAAGGTATATTTGTAAGAACAGCTACATAACTTGTGGGGCTCAATACAAGATAAAAATGCACAGCCCCTTATTCAAAAATTAAGGATTTCAAGATGGTGACAGCAGAACATTAAACCAAGCACAGTGCCTTTCTAAGGACAGGGCCCTGTGCAAAGGCCCAGGTATCAGACCCATGAAGCTGGCCCTATATATCAGTAATGACCCTAGGCTTACAAATGAGAGAAGCCAAGTCACACTCATTCCTCAGAAAGATAAGTTAACAGATGTTACTCTGGTATTGTGGAAACCAAAGGAAAGTTGAACACATGAGGGGCCATCACCCACCCTGGTGAAAAAGCAGAGCCCAGGCAGCTCCTTCCTGGGTTTTCTGTCCCATAGCTTCAGCCACCAGAGAGACACACTGACTTGCTCTCTTGGTCTCCTGGATTAAGTGAGGTGCCCACTCTAGACCAGTCAACCCTGAATGGGGGCCCAGGTGAATTTCAGAGTACTGGTAGAGGCCCAGCAGGTAATGCCACAGCTGCCCTATGTGTTATATAAGAAAAAACAGAGATAGCAGATTTCACCTCACTGCTGCTGCAGGTCTGTTTGTAGCAGCTGCCTAGAGATCGGGGTAGACAAGGTCCCAGGGGCCACACTGGACCGTCACGAAGGCAGGCCGTCATGTTGTCTCCCATGAGAAGGGTTGGCCCAGGTGCTTGCATGTACCATCCATGGACAAGATTCTGTGAGCTCGAAGTTTTATTACAGCCCCCACATTCTAGAGTATTTCCTGTCTGCTCATGCTTATCCCCAAAATCAACTTTCAGGAAGCCTTCATATGTAGGGATAATTTATTTCATTCAGTAGATGTCGGTGAAATGTGATTAAATCTTTTAAAATTAAATGGATGTATTTGGAATACACAAGAGAAATGCTCTAGCTTAAGCAATTCTGAAGTGAATCCTTTGGTAAAGCAGACTCTTATTTAAATTGAATAGCCACTTAGCTCCTTAGCAAACCTGAATTTTTATGTAGAGTGCTTTGCTTAAGATAGAGAGACTGAGGATCTGACTTGGAAAGACAACCACTGAGAAGGCAATGGGTCTGCAGCTCACAGAAAAATGTACCAACAGCCCTCAGTCTATCCCACTTTCACGTAGGTGTCAGTGGAGAACTTTCCTTCATCTGGACCTCTTTGGGTGGCTTGTCCCCTTAAGGATGCCTGAGTGTTTATTCTAGCATAAGTCTACTTGTAGAGCAGCGGTTGTTGTTGTTGTTGTTATTTTTTTGGCGGTAGGGTGAGGAGGGGACAAATAAGAGCAACAGAGCTTTAGACCAGTGCTGTCCAATGTGGTAGCCATTAGCCACCTGTGACTACACATACACGCTGGATTTTGAAGACTCCGTATGAAAAAAGAATGTAAAATATCCCAATAATTTTATTATTTAGTGATTACATGTTGAAATGATAATTTCTTCATACACCAGGGCAAATAAAAAACGTATTTTATTTATTTATTTTGGGGCGGGAGGGACACAGAAGGAGGGAGAGAGAATCCCAAGCAGGCTCCATGCTGGCAGCGTGGCTCAACTCGGGGCTTCATCTCACCAGCTGTGAGATCATGACCTGAGCCAAAATCAAGAGTCGGAGGCTTAACCAACTGAGCCACCCAGGTGCCCCAATAAAATGTATTATTAATTTCACCTGTTTCTTTTTACTTTTTTTGTTGATTTATTTTTAAGATTTTATTTTTAAATAATCTCTACACCCAGCTTGGGGCTCGAACTTACAACCCTAATATCAAGAGTCACACATTCTCCCAACTGAGCCCACCAGGCACCTCTCTTTTTACTTTTTAATGTGACAAGTAAGAAATGTAAAGTAATTCAAGTGGCTTACATTGTATTTCTACTGGACAGAGCTGCTCTGGACCCTGCTGTCCAGTGGTGGTCCTGGGTGTGGCCATAATGCCTCACTGATGAAAGGTTTTCCAAAGCCAAAGATGAGAGTAGGTCAGACTGAGGGGGACTAGCTAGAGGACCAAGGTTAAATAGGGACAGAGGTGAAGATGTGTTCACTTCAGGGCTAGGCTGACAACAACAGTGAAAGAAATTTACAGAATTGTAAAAGTGGAAGCCATAGATTGACATCTGTGCTTTTAAACCCCTACAATTTAATCTACCCTGTTGTGGAGGATTTGAGTCAGCTGCAAATCCTCAAGACTTCTCCTGTCAGGTGTGTCTGCACCCCCAGCCATCCTGGCACCCCACCCTTTGAGTCCAGGCAGGCTGGATGACTGTTCCGCCAATTCTGGGTCCAGCCTTTAAGAGGACTTTAAGAGGACTTTAAGAGGAAGGAAGTTTCTGCTTCCTTCCTCTAGAGCCTTGAGCCACCGTGGACGCCAATTCTGGGTCCAGCCTTTAAGAGGACTTTAAGAGGACTTTAAGAGGACTTCTAGAGGAAGGAAGTTTCTGCTTCCTTCCTCTAGAGCCTTGAGCCACCGTGGAAGAAATCCCACTCCCTGTCTGGAGAGTAGAGCTACATGGAAGAGAACCAGCTGAGTTCACCCCTGCCAAATGTCTACACTGACGTACCAGGACGTGCAAGTGATGCTCTCTTGGATTCTTCAGACCAGACCAGGCACTAACCCAGCTGAGCCCACCAAGTATCCAGCCGATTACACTAGAACAAACAAATCACCCAGCAGAACCCCGCCCGGATTCCTGATTCAAAGATTTATAGTAAAAATAAAATTGGTCGACGTTTTAAGCCACTGAGTTTTTAGTGGTTTACGATGTGGCATTAAACAGGACACCCTACAAATCACCTACTGTTGGCTCATGTTTGCAAAAAGACACCGGCACTCTTGTCAAATATTCAGTCACTCACCATTCCTTTGAGAACATAAGGGTCTGGAAAAGGAAACGGTAGAGAATCAGGGATATTAAGGCCAATTTGTACATAGTCTTGAATTCAAGGCTAAGGAGTTAGATTTTATTCACAGGCATAGAGAGCCACTAAATGCTTTGAACAGGGAGTACTGTGATCAGAGCTGTGCTTTAGAAATATTATTCAACAGCTTCATGCAAAATGGCTTGGAGAAGGGAGAGATTAGGAGTGAGGTGGCCAAATCCAACATCTCAGATGAAAAGCAAAATTGTCAGAATCCAAGGTAGTGACAAAAGAAAAGTTCCTGTGTTTCTCAGCTGGGATGATATTGAGCCTGGGGGACACTTGGAAATGTCTAGGGCTGTTTTGGCCACAGTAACTGGCAGGCACTGCTAGCATTTGGTGGGAAGGGTCAGAAATGACCTTCAGTGCATAGGACAGTCCCACAAAATGAAGGATTGTCGCATCCACTATGCCCTGTTGAATAATACGATAGATAGAAGGGTCTACTAGAGGCTGAGTCAACAGAACTCAGCAAGTGATTGGTTGGAGGAGGAGCAGAGGGGAAGACATGAGTCATTGGCTTTGTTGAGGTTTCTAGACTTGATGACTGGGATCATAAACAGAGACAGAAATTCAGGAAGAGGAGGAACAGACTTTCATGGAAGCCACAGAGTTTGAGGGGCTCATGAGGCCTCCCCCTGGAGTTGTCTCACAGGCAGCAGGCTGGGTATCAGGACACACTCGGAAGAGAGGTCATGGGATGGAGGTGTTGTAAAACCAGAAGATCACTGTCCCACCGGGGTGTCCACCACTCTGCAGGGACCGCAGACCCCTGCTTTAGGTCTCCCTGCTCCAGCAGTCCCTGCTCTGGCTTGGGTCCAACCATCAGCATTTAGTGATCATTGAGGCTGAGAAGGTCAACTGTGAGGCAAGGAGGCTGGGCCAAAGATCTGCAAATCTTGGTCTGCAACTGGCTCTGCCCCCCACCCACCCTGCACACGCAGCCACGAGGCTGACCTGTGAACCAGGAGGGTTTGAAGCACCACTCTGACTGCCTGGGGACCCGTGGCTCCAAGGAAGGGCCTTCATGAGGGAAAAGGTTCTCAGGGGACCACAGGAGAGTCTCTAAAATGACAAGCCAGTGCTCTCCCAAAGGAAGAAAAGAGCATTCCAGGTTCAGATGGTGGAAAACATAACCTTCTCTCTCTCTTGCTCTATCCTGAGTCTCTTCGAACCTAAACCCTGTCTTCCTAGGGCTCATCTTGTGCCTACTCTTTTCTTAAGGAGCAGTGAGGAACAGCCCACCCCATTTCACCCCATTTCTGATTTTGCCCATATCGGACCTGAGCCCGCCCATTGCTTCAGTATCTTCCCTCTGCCCTCCCTCCAGACAGGTGCAAAAAGACTGATTTCCTGTGTGAAAAATAAAACAGAACGTACCAGCGGACAATCCATTGTCATTACTGATGTGCATTACCTGACAGGGAGACCTGGGGACCCAGAGCAGCTAAGTGACACCTTTGCTCCTGGGGGCAGTATTTGAAAGTGACGTCACCCCAATGCCCAATTACAATCCACACCTTTTAACCTCCACGATCATCTGATATCCATAGCAAGCTTGATTCCGGTAAGATGCCTCGATATTCTAAATTATTTGTCAGCCTGGCACGGCAAATAAACATTTGTGAAATTCATTTCAAAAGATGTTAACACTGGTGAAACCCATGTGCCCCCAGAGGGATTATACAAATTTCCATGTCAAATATTTGAGGCAAAGCACTTGTAGAGAAACAGTGTTTTTTTGTGTTTTGATGCCTTTCATTTCCATAAACTAGATTACTTTCTGAAATTACTTTCACACAGAGCACAGTTTCTATTGAATTCCAGTCAGTGAACTCCTCCGAGTGTGAGGTGAATAAAATATCTCGGGGCTGTGGGGCTTCCTTGATGCATATGCACCCGTGTTGTGTAAGGAAGGCAAACCAAGTTGAGATGTTATCTTTAGAGAGCTCATGTACCCAGATCTGCTGTCTTACGGTAATTGCTAAACAACCAATTCATTTGGAGCCTAACAAGGAAGCTCTAGGGCTTTCTCTCCGCACTCCCCCCCCCCCCAATCTCTCCTACCTGGCTAACAATGACTCTAGCTCTGTTGTTCACTGAAGATTTGCTGCCAGGCAGCTGCTTCTACAGCGAGGTTCTCCAACAGTCAAGTTTTATCTGCTTCTTGCAAACACTGATTCTGCCAAAAAAATTCTCACAAAAAATTTTGATCCGAGGAAACATTGTCCTATTGTCCTAGTTCTGTCAAGCCCATAAAATTAAAATGGACTTAGTTTTCTTAAAGGGGGGAAAATGGGAGAAAAAGGAGTTGAAGGCCCAAGTAGAAGAAAGCTGCTGAGTTAAATGTTACTTAAAACAAATAGGCATTGCCGGTGGGTGTGGGCTCTGACCTGCCCTGTGGTGACAAAACAGTGATTCCTGTGGGGGTTGTGGGTGGGGACAAAGGGGACAATCTCTCCTTAGATAAAGCCACTAGAAGGTCTTATCTTCCAGGGCTAGTGAGGAGAGTTCTAGGATCTGGGGAAGACATTTTTTAACAAATCTAACCTTGACCGAATTTAAAATGACCAACTGATTAGCATGTGAGGATAACTCTGCAGCTGGGTGTGGTCTTGTAAACATTAGGAGCCCTGGCGTCCCCACAGGAGGTGGAGGAAGAACCCAAGAGAAGGACCTAGAGCAGGTGGGACTTGTTTTTGTTGTTGTTTTATCCAGAGAAGCAGAGGTGAAGAGAACAGTTTCCAGCTTGATTCCTCTGGTAAAGTAGGAGCCATGGGAGGGTATAAATCGAGGAGCCAGATGATGTGATTTGCCTTTTTAACAAGATCACTCCGGCTGTTAAGAGTAGATCAAAAGGAGAATTAGAAGCTTCTTGGAACAGCCAAAGCAAGATAGGATGATGGCTTAGGCTAAAGAGGTAGCTGAGGAAAGGTTGAATTCTGGATCTATTTGAAAGCAAACCAACCCTTTCGGGTGTAAGGCTAAAGGAAGAGTAAAGGATGACCTCAATTTGTTGTCCTGAGCAGCTGCGACAATAAAGTTACCATCTACTTGCATGGAGAAGGCTGTAGACGGAAACCGGGGCTTGGGCATACAGTCTTCATTTTGAGATGTCTATTGGACGCCCCAGTGGAAAAGTCAGATAGGCAGAGGGCATGGACCGTTAACTCAAGAGTCATCTATTTATAGATGTCTTTAGAGTCTTGAAACTGGATGAGATCACCAAGGAGGCCGAAGATAAAAATAAAAGAGATCCTGGGGCATGTCAACATTCGGCATATTTGCAGTTTATCAAAATGTAATTGTAAATGCAAAGTAAGGTAACTTTGTATAGAAAAAAATTAACTCTCTGATCCCTTTCATGGGCCCTGGGGGATTGAAACACAGGATGTGTACACTATCAAGGAGACAAGTCAAGGTCACTAGGAAATGGTGACTTCGAAGGGGCAGGGAGGGACAGGAGGGACAGGGGTGATACCTACACCCTTCAGAGCAGACTCGCCCAGGAAGTACAAGGTATACAGCAAAGCTCATGGGTGCAGATGAGAAAGACTAACTGTGCCAGGCGGTCATTACAGAGTTGAAAGAGGATACACAGAGAGAAATGGACCAAAGCCCAAGGAACAACCCCTTTCTGCAAATTTTCCTTCTGCTGCTATTCCTCCTCATTCCTCACCGCCCTCACGGGCAGCCTTCCACGCACTGCAGGTGCGCATGCGTGTGCTCATTCCCTTCTTCTCATCCGTGAAGAGCTTGGAGACACTGAGCTCTGCCACAGAGATGCTCATTCGTGGCAGGGCTGCCCCAGCCTTTCGTTCCTCATGCCTTCACCTGCTTCCTTTTTCTTCATCTTCCTGCGACCAACCCGAGCATCTCACCAAGTTTGTTTACTGCCTTTGCAACCACAGGCTTGGGAACCCCATGAGGGTGGTGACTTATCCTTAGTGCCTGGAACCGTGCCTAGTAAACGGTAGGCGCTCAATAAATATGTACTCATGAAATGGGTGATGTGCTGAAAGGCAGGGAAGGTTAGCAATGCCAACACCGACCAGTTAATTGACTGTACAAATTTCGTCAGCCATCTCAGCCTGTTTTTTGAACTACAAAATGGAAATCTTATCTACCTGTAGACTGTGAAAATTAAAATTAAATAAGATCCTTTTTGTGAAGAATCTCGTCTATAATGGGTACACAAGAAAAGTGTTTTCCCTACCTGTCCTCCACTTTGGTCCCAAGAGAATCAAGGTAGGGAGTTCCAACTCTGATCTCAGCAATGTGAACTAGCCTCCAGCATGATGGGTTCTTTCTGGTATCTTAGCTTCCTAAGAAGGAAAGTTCTAAGTGTCAGAGAATGAATTTTCATGATAAGAATTGCATTTTTTAAGATGCTCTCATCATATAAAATAACAAGATTACCAAGGAGAACATCAGAAAAGAACCATATAACATTTTCTCGGTGAGAATTTGAGAATATAGGACACTTGATAATATCTGATAAATGAATCAATGAATGGACAGTAAGATCAATTAAAATTTAACCTAAAAGTAAAGGCTCTCCTAAAACTTGCTCTCTATTATCAATACATTTCATTCTAATGAAAATAGCCTACAGTGCATTTTCAAGTGCTCTCATTTGTAAATGGACTTTCCTTTGATCAAACACGAAAATGCAAAATTTACATTTCTGCATTGAAGAAAAAATTTCCTTTTTAAAAAATTTTTTAAATGTTTTATTTATTTTTGAGAGAGAGAGAGAGAGAGAGAGAGAGAGAGAGAGCATGAGTGGGGAGGGTCAGAGAGAGAGGGAGACACAGAATCCAAAGACAGGCTCCAGGCTCTGAGCTAGCTGTCAGCACCAAGCCCGATGTGGGGCTTGAACCCATGAACCATGAGATCATGACCTAAGCTGAAGTCGGATCTCAACCGACTGAGCCACCCAGGCGCCCCAAAGAAAAAATTTTCTATTTGGTTCTAAATTTCTTTAATTTTCCCAGCAAAAATGGTAACTTCTTGGTAATTTGGCATGAGATTTAAGCACCTCAAACATCCCTCATTCTTCCTCGTCCTTTTTTATCCTTTCTACACCATACAGAAGTCATTTCTCTCTACTTGAAAGATTCTCACGAGAGCCCAGGGAAGTTCTGGGCACAGAATAAATAAGAGGAAATGATGCCAAGAGGAAGGTTATGATGTTTGCCATCAATAGGAGAATAACAGTATGCTCGGTACAGGTTGTGGGCGGAGCTCCTGAAGGCTCAGTCCCAGAAGGGTAGTTTGAGGTCATCTTGGAGAAGTTGTTCTGGTGCCTGAACCCCCAGAAGATTGGGGTGGGGCGGAGCTCTATTTTGAGATAACTTTCCTGGGTCAAATTGAGTGAATGACGATGATTTAAAAATCTGTCAAAAGGGAAAAATAAAAGCTTCTTCTTGGCTTGAGACAACCATGCCAGATTTCTGCCTGCAGCAAATTTTCATGGAAAAGCCAGGTGACAGTGAACATATGGGGTGTGCTATTGAAGATGACAGCCCATGGGAGGTACTACCAAGGCAGCTGCAATGGAGAGTTGGCTGGGGTCCCCTCCAGAAACTAGTGCCCAGGGCGACCATCGTCCCGCCAACCCCACCGCCATCTATCCATTCATACCCCTGCCCTCACCTCTTGGGCTTTGAGTCTGCTCACATCAGGACAGGCTTTCCAAGAAAAACAGTAACCTGTTTGCCAAGAGGGTCTGCAAGCTGCAGGCCTTGCCTCTGACAGTCAGGAGAACTTGAAACAACCTGGGAACTGACGTCTTCATGTGGAACAGGGCTGGAGAGGGTAGAACGAGAACAATAATAGTGTTTTTGAGGAGCATCTAATTTTACGGGCATTGGGTTTGATTCTCTCTTCTGCCTCAGTTAGGAAAGGAACCAGGGCACACTGGAGGCTTCTCAGTGGGCAGAACAAATCTGAATGTCTCGACAAGGGATCCCTTCTGGGAAGCAGGGCTGGAGCACTTTGTCTGGCTCGGTCACTGATAAAGTTCTGGTGGCTGTGATTTGAGGGCTACAGGTTGCTAACAGTTTTATTCTACCCATTATCATTTTATCTGCACAACACATCTCTGAGGCAAGAGTTGACTTTTACGTGGAGGAGGAAACCAAACTCAGAGACTTTGGGGTGCTGTCTGCACTCAAGCAGTTAGTAAGTGGCAGAAAATCCTGGAATCGAAACTCAATGCCAAATTCAGGCTCTGGATGCATTTTCTGCAGTATAAAGTAGACTTTTCTCTCCCCACCTAGCAGATGAGGAAACAGAATGGATCTAGCAAGGTTACAAACAGAGAAAGCCTTGCGAGGTCACCCAGTCACTCTCGCACCATCTCCCCAACCCCCATCTCAAGGTGTATTAAACCCAAAGGAAAACACAACACCAACTTTGCATTGTGCTTTTTAAAGAAAGCAAGGTTGGTCTTTGCTGATTCAATTCCAATTCCAAGATAAGTGGTGGTCCTCGCCAAAATTAGCCTGGAGAAAAACACTTGTCACAAAGAGCCATTGTGGCTTGAAATTACTTGATGTTATATACAGTTATGATCTATATTTCAGTGGAATCAGATAAAGACCTGAGAGGGACAATTACAGACCTTAATGTCACCTGGCCTTTGCCATTCTTAAGGGAAAACAAGACTTTCTGAGCTTTTCTCCACGACCTTGTGAGTGGCCACTTGGCTAATCTTTACGGCCAGGGATGTTGACTTTATCTGGGTTATTAGTTAACAGGATTAGTTTTCTCATTTCTAGTGTAACATGGATGACTCTAGTGGCTTTGGGATCATGACCACCTATTGAGAGACGGGCTACCTGTATGCAGCAAGTGAACGGTCTTTTTCTGGTTATGCTAAAAAGGGCAGCTGGGGAAACCTTAGACCCCTCTGATTTCTGATTTCTGTGGTCACATAGAAGCCTTTCTTGACAGAGCAGCAAAGTTCACCTCCATCTCCTGGGGAAACAGACCACCCCATGAGTCCAAATAAAATCAGCTCAGAGCAACTTAAGAGTTTGTATGTTACTGACTTGAAATGTCTTGCAAAACCTCTAGGGATTTAGCTGATGGGAAGACAGTACCAAAGGCTCTTCTTAAGGGAGTTCTCCAGTCCGTGGCTAAGTTTCCAGATACTTACAGTTCCTTAAAGATAGATAAAGATGGCAACCTGAGGCCCAGCTCAGAGACCTGGCAAGGACAGAGACAGGTCTGCCCACTGGATGTGGAAGGTCCTCAACGGACCATTCTCTTCCTTGGTGGGCTCAGGCCTTGCAGTACCCCCCCCCCCAATACCACTCACACTCCCTGCAGCCAGGTCAGCTCTGGAGGGACCCTTTAACCTCAATCCCCCTGTCTGTTTCATGCCCCCCTGGCCCTGTACCCATAGCCACGCTAGCAAGGACATCCATCTTCACCTCTGTCCTCACCTACCGCTTCCTCACCTCCGTCCCTGCCCTTCTCCATCACACACTACCCTTAGTCTCAGGCTTGCAATCGGGGCCTTCCTCCTGCTGCAGAGTACTCACAGTCACTTTTCTTGGGAGGGGAAATACTATATTAGAGTTGTCGTAGGAGAAAAATATTTGAGAGTTGGGGGTCTTAATCAGGCTCCTTGCAAAACTTTCAGGCACATGCGAAGAAGAGTAAGAGGCCCCCAGCCACACCCTGAGGGCCTCGGTTCTTGCCTGTGTTTCCACCACCAAGAGACAGGAACCCCGGCTGGTAGTGGGGCTCCTGGCCCAGAAGAACCTCTGACTCATGAAGTTGCTGCTAAGGGGCTGCCTGCCATTTTCTGTAATTAAGCAAGTCCCGCATCTCCAGGGCCTCTCAGGCAGGGGTGACATCAGAGAGAACAATGGGGTGGCATCTCCCCCAGCCCCTGGGGAAGACGGTCACCCTCTGCCCCGCTTGTGTGGGGCTAATGCACATACCCCAGGAACTTAATGTCTGTCCCTTCTCAGGTAGCATGTGGCTGTCCTTGCCACACAGCATCACATTTGGAAGCTCTGTGTGTTTTTCAGGTGATTAATTCATTGTGAAAACAAATACCTGGAGAAAGCAAACTTTTCTCAGGGATGCAAATAACCATGGATGTTCTGTGTTTTGTAAAGACGGCTGAACACCGCTGGTTGCGTGAATGGCTTTATTACACGTGTGAACCATCAGAAATTTAGCCTCACTCCCAATCAACATGAGCAATTTGTAACCACAAACTTTGTGACAGAAAGACAAATGAGGAAACTCAGGACCAAATTAGGCGTAATTAGTATCCACACAGGAAACTCTCCAGTGACCTGGCAGTTTGCAGCCGCGGGAGGACACATGCGGCATTGTCTTAACAACAAGTTCATCAAACGTGTAATTAGCCACCGGCCACCAGCCACCTTTGCAAACCAAAACTGAGCTGCTGCCAGTCACAGACTGGCCTGCCGACGTCTCTGAACAGAAGCCTAGGTAGAGGTACAAATGCAATGCCCACTGGTAGGGGCAAACAGCCATGCCCATCTGGCTTTTTACTTGACGGGCTCACCATCTTTTCTCTCCTTTTAATGAACTTGGATTTCAGGGGTAAGTTCTACTCAAGCTACTTTCTGAAGAAGCAAGCCCAGGGCATCACTTTAGTCAGACTTTAGTGACCGCTACGGTGAGAGCTGGCCTATAGAGGATGACCTTGGTTGGGACAATTAGATTTGCCGTCGTAAAGAGTTGAGTTCAAACACTTCCAACACAGATAAATATTCAGAAGCCCACCACTCCTAACCTTATACATCCAGTGTGGTGAGGAAGGCCTCAGGACCCCCACCTTCCCATTCCAGCATTACAGAAAGAATTAACTGAAAAATATTGTCTCTGCAAATAAAAAATAATAGTACATCCAATTAAGCATGACCAATAAAGATTAAAGTCTGTGGCTTTTCTTTCTGGACATATCTGTCAATTCACTCTAGGACCAATATAGACTATTTCTCTCAGGAGGTGAGATTACAAAGGAAGAAAAATGTTCTCAGAGCTCAGTTGGTAATTAATCTTTGCATATGACTTCCTCATAGTTCCCATTAATTATCAATATTCAATCATGCATTAAAAATGGATTTTTCTTTGACAGAATTTAGCTGTTTGTAAGACTTACTATCAAACTAACTTCTAATATAATCACAGAGTTTGGCCTTGCAAACCTTCATTACATTTTGACAAATCCTTTAGCGGAAGGTTCCACACAAACACATTAATAACAGCCAATTCAGCAAAATCAACATGCAAAAAACAATATCAAAAACAAACATAAGCATCTCACCCAACTGCCATGTGTGGCCTTTATTTGGATTCTGGTTCAAACAAACTGGATTTTTTTAAAAAATTATGACATTTTGAGATGACTGGAAATTGAACATTGACTGGATATTGTTCTGAAATACTTGTTCATTTTTAGGTGTGATAATTGTATTGTGGTTATGTTTAAATATTTATGGATGAGATAATATGATATCTGAGATTTGCTTCCAAATAATATGGGAAGGGGTGAGCACAAATAAAATAATATTGACCATTAATTGATAAATGCACATGGAAGTGTTTTATGTCTTCTTGGCCCAATATTACAGTAAAAACAAAAAAATAAAACCAAAATATATGAGGTCAACACAAGCACTGTCTTTCTAAAGATTATTTGTCCAGTAGCAATTGCTTAATAAAATTGAAAGCCAGTTCTTTCTAATGATGACAACTCTAAACCAGAGATGTCAAAGACCTGGTGATTGAATAGGGCTTGCAGTTGTGTTTTATCAAAATCTGAATTGTTTATTAGCATAATAATTTCTTTACTAACATCAATCAGGATCTGCTGTCAGATTCTAGCTTTTTTAAAAAAGTCACAAGACTTGGGGGGCCTGGGTGGCTCAGTCAGTTGACCGTCCAACTTCTGCTCAGGTCATGATCTCAAGATGGGTGAGTTTGAGCCCCACATCGGGCTGTCTGCTGTCAGTGCAGAGCCAGGTTTGGATCCTCTGTCCCCCTCTCTGTCTCTGTCCCTCTCTCTCTCTCTCAAAATTAAAAAAAAAAAAAAAAAAAGGAAAATCACAAGATTTGGCAACCCCAGGTCTATGTCCCTACTTAACAGCCGAACAGAGGCTGCCCCATGTGGATGGGGCAGGACTACCTGCTGCTAGTCCCTACCAGTCCCTATTTAACTAGTCAACATTATGGACAGACCTAGACTTCAGACCTTGCTCCTAGAGCAGTGCTCCAGGGTTATTCAGGGACCCATTGCCTGAGGACAAATGGCTTCAAATCAGCTTTTCAGCAATGACAACAGGCCACCCACATTTTCAAACCAAGTCACATTTATCAGAAAGAGCACAAATCTCTCAGGCGCTGGAGAGGCCCTGAAGACCATCTAGCCCAGTGGTTCTCTCACCTTGGCTACAAATTAGAATCCCCAGGGGGTGGAGGTAGAGGGATTTAAAAAATTTCAAAGCACAAACTTCATCTGAGGTCTTTATATCAGACTCTTGAGGGGTGGCATGTAAATCCATTTGGCCCTTGTCCCAGTGGAGCAGCCGCCCCAGCAGGGCCTTACCGGCCAGACAAACTTAACAACTGACTGTCTAAACATGCCCCAGACTTCTCATGTCTTTATAGAGCCCTCTGACCTTCAGGCTTCAAAAATGTCCTCTGCCTGTTGAAATACCTTCCCTGTTGAAATGCGTTTCCTGATCTCATTCCGCAAGCAAGATATTTTTTCCCTCCACTGACTGTCCACAGCAAGTAATTGATCCCGTTCTTATAATGTTTATTCTACCTCATGCTACAGCTGCTTTTTTTTAATATACTCGATCTTAATTTTTTTATACACCTGCTTTTTTTAAATATACTCGATCTTAATTTCCTTGAAGCCCAGGGTTATGTCTTCATTATTTTATTCCCACAGTATAATGTTTTGAAACAAGTATTCCAAGACATCAATAAAATAAATTGATTCGAGTTGCATTAAATAGTTAGTATCTCATTAGTTTGATCATCCTAGCTAATACCTATATATTTTTAAAGTTTGTTTTGTGTTTGTTTTGTTGATTTTTAACATGTGGAATTGGAAGTAGGTATTAATTTCATTATTTTAAGTTTATTTATTTATTTTGAGAGAGAAAGGGAGAACACAAGCAGAGGAGGGGCAGAGAGAGAAGGAGAGGAGGAATTCCAGGTAGGCTCTGCATCATCATCACAGAGCCCAGCACAGGGCTCAATCCCATGAACCATGAGATCATGACCTTAACTGAAATCAAGAACAGGATGCTTAACCAACTGAGCCATCCAGGTATGCCGGTATTAATTTAATTTTTGAGATGAGTATTTTTTTAAATTAAAAAATGTTTTTTAATGTTTATTTATTTTTGAGAAAGAGACACAGTGCAAGCAGGGGAGGGGCAGAGAGAGAAGGAGACACAGAACCTGAAGCAGGCTCCAGGCTCTGAGCTGTCAGCACAGAGCCCAACACGGGGCTCAAACTCACAAACTGTGAGATCATAACCTGAGCCGAAGTTGGATACTTAACTGACTAAGCCACCAAGACGCCCCGAGATGAGTATTTTAATACTAACAAGAGTATT
The DNA here is from genome assembly GCA_028646485.1 of Cryptoprocta ferox. Classification (NCBI taxonomy): domain Eukaryota; kingdom Metazoa; phylum Chordata; class Mammalia; order Carnivora; family Eupleridae; genus Cryptoprocta; species Cryptoprocta ferox. The sequence goes on along the minus strand of CM053560.1, from coordinate 41,064,747 downwards.
CTGCTTACAGCCATTTGGAGTTGATGGCAGAAAAGGAGCCGGGAGCCCAGCTTGTTGATTCTCCTACCTGCCTCTCTCCTTCCCACTACCCTGCTCTGTGTGTGACAGAGCCATTAAGCTTGATGGAGTTATTCCAGTCAGGGCACCAGGAATGCTGGGGTCAAAGAGGAGAGCATCATATTCGAAATCTAAGCTGCCTGGAGATTTTCTTCAATCAGCAGCTGTAGGCCCTCTGTTCTCATTACCACCCAGGTAGGATCGAAAGTCTCTAAAAGGGATGATCAGTCTTCCCACCCCGCCTTGCTCCAGCCCTTCCAATGGATGAGAGCATTCAGCAAAGCTGGCACATAGTAGGTCCTCAACAAATGGTGGTTGTTGATGTATTATTGTTCCTCAAGTATCTGCCAGATCCAAGTGCAGAATGAGAAGCCTGTATATTGAGTGCCCCAAAGCCCTCAGTCACTGGCCCTCAAGGAAAACCCAGGGCAATGGTGCTTATTTTTTAAATCATGTAGCCTTTCAGAATTAAAAAAAAAGAAAAACAAACAAACAAACAAACTATGGGGCTCCTCTTCAAAAAGGTACACAAACATACAAGTTTTATATAACATTTCAGGGGCTTTGTGACCTGACTGAAGCTCATCATTCCTAACCCCTTGCTAAGAAATTCTGCCCCACAGTGGATGACCCCGTGCAGTTGGGCCTGGGAGGCAGTGCAAAGTGCCAACACCGTGGGGCATACGGTTGTATGCACACTGACCGCTTACTGGCCATGTGGCCTTGGACAAATTACATATCCTCTCTGCCTCCAGTTGTTCTTAGATGTAAAACGGAGATTGTACCCCATTTACCCACAGGACTTTGAAGAGATTAAAAATGGGACACTGTTGGTTTTTTTTAATTCCTGGCACATTATAGATGCTCAATAAAGGTTATTTCCATCTCCCTGAGCAGAAAGGACTAGAATTCTAGCTAACTGATTACTAGGCCAAGAGAACATGAACAGTCAACATATTTGACCTGTCAGAAGTCTAATCAAATCAGAGGACTTGTACCACATCCCGAAGGTCAAGCCCTTGAACTTTGTCAGCCTGGGATGGGATGATCTGCTTTCAGTGGCTGACTTTTTTTTTTTTTTTTTTTTTTTTACTGCAGGACAGAGAGATGATTTGGCACATTTGAATTGCAATTGAATGTAAACAGAGCTCTTGTGAATCACTGGAGAATATAGCTGGGTGCCCGGTGGATGTGCCGATCCTATTTTTATATTACACTGTGGTCCTGTTCTCCAATACCACACTCCAAACAAGGAAATTAAATTAAGCATTGCTTAAAATGCCTCAGACAATAATATAAATTTGTATTAAATGAATTTAGTGTCATTTTCTTGTTTGGAGTGGAAGGTGGGAAAACACTGGAGTGGTGGAGAGAGTAAATAGCTAACTCGATTAATCCTATTGAAGGGGAGGAAGGAGCCACACGAGCGACTTTTGTGTGTGTTTGGTTAATATTTTACTGAAAATTGCTATTAGCTCTAACTGATCCGAATCAAAATCCACTGTGTAATATAGCCAACAACTTAATAGCTGAAGTACAGGGTGGTGGCCTTGACATGATACCAAGCTATGTAGGGAAATAGAAAGAAAAACAGAAAAATTAAGGGGGGTGATGGAGAACTGGAGCTTGAGATTTAAAATTCAGTGAAGGGAAAATTCAAACCAAGTAGGGAGATGGGATGGTTAGGGGAAAGAAAGGTTGGGGCCCAAGGAGGATTGAGACCAGTCCGAGGGCCTGGTTCTACTGGAAATCTGCTTTTTTATAATTCACAAGGACAAGGAGAGCATTTGGAGATGGAGTACAAAATCTCCAAGGGAAATCCCCACCCTGCCCCCTAAGAGCTACTGTTGTAATTCTCATCTTCTTTAGGATCCAGCAAAGCTGGAGAGAGGTTAGGAGACAGTCCCCATGCTGGCCCCAGCCTATGGGGTAAGTGTCATTGAGGGGTCTTTTTACACTTAACTTGAGGAGGGAGGATTATTTTTTATTTTCTTTCATAGGAGTATGGAAGGGGAGAACCAGAAGAAGGGGTTCAGTGGAGCCCTTGCCTCAGAACTCATGCGACCCTGTCCTCTCCCCATTGTGGGGCCTGGAGCTTGGGGTTCTCCCCTTCCTGAGTTAGTACACCTGGGAAAACATGGAGCTCTCTCCTCACTACTGTCCCATCCTCTAGTACCCAGGATTCTGAATGTGGCAGTTGCAGTTAGAACCCTGACTTTGCACTTACTTGTGAACAGAAAATTACATGCAGAAAATTAGGGCAGTTGTGGACGATTGGAAGTGTTTAGCGTTTTATTTTCCAGAGTAGAAAGTAGAAGTCCACTTCCACTGTTACTATCAATTCCAGAGATTTCTCAGATTCCCTTCCAAGAAATATGAGCCTAAACCAGCAGAACCGACCGCAATTCAGATTACGCCTCACATCTTCCACAAAGGGTTTCAGGTGCCTTGCAGTGTGAAAAATCATATCAAAAGGAACAATTAAAGATAGAAACAGAACAGAGACCATCTGGGGAAGAAGGGAAATGGGTCTTCCAGGAACTCTCTAAGAGGAGTTAATTAGTGTTGCCGAAAATTGATTTGGGCTTTAAGTCTCTAGGCAACGAAAACAAAGGGGAAAGCATGTTGGGTTCCATGGTGTCCTTCCTCACCAAACCCAAGCACATGCACACACAACACACACATGCACGCGCGGGCACGCACACACACACACACACACACACACACCCTTGACTAAAGAGAAATTCTTTTCTAGAAACTAATTTCCAGGAGGAATGTATGATGTGATTTCATGAATATAGTATATTGGGTAACAGGATAATGCTTTCTAGTATGGTTTTACATATTCAGAGAGAACTCTTCCACCCACCCTCTTCACTGTAAGGTCATAATGCCCATAGTTTAATTGTGGCTTTGGAGAAGGGGAGCAGGGACTGCAAGAATGTAGCTAAATATCTTATTTTCTCCTGGCCTTACTTAATATAGTGAGAGAACTTGGAGGATCTAGGAAAATGAATAATGAACGTGTCCTTTTGCTATCCCACTAAGATTCTCCAGCTGGTATTGAATCACTATCGGTTCATGACAAACATCTCCAAAAAGTGCCTATCGTGACAATATTTGAGGGTAATAGTTAAACTGAGAACCATTCGCTTTATCCATCAGATAGGAGGGTAGAAAGGAAATATATCATTGACCCAGCTTTGCTTTACGTATTTAGCTAAATATATTAAAGATGTTAGCACATCAATACAATGTGAATAAAGAAACAAAAATAGGGAGCAAAGGAGAAAACACAAGCACAGTTTTCATCTTAACAAGCTCAACAAATACTACCTATCATGAAACAGTAGCCATTCCTCATAAAACTAAAAAGCAAAGCGTCAAAATGAATCTCATCGACTCATTTAATATTAGCCACTAGGATAACATCAGTAAAAGTTGCTCATGGAGTTATTCCAACCATCATTATCATCATGATTTTGGCATACAAACATGAACTCTTCTAGACAAATTTGGGAGCTTATAAATAATAATATGTAAATTAGCAGATGATAAACATTTAGGGGTGGAAAACAGGAAGTGGGGCCAAGGAGACAGGGCAGGATAGAATTTTAAACAGAATGGTCAGGGTAAACCTTGCTGAGAAAAGGATTTGGTGATTGAGGAGGAGATGAGAAAGGTGTAAATGACTGTCAGATGAATTCAGTTTTTACAGTGTAGTTGAACTCAAATTCAACAAGTCCTAATCCAAACCCCCAGTTTCCCTGCCCACCTTCTGCAGCGGGCTCTCTACTACTGTTCAAATCTCACTGAAGGATGTTTTACATTCATACATGGAGCCTCTGAGACATGGAGGCCACTCAAGCATAGTGGTCAAGAGGAAGGGCTTGGACCCCAAATGCCTGGTGTATGCCTCAATTTTCTCATATACACATTGGAGATAATACATTTACTACACAGAGCTATGGTGTACGTTAAATGAATTAGTTCTTAGAATGGTGCCTGGACATAAAAGTGTTCAATAAAAATGGTCCTCCCCAGGGCACCTGGGTGGCTCAGTCAGTTAAGCGTCCCACTTCAGCTCAGGTCATGATCTCGAGGTTTGTGAGTTTGAGCCCTGCACTGGGCTCTCTCTGCTGTCAGCATGGAGTTTGCTTCGGATCCTCTGTCCCCCCTCTCTCTGCCCCTCTCCCGGATGCATGCTCTCTCTCTCTCAAAAATGAATAAACATTTTTTTAAGAAATGGTTCTTCCTAGGGACCTGGGTGTCTCAGCCGGTTAAGCATCTGATTCTTGGTTTTGGCTCAGGTCATGATCTCACTGTTTGTGAGTTTGAGCCCTGCATCGGGCTCTGTGCTGGTGGCACAAAGCCTGCTTGGGATTCTGTCTCTCCTCTCTCTGCCCCTCAACTGCCTGTGATCTCTCTCTCTCTATCTCAAAATAAATAATTTAAAAAAAAAGTCTTCCTTTGAAAAAAAATGGTTCTTCCCAATTCCCCATAAAACAATCAATCCCCAAATCCTTTTGCATCTTACTTCCAAATGTCTACCAAATATACTCACTTCTCTCCTTTAACACACCGTCCTAGTCCAAGCTACCATCATCTTCCTCAGCTTAAATCCTTCAATAGTTTCTCTTGCTCTTTCCATAACAAAAACTCTGACATGGTTTGCGTGGTCCTGCAGACCACTGCAACCTCAACTCACACCAGGCTCCCGGTTGCCCTCTGATCATCCCGTTCCTCACACCCAGCTTCACCCTCCAACCACAGAGCCTTTGCTGGTGGTGCTCCTCATTGCTCCTTTACCTGAGTAAGTACTACTCGTCCTTCAGGTCTTAGCTGAAACATCTCCTCCTCCAGGAAGTCTTTCCTGACCTCCTGGACCTAGTCCAATTGCATCCCCTGTAGACCATCCTAGAACTGTGTGCCCTTCTTTGGATCACTTGCCCAGAGGCTGTTTAAGTGTTTCTTTTCCCCAGCAATTCCCCTGGGCATTCTGAGCACCATGCTTTCCCACTGCTGTTTTCACAGTGCTGCGGATGGCCTGGCCCATAAACCCTCACTCAATGAATAATAGAGTCCCCAAATAACGATATATCACCACAGATGTTTGGATTGTACCCCAAGGGCAGAGTCCTCACCTAGACACCATGAAAGTCTCTAGGTAAGCAAGAAATTTGCTTGAGGAATTGTCCTTGAGGAATTTGAGTCTAGCTGGAGAGAAACAGTTGAACACGTGCAAACAACATATTGAGGGGATAAATGAGGGGTGTTACAAAAGTAATTAAGAAGTCAGGACTTGCAAAATTGTACAAATAATGTCATACAGGGCTTTATGGGGGAACGGAGTTTTGAGGCAGGTGTTGAAGGAGGAATGGCTGAAAGGAGAGAGGGTGCACATTCTTATTCAGGCTTCACACTCAGCTACTATCAGGTTGCTACAGGCTGGCTCACCCGCTCTGGAGCCACACGGCTGGATTCAAACCTGACTCAACCGCTTACCCACTGTGTGAGCTTGGACAAGTTATTTTCCCTCTCTCTCAATTTCCTCATGAAGAGAGTAACAGTTCCTATCTCTAAGGGATATTGCGAAGATTAAACCAGTCGATATGTGGAAAGTGCTTAGAATGGTCCCCCCATGTAGTAACACTACGTCTGTGTCTGCTGCCATTTTTGTGGCCGGTGTCATACTATGATTATTAGTTGAAGGAATGGCCAGGACAGTGGCAAAGGAGTGTTCATTAAATGCTGCAAATGGACTTTCTAGCATCCTGACACAAATCATAGGTTGTTTTTGTTTTTGTTTTTAACTGGGAAGACCAGAAGCCCAGTAGAACAAAGGGCTCAATCTGTTATTCCGTCACTATGATTTCAATCAGCACAATGCCTGGCATCAATAGTCCTTAAATAGTTGTGGAATGCATAATTTTTTAACCACTTATTGATAATGCATAATATTCTCAGCATTGAACTAAGTACTTTACAGACATGCTCATACTTAATCCTCACAATACACCTGTGAGGTACCTACCATCATCATCTTGGCTTTTCAGAGGAGGTTTAGGAAGGCTAACTTACCCAAGGGCAGACAGTCAGTAAGTGACAGGTCTAAATTTGAATACAAATGGCTGATTCCAGAATGATTAATCAGTTAATAAAGAGTTTGAGTATTATCAACTGCAAGAATCAGAAATAACCAAGGGTGGGAAATACAAAAAGGTATTACCTTGGTAAAAGAAAGATCTTAGGGGGTAAGATAATGAAGACAAAGAACTTATTTAGAAGCAAATATGAGGATACAGGTACCCAGTGATAAGGGCCTGGAAGTCAGATAAAATAAAGTCTCTGGCTCTGCTGGGAAGACCACACCTGGGTTTCTCAAGCGTTCTTTACCTGAGGGCGTGGTGCAGGGCACCACCTCCTGCACTGAGATTTGCTCTTTTAATTTGTGGAGATTGCTATGAGAACCTGATAGAAACTATGATCCTTCTCTCGAGAAACACACATATACATGTGTGCGCATGCACAAGGGTTAACATTCCTAGAAGAGCATGAGCCTTCTGAAACCCACCATGGGCCCAGATTAAGAGAACTCCTGGTCTAAATTCAAACTTCGGCAACCTCCAGATGCCCACCAACCTCACTAGTTAATGTCCGAGTAAAATATTGCCAAGAGGAGCCATCCTGCCATTGCAGAGTCACTCAGAGCCAGACCCCACTGCATCTCAACAAGTCCCACCCACCCCAGTGGGCTGGAGATCCCACTTTCTCTAGGCTCTTTAGAATGCATTGTCCTTCATCCAGATGGCCAACAGACACATGAAACGATGCTCAGCGTCACTCATCATCAGGGAAATACAAATCAAAATCACACTGAGATACCACCTCACGCCAGTCAGAGTGGCTAAAATGAACAAACCAAGAGACTATAGATGCTGGCAAGGATATGGAGAAACGGGCACCCTCCAACACTGT